>CM046860.1:17077646-17427646 GCA_025617745.1 Heliocidaris erythrogramma | reverse complement strand
TGTTGTGTACGTATTTAAAAAAAAATACACTATGAGTGGGAAACACAGGATCTACTTTGCCATTATTCACCTAGTGCTCTTCCGAGCAGCGAGGTTTGCGTCACCGCTTCAAACTTTTAATGGTATAGCAGAGGTGACGATCAGAGAAGGAAACACTTCACTCTCAGATGACTTCGTTTTGAACCTAGTCACCAGTCTGGAAAGTTTGCTATCGGGAGATGTTGATAACGTTACAGTTTTTCAAAACGGAACATCTCTACCCGATTCGCTTACTATTTCATTCAGGGTTTATTTTGACGATCTCGCAACAGCCCCCGTCTGTCTGAGGAATAACACTTATTATTACGAGGGTGTGGTGTTCAATTCGAGCTTTTCGATTGATTCTGTTTCAATGCAGAACTTTCAAAATCATTTTGACGAAGAATGCACAGAAAATGAAAAGAACGTTGCATATTTTAAGTACGTAGAAGAGGACTGCCAATTCAAGAAGCTGGAGTGTGAATCAAATTATGAGTTGAATCGATTGTACAGATATGAACTTAGGAAGCACGGGTCAGTTTTATACAGCTTCTTCTGTATTTCTGTAGTTGATAGAAATGGTCAGCTATGTTTTAATTCTGTCTTTGGGCTTTGGCTTCCACAGGAATGGATAGATATCTCCAAGTCAGTTTGTAATACTAACAGATCACAAAGGGGTTTTCAACCATCCTTTGAATACATTGAGGATGATGATCTGGATCTCCACATTGACACATTACCTTTCTCTTTACTCTGTCCGCCGAAGAAAACATCTGGACCACCAATCCTTCATCTTGCCGGTGATCAGACGTGGGACAAGATTCCGGACTGGATGAAGATTTTTCTTCGAGTCCTCAATGGTGTTTCTTTAGCTGCTCTTCTCTTCTGCCTTATGACTTTCGTCGTGTTTAAAGAGCTTCGTAACACCCATGGTAAGAATGTCCTGAGCCTTGTAACTGCAGGAATGCTGTCCCTCTTCTACACATCAGGTTACATCCCACTCGTTACAGACAATCGGGAAATGTGTGTCTTTTTTGCTACTCTCATCTACTACTTTGTGCTTGTTCCTAACTACTGGTGGACGGCTGTCGCCATCTTCTTGGCTTGGACCCTTGGCAGGAAAGGTATTCATCGCATGGACGAATACCCTCGAAACCGCTTCTTTCTTCTTCTCTCGCTCTTCGGATGGGGCGTACCGCTCATATTCGCTCTTCTGGTCGCCTTTCTCCAAATTGGAGGACTCAAAGTTTTGGACACCGACAAATATTGTTGGATTATCAAAGGATGGCCCAACTATGTTTTAACGGTACAGGCATTTATTCCGTTCTGTGTGGACTGCGTTCTTTTTGCGTTGGTACTTTACAGAATGAGGGTCACACGAAAGGAAGTAGCATCTCTGGGCTCTAGATCATTGTCAAGTCAGAGGAATGAACGTCAGTTGACGATTAAGGTAGGCTGTCAGTCGTGTCAATTTTCAATTCAGTTAACGTTCGTCAGTCACTGCATAATAGGACTATAGTAAAATGTCATAGTCGATTGCTCATGAAATCCCCCGATACGCATTTCTTAGTAAAAGAATAATCATGCAGAGGCATTTAAAAGTCTCCCTTTCAAAAGTGAAAAGTGACGGATATAAAAACTTCCAGCTATGCTTGCCCCCTCGTGCTGTGTACAAAGTTCACTGCGGAATATTCTATGGATTACCTTTTATCGACAGTCACCAAAGAAAGAAACACAAATGTCCAGGACGTCATCTTAATTTGAAGTCTACGACAAGTAAAACTTATCGTAGATTAACGTCACTTCAATGATTATTACTGTATCATATCTTAATCATCTCGTTCCGTGATTTGTGTACATAAATATAACATTTGTAAACAAATTTTTAGGCATTACTCCCAGTGTTAAAGAACGTATGCTCGATCTGTAATGAAAATCACAAGTCAGAAAAAATTCGAACCAGCGGGATTCGAACCTGTCATCTACTGCTTGCCGGGCAGCGACTTAACCACCAGGCTATTCTGGTTCACGGCCAAGTCACTATGAACTGGAATCAAATACCCAAGATCCTCTTCTTTCCGACTCATTAATATTCAACGGTCCGCCGTGGACAATAGTTAGGAAATGAAGAAGCTTAATGGGAGGAATTTTAATTTGTAAACAATTTTTTTAGGCATTACTCTCAGTGTTTAAGATCGTATGCTCGAGCTGTAATGAAAATCACAAGTCAGAAAAAAATACCGTGAACCAGAATAGCCTGGTGGTTAAGTCGCTGCCCGGCAAGCAGTAGATGACAGGTTCGAATCCCGCTGGTTCCAATTTTTTCTGAATTTTTTCTGATTTTTAACACTGGGAGTAATGCCTAAAAATTGGTTTACAAATTAAAATTCCTCCCATTAAACTTCTTCATTTACTAAATATAACATTGTTCTACCGTGCGTCTCAAAAAAAACTTTACACTTTTGAAATGGCTGCCAAATAAAAAAAATATATGATTCTTGTTGGGGGGGGGGGGGGGGGTTATATATGTATGGAAAGCTCATAGACTCAACTTTCATATGGCACCAAAAAGAATAATTCATGCTTGGGTGAGCACTGCTCACATTTGTAAAGGGAAAGGAAATTAGGTTGCGCAGGAATGGGCCTTCCAATTTGTGATAGGAAAGTCCTTCGGAGGTTACAGAATTAAATTTTGATTTGATTTGATTTTAATTATTTTCTTCAGCATGTTTCACATTTTACATAGGTATCGGAATAATTCGACTTAAGTATAACAAATATAATTACAATCATATTCGGGGAAACAATGAGTATAAAATGAATAGGCGGTAGTAATTAATCATAAATAACCTTTGCCAACTTACTGATATTTTAATGAAAAACAGAAGATGGACTTTCACTATAAGCAAGTGCTTGATGATGTGGCAACCCAATCATATTCAGATAATAATTATTTTTGCTGTGCAGAATGGATGACAAATTATATTATGACAAATATACTTTCCCCTTACAATTATTTTAAACTGCATTATACGTTTTTGATGGCAATGATGAAAAAAGGGGTTGGGGCTAGTGCAAAAAAAAATAAATAAATAAAAGTGAAAATAATGTTGATGGTGAAACTAGGAATACAAAATTAAAGTTGATGCAGAAACAAAGTTGAGATTTCAGTAATCTAACTACAAACTTTAAGCTGATTCAGTGTAACTCGATAGCAATCTTTCTTTATTTCTAGCTTCAAAAGCGGTGAGGTTTTGACAAGATTTGATGGAATCCGGTAATGCATTCCATATATCTGAACCATGATGTCGTATAGATTTATGTGCAATAAGTAATTTGGGATTAATCAAATGGTAATTGGCAGAGATACGGGTGGGATATAAATGAATTGCACTATTAAGCGTGAAAAGGTCTTGGAAAGAATCAGGAAGTAATTTGTTTTTATATTTAAACATAAAAATAAAAATACAGGTCTGGAGGGAATTGATGTCAGAAAATTTTAGTGCTTTTAATTCATTGAATAACGGGTCTGTATGTTCTAAATAACGAGAACCAGTATAGATTCTGATAGCCCTTTTCTGTAATTTACAAATAGAGTCTATTTTTGTTTTCCCACAAGATGCCCAGACCATATTGCAGTAAGTTATGTATGGTAATATAAGTGCAATTTATAGCATGAAAAGAGTATTTTGAGGGAGATATTTTCTTGTTTTATACAATATACCAATATTTCTGGATATACAAGTACTGACATGACTTATATGTTGATTCCAATTCAGATTTTCATCTATAAAGACGCCTAAGAATTTTGTACATTGTTTACGATCTAGGGGTACATTATCAATCAATATGTTATACGGAACATCATTAGCATGCGCATTTGAATGTGTAAAGTAAATAAAATTAGTTTTGTTTATATTAAGGGACAGTTTATTGCATTTAAACCAGGTTGATACTTTAGGTAATTCCAAATTGAGTGTATCAATCAAAGAGTCTAATCTTTCATGGGAGTAAAATATATTGGTGTCATTTGCAAATAAGATAAAAAATAAAACGGGGCTAGTATTAATTATATCGTTAATGTATAAAAGAAAGATGAGAGGTCCTAATATTGATCCCTGTGGAACGCCACACTTTATACTTAAGCAATCAGAAGGAACCTCATTGAATGCAACATATTGCTCCCTATCGGAAAGGTAAATTTTTGAACCATGTATGGGTCACTCCTCGAATTCCATATGTATGAAGTTTTTGGAGTAAAATATCGTAGATAAATCCATAAAAATTCCAATTACGTATTTTTTTTGAGGATGATATGAAAAATTTATGATCAGTTGTGATGATTTTGGGTTTGCTGAGTGAAATTTGTGGTTTTATGGGATTAACATTTTATGCAGGAGTGAACAGGAATTGCATTTATTATTGTAGCATTGTAACTTTCCCTGGTAGACTCGGTGGTGTGTTCATGGGAGTCAGGATGGGGTTAAGGTACATGGTGCATGGGAGGTGAGATAGGGTAGGACTTTGTTAGGTAGATGGGATAAGGGTCAAGAGGACGTGTATGCTGCCCCCCCCTCTCTCTCTCTCTTTCTGGGTGTGCTTGTGCATATCTTGACAATTCATATTCGTTTGTCTCCACTCCAAAATATCGAGACCACAATCCCTTATCCTGAATTCTGACTACAGTATATTTCCCAAAATCACAATCTATCAGTCAATCAATCAATACCGTAAATTAGACAATCAACATTAAGCTATCAATCATTTAATCAACAATGTATCGGTCAATCAATTAATCAATTAAGCATTCAATCACCATTCAGCTATTTCAATCAGCTAATTCCTGCGCAACCTAATTTTCATACCCTTTACAAAAGTGAGCAGTGCTCACCCAAGCATGAATTATTTTCAGACCTTTTGGTGTCATATGAAAGTTGAGTCCATGAGCCATCCATACATATAAACCTTTTCCCCCAGAATCATATATTTTTTATTTGGCAGCCATTTCAAAAGTGTAAATTTTTTTTTTAGACGCACGGTAGTCTGCCCTGAAAGTTTATAGACAGAGTGCGGATCATTCCAGTGACATCACAGTGACCATTATTCTTTTGTTCTTTTACTTGAGCAGCAGGGGGAAGGAGAAGGCCTAGGCCTATTCATTTTTCTGAGGGTTCGTAATTCCGAAAGACAAAGTTCCCATACCAGGGGGTTAAAAATTCCAAAAAAATGAAATAGGGTTCATTATTCCGAAAATTTGTTGCATTATTCCGAAGGTTAATATTTCTGAAAATGAAATGGGGTTCGTAATTATGAAAATTAAATAAGGTTCACGATTCCGAAGATGCGTAATTCCAAAAATTGATGAAGCATCGTATAACATTTTCGAAATTATGAGGCCTTTTTCATTTCGGAATTACAAAGCCTATCTTATTTTGGGAATTATGAACCCTGTTCCGTTTTTCGGAATTACGAACCTTTGGAGTTGTGAACCTCAGGAGTGACGAACCCTCGGATTAAACCAACCTTCGGAGTAACGGAACTTACAGAATTATGAACCTTCGGGAAAAACACCCCGACATGTAACCGAGCAGAAGACACCCTTTTCGATGAGTAGAAGTCCTCTTTCTCTCTTACACCCTCCACTATATCTCATATCTTCCCTGCTATTGGTGATGTGAGTGCTATCATCAGTTCATCGGTATCGAAGGTTAATGGTTTTATCTAATTAACTTCGCATCGCCTTCAAATGCATCCAGTGTGTCCCGAACAATCCATTTCGAGTATACATTCGTCATGCACTGACTTTCCATCGTCCCATCTTATCCCCTAAGATATTGAATATTATCTCTAAGAGGGTGTCAATGTTCATTAACAAGACTAGCATGACTAGGTAACATTTGAATTTCCATACAGTACACACACGGATGAATCAAAGCTGTATTTTCGAGATAATATTGTGACTCCCTAACTTTCCCTTTTCATCCTTCAAAAATATAACAGCTGGTGGCAGTGTTTGGTGTCTTTTGGCTTCCATCTTGGATCATCTACGTGGCATTTCTTTTCTACCCCATTAACAGTCTCGCTATCATCGCTCAGCTTCTGAACCAACTCTCGGCCTTCATCCTACCAATCGTCTTGTGTTGTAACCGACGGGTGGCTGCCTTGTGGAGTGTTAAGCTGGCGCCATTAAGGGATCGTCTCAGTTCCTTAACGAGTACAACATTCGTCGATTCCCATAGCAGTCAGAAAGAATCAGTGCGTGGTAAAACTCGTATTAATAGGAAAGAACCTCCACGTGACGGGAAAGAAATACAGCTTCATGAAATAGATAAGCAAAATTAGGAAAAATGTTGACGTCTTGACTTTTTCCCCCGACAAAATCTGCGTCACTAGAAATAAACTCAAAACCTTGCAGTAGGAAATGTAGGTACCCAGTGCAAATTTCTCACTTGCTATGAAAATGGTAAAGGTGGGAAAATGATTTTACGGCTTAAATTTGGAATAAAGCATTTTACTGTTCCGGAACGCTATTCCCATTTTTCCACACATGAAGACGATTTGAAAAATGTTCAGCCTACATTTACTGTTTACATAGCAAATCAGGTTTGCAAGTGTCATTTTTTTTCACTGTTCTCTTAGATGTGACTGATCGTTAGTTTTAAGAAAAATTATAAATTTATATTGTCAATGCATACTAAGTGATTACTATATCTTTACCTTTCCTCTATCATTAAGGAACCGCACTGTACAAATTGCTGGGGGGGGGGGGGGGGGAATTGTCCAACACGAGGGTATTTGTGTGTCCGACTTACTTTGAGCATTTTATTTGGCATTTTAAAGGTTGAAAATGTTGAATCAATGAGACCAAGCAAGTATTTCTCTTTCTCACAGTAAGGAATGATTTTAGTTTTAATTTAATTCTGTTCAAATTAGAGAAATATGGTATATACCATAAAGAATGCTACTGAAATAAAGTTTTTAGTATATTCTAAGGAAAACTATATAAGATGTAAGGAATTAAGTGTCGGAGTACCGCAAAAGAGTCTCCAATTCTTTTTCTTAATTGATGCAACATCTGGGCCCCGTTGCATAAAACTTACCGTTAATGGTAACTCTGCTATCAATGGTAACTACTATGGTAACAGCACTCAACAGCCAATCAAGATCAAGGTTTCCGAGGGAGTTACCACTGATGGCAAAGTTACCGTTAATGGTAATTTTATGCAACGGGGCCCTGATTGTCTTAATGATGCAATATGCAGTAGCTTTGCTGATGATAATAGTGATCTCCCTCACTGGTGGCAATGTGAAATAAAATTATTCTAAATTTACAAAATATCATAAATGAAACACATATGTAGTAGAAAAGGAATCGTCTTAAGATAAATTAAAGTACAACAAAAATTGTTAATTGACTAAAAGACTAAGCCCTCTAATTCTCTTTAATATATGCATTGATCATGAGCTAATCATGATAATGGAGCAAGTTTGATGATTTAGATCCGTTGGTATTAAAACCCATGACAAACTTCAATGGGATAATTATTCAAGGCAATTTTGTAAGTCAATTGCTTAAAAGATTAACCTGGCAAATTCGGAAAGATGTTGAATGACTAAATACGATATACAAATTTCATATTCAGTCTTGTTTTGATTATGGTATTCCAGTATGGGGACATATTTTGTTTTAAAAAAGAGCAATACACCATACAACTGATAATAATGATTATGCTTATAAATCCAGCCTCGCTATATTTGATTAAAAACTATCCTGACAACTAATATCTACATTCTACATTCGTGTAAATGGCCTTGTTCCAATGCGTTAATATGAGATACAGATATATTTTGATACGCAAATTCCCCGAACGTAGTCCCCCCTTCTTGCCCCCCCCCCCCCGACACACACACATACACACACACGTTTACATGGCTTTACTTCCGAGGACAACTATTGTTCCTCTATTGTTACTCGTCCTCGGACAGTCGACGGAATAAGGCATAAATTCATTGTTCGACGTTCGAGGACTATTGTCCGCCTTCCGAGGACCATTGTTGTCATGATTTTTTTTTTGTTCTCTGTCCGAAAATGTCCTCGGACATAATGCTAAACAAACGCGCGCACACACACACACACACATATAATATATATATATATATATATATATATATATATATATAAATATATATAATGCACCCAGTAATTTCGACGGGAGCTAAGGTATGGAATTCATTACCAAATAACAATTAATATTCTCCCTTTTTCGATTATTATAAGTAGACGTGTAAAAAGTCAAAATTCAACCTTTTACGATCTAGTACTATGATAGAGTCTCTCTCTCTTCTGAAACTCTTGAAACAGTATGGCCCGAATTAACAAAGGAGGTTTGGTTTAAACCCCCTCCTTGGTATTTTAAGCGTACGTGCGCACGGAATCCGATCCAATCATATATTTTCTTTGAGCGCGCGCATGGACAATGTGCGCTTATTTACGCTTATTTTAGGACGCTTACGGATGTTTAAACCTTACCTATATGGTTTAAACCATGACCAAATTAAAACTTATAGACGGAAAGGTAGCACCCGCGGATTTCCTTCATTTGCATATAAGCTGTAGCGTCACCATTCAGGCTAAGCGTATTCGGCCCTGATTCGGCCACGCCCATTTGGTAACATTTCATTTTCCCGAAGCCCCCGATACCAAGAAAATATCGAAAAGTATCGAGAAACTCCTTATGCATTATTCATTTTTGTTTTGCATACTCGATTTATCAAACTTTGATTGGACCGGACCTTATGAATATGAATGTGATTGAAAAGGGACGATTTGACCTCTCTTCGTCACTTCCGCTGTGAATTTGACGTCACCCGCACAAAGTAAAAAAAGTTGTGGAAAGTTTAGAGGTGAGTACACCTGTATTTATGCTTAATTTTCGAAAATTAGATTATATTTATAACAAGTTCTGCCATTGTGAGTAATCTGTTTCAATTTCTCTACATTTTGAAGGGATTCTACAGAGCTGTATGTCATGAAACAATGTGTAATCTACTCTCGAACTTTCAATTCAATTTTCATCGTCATGAGCTAAATGTTGCAGCTCGATTCCCCTTACCACCCTGTCACTCGTGACGGCTTACCCGGACTTTCGGGCGGGACTATCTAGATACGTTTCGATAGATGATCTATTGATTGATGTCAATGCCAATGGCTGACAGATTTCGTAAACCTCGAAATAGATCGAACTTAGTCTGTATTTCGATGATTTGGTTATCTAAGTTAGATGTAGACGCATAGACCCCGTTATATTCTGAAAGACAAAGGGCCCAGGTGGGACCCTTTCTAATTAATTGATTCTGTAGCGTAGGCTGTTCTTGTCAGGATTTTTTTTTTGAGAATGAAGAGGGGGTTTCATGTTGATACTAGTATTTTCCAGAGACCAGTCCAGGTCAAGGTTTACTTTGTGTACATGTACAGAGTTTGGTAATGCAGGGTTGTAATTTTAACGTAGTGGTTCTTAGTAAAAGTTAATTTGCTTAGGTGTACTAATGTTAGATGAGCTTTGGCCCACTTTTTTCTTCTAAAGTTGAGCCAAGGCCAAAGCCAAGGCTAGCTAGGCAAGCATCTAATGATCTAGGCCTAGACCGAACGAGAGAGAAATTTCGGTCTAGGCTAGCATCATGGTGATGAGGTTTTATATTTTTTACATTTCGAGAGAGAGAGAGAGAGAAGGGGGTACATAAATTAGTGTTGATTATAGACCAGAATCAAAGGCCTTTTTAAAGAGGTAATAAATCTCCCCTGAGTATTAAATAGCTGGATGGCCTTTGTTTCAGTATTGCATTCATTAGTCTCATTCATGTTGACTTTGATTTCCATCAGATAAACATGGCAATGAACTAACCTGTGGCTGATCTACTTGAAGATCTACTAGGTCTCCTTACATAACTTAACAACTGTTGGAGGTGCCGGATGAAGTGGAAAGTCCTACTTGATGAGACATGAGAAATAAACAGGTAAGTCTAGACCTTACTGCGGCAGCCTGAACGCATAGCGTTCGTGGCAGCATCCCTGGGCTAGGGACTAGACCTAACTAGTTAGACCTATACCTATTACAGCTAAAAATTATAGACTAGGTCTGGTGGTGGTAGTGGATCCAGGATCAGTTAACTGGGGAGGGAGGGGTGGGGGGTGATGATGTGTTCACAATAAAGAGTGGCATTTTTAGTTAACATTGTCCAACCAAAACAACCACTGAGATCTGTTTTCAGTGTAATATGAAATTAGCTGTTTAGTGTCTTTAAATATCAATTATGATATATTTAAGGGATGTTCAGTGGGATGTCATAAATACAAATTTTAGTCCCCTTAATTATTACATTTAACATTTCATTAATTCCTGCAAACAGAAACAAAACAAAATAAGATGGGTGAATGTATGTTATTGATGATATTATTATTTTCATTATTATTGTTATCATTATGATCATTATTATTGTTAGTAGTAGTAGTAGTAGTAGTAATATTAGGGCCAAATATGACACTATTGATTACAGTCCATGAATCTATTGTAGTTAGTCTCCTCTTTGAAAAGATGAAGAGGGTGAGGATGAGTGTTTGTGTGATTTTTTTTCTTAATACAGGGTAATGCTTCTCTACCTCATCTATTCTACAACAGATGATGATGATGATGAAGAGGAGTGCTTACCTACTGAGAATGAAGACAAATTCTGAGAGGAACAATTACTACTTAGCTGCTTCAGTTTTGCATGGTAGGCATAAGTTTTAAGAGTAAGATTGCTATCAGCCTTCAGGGGCGTCAATGTGTTTTTCGGAGGGGGGGGGGGGCAAAACAGCCTAATAGCACCCTTCATGATTTTTTCAATGCCTCTTAATTGCCAGCTTCTCCAAGGTAACATGAGTCAGGGAAATATAATTTTTTTTTTTTTTTTTTTTTTTTTTTTGGGGGGGGGGGCAAAACTATATTATTTGCCCTCCTACTGCCCACTTACCACCCCATAATCAACGCCCCTGGTTGTTATTAGTACCTCAATACAATCAAGGTACACACTTTTTGGTTTAAGAAGCCATTTTCTTGTGACTTTACTAATTTAGTTTCTTTTGAATAGCCTTGAAAATTTTATCTGTCCAACTGGAAAAACTTTTTTCCTCTTTAAATACTTTTGAGAATTCCCACTTATTATTATATTAATATCATTTAAAGAGTCGATGTTAACTATTAATAGGAAACTCTAAATTTCAGTCTTTTTGCAAATTCTAATTGTTGCTTGCTAAATTATAAAATACACAATGGATGCTATATTTTCTAAACTCTTTCCTCTTTTCTTTCAACAGACATGGATTTCTACTTCAACTCTTCAGTGAAATAGACCCCTGCTTTGATAAACATCTAAATTTCTTCATATTGAAATCATACCTGGATTCCAGTCTAATATGCATCATTAGAATGGCGGAAGAGGAGTTTTAAACGGGCGCCTCGGAACGTCTTGGAAAGTGGAGGGGCTTAGTGGGGGGGGGGGGGGGCTGCGTGTATTACCACATTTTTTGCACTGCCGTACGTTTGCACGTGTTTACTGAAAAAGGTGGGGGGCTGCAGGCCCCCCCCCCCCCCCACCGGTTCCGCGGTCCCTGTTAAAGTTCTTCAATTATATCTTAACCATCTTACCCACCCCCTCCCCATGTCAAATGTTGCAGTCACATGCAGCCATTTTGTGTAGTAGCTCGTTATTGTGAGGAGGTCTTCCTCTTCTATGTGGCCTAGTGACATTACATGGCCCCTAATGAAATAAAGATAAGCACTGCCACAGCCACTTGGCCTCTCCTTTATTAAATCTTCTCACCATGTATAACAAATTAATAATAATAATTAACTGATTCTGTGAATTTGTGCTAATTTAATTACTATTCTATTATTGATCTTCAGAGAAAATCCATACTATTCAACACTTTATTTCAGGGATGCCACTGTTCAGACAAAAGTAGCAATTCCTACTTTTTCAACATAATTTTAGCCATATAAAACCACTGTTTATGTAGTACCCAAGGGCCCATTCTAGATGATTTTCCCACTTTTTTATAAATTCTAATTGGCATCCCTGTTATTTAGATTCAAACTATAGAATTAGATCTCTGTGTGTGTTTCTCCCGCCCCCCCCCCCCTTTTTAGTTAGACTTTTAATACTATTAATATGCAATATACATGTACCAACTAAAAGGAAGATGAATCATTTGATTTATATTTCTTAGAAGTGTCAAGAAGACTCACATTTGTAAACAAATTTGTAGGCATTTTACTCCCAGTGTTAAAGATCGTATGCTCGATCTGTAATGAAAAACACAAGTCAGAAAAAATTGGAACCAGCGGGATTCGAACCTGTCATCTACTGCTTTCCGGGCAGCGACTTAACCACCAGGCTATTCTGGTTCACGGCCAAGTCACGATGAACTGGAATCAAATACCCAAGATCCTCTTCTTTCTGACTCATTAATATTCAACAGTCTGCCGTAGACAATGGTTAGTAAACGAAGAAGCTTGATGGGAGGAATTTTAATTTGTAAACAAATTAAAATAGGCATTTTACTCCCAGTGTTAAAGATCTTATGCTCGATCTGTAATGAAAAACATAAGTCAGAAAAAATTGGAACCAGCTGGTTCCAATTTTTTCTGACTTGTGTTTTTCATTACAGATCGAGCATACGATCTTTAACACTGGGAGTAAAATGCCTAAAAAATTGTTTACAAATTAAAATTCCTCCCATCAAGGTTCTTCGTTTAAAGACTCACATTATCTGTTTTTCAAGAGTAACATGGTGTGCGTATTGAACATGGAAATTAGATGGTCATTTATTTCTTTTATTATTTCTTCTTTTGTGGGGTGTAGTGGTAAAAAGTTAATAGTATCTATTTCTCCAGTGTAAATTCAATAATTTACCTCTTGAATAGGGATTGAAATTAATAATGTATGATTCATTTATATTGAAATTCATTTTTTTAATGCATGTACATATTTGTACTACTGTCAAGAAAAGAATATTATTTGACCATGACAAGTCAGTTGTAATAGAACTCATGAAAGAGTATGACTGCAGATAAATGATGGGTTTATTTAAGAAGTAATACAATGTCTAAACATCTCTAAAGACTGTTATCATTTCTGCATGTACAAAAATATTCATTAAAAAGTGAGAAAATCTAACTATTCCCGAGTTGACGTGTGCATAAAATTGCACCTTAAATCTTGATTGTAAGAAAGATAATTGTTATTGAAAATTTGCATGTGAACATGATAAAGGTCCTCTCACGTTATATCAATGACATGAACCATATGGGGATGGGGGTGTGATCGAGGTGCGTATGAGAGAGAGAGAGAGAGAGAGAGATAAAAGAGAGAGAGAGAGAGGGAAGAAAAAAAGATGAGAAAAGGTGAAATAGAAGATTTTATGATTTTTGTTTGTTTGTTTGTTGTTTGTTTTTGTTTTTTTTTTGGGGGGGGGGGTTAGCCAGCCCTCCAAGATTTTTTTCCCCTCCAAAATGAACCAGGACGTGTGATCGAGGTGTGTGTATGAGAGAGAGAGAGGGAGAGAGAGAAAGGGGAGGGAACAAAAGAGATGAGGAAAGGTGAAAGAAGATTTGATGAAAATGGGGGAGGGGAATTTTTTTTAGCTAGTCCTTCGAGAATTTTTTTTCCTCCTCCAAAATTCGGGGGGTGGGGCGGGGGTTACCAGATTTGATGAGGTCCAGTTTTCCTCCATAATTCTCTGACAAGCAAAATATGAATTTCAAAAAAGTTTATATGTTATAAAAGAAAGGGGTGGCACACTTAAATAGGCTTATACTTGTTTTTCAAAAAAAAAATAGAGGGGGGGGGGTCAAAAGCTGTTAGGGGGCAGTCTGTCCCCTTGCCCACCCCCACCCCGGGTATGCTAGTGGGGGGGGGGGGGGGAGGAAAGAAAGTAAAGAATAAAAATGTAATAGTTTTCGGGTCAACTAAAATGGCCGAATTTTCAAGGTTCATAATTCTCTTTGAAAGGTACAATTATAAGATTCACAAATTGGTATCAATGCGAAAGTTGCCCCTCAAGAAAATCAAAGGATACCTCATCTTCTACACTGGCTGATATTTTATTCTTACCTTAATTTGGCCTTCAATTATTATACACACTCCCCCCCCCCCCCCCCCCCTTTTTTTTTTATAACATTATCCTACTGGTCAAAGATAGTAAATTTATTAAAAAGTAATTAAATTTAATAATTTAAATTTAAAAGTAATTAAAAATTACTTATTATGAATGTAAAAGTTTTTTATCTTAATTCATGAGATGTGATAAATTTAATGTGAACAACATGTATTTATCTTCTTCATAACTACGGTATACAACTCATTGAACTCGACCAAGTAACGTTATTTAAGTGGAACGCGGTTAACCCTTTTGTGCTGACTGATCACATGTTGGGACCTAATTATCATAAAGATTTAATGACACCATATGAATGACGCCCATTCGTCAATTATCGATGCGCCGTCATTAGCCAAGTGATGAATACATTAGCATACATGAATAGATTAGGCGGATTTGACCTTTCTTAATGCGCATGCGTGACACTGATCCACATTTATATTTTACCTGTGTGTAAAGCATATACACTGTAGGGGAGCATCGTACAAAATGAATAATGCATCGGGGGCTTCGGGCGCGTTCAAATCGTGCCCAAATGTTACAGCGTAATGGCGGCCGCTTTAGGGGCTTGGTTTAAACCTCCTTTGTGAATACGGGCCTATGTGTATTTGTATCTATATTCATTGCCTTGAATAATTAAATTGGAATTGATATTCATGTGACGCTGTACAAAAATACTAATCATCGCATTGTACTTTAAACAAAAATATGCTTACTTTAAATGTAATTAAGTCGTCTCGTCTATTTCATTTACTTAACATATAGACGTTTCTTCTTTACATTACTGTGCAATGTTTATGCTTCACAGGATCATGATATAAAAATAGGCTGATTGCGTTGTCCTGTAAAGATATATTTCAATATTGAGTGAATAATACATGAATAAATGTATATAAATTCTGCCTAAATGCAAGCAGCGTGTTTCCATAAAATACTTGAAAGTGACAGTAATCTGAAGCTCCCAAATAGCGCCATCTTTCAACATGATTTGATAAGTGTCTGTGCCTCTCATTTTCCCATCATGTCCCATTCTAGTTTGTAATAGCTTAGAATGTACCTGCACTCAATTTTCCACAATGCCAAGTAAAAAAATAACAGTTTGAAATATGAAATTTGCCTATTACCTAATCAAGCTGTTTGTCAAAATTCAAAATAAAATGCAATTAATTTTCAAATAATAATCTTAATTCAGCAATCACTGGAATATTGCACTGTTCAAGTTCTGCCAGTTTAATGCAACTCTACATTCACGCGACATTTCGAACCCTTTTACTGCAAATTTAAAATCGCGTAATATATATTCGATAAACCAATATACTGAAATGTGTTTTCTACCGAGGTGGGGTCAAACACGTTAAAATATGGACTTCCTAATCTCACGCGAATTTTCTTTTTATTCGGAGGGGCAGGGTAGTCCCATTGAACAATGTGTAAATAGCATTCAAAATGTATTACGCTGTATCCCCTGAACATTATTTTTAATCACTCAAAAAATAATACGAAAATTTTATATCTTCATCAGTTTGATCTACAGATGGTAGTAGTGTCATTAATAAAATTCCTTAGCTATATAAAAGTGAATATTGTGATGGACATAATTATTGATCACTTTTCATATTTACAAAGAAAAATGGATTCACAAGAATAATTCATAGCAATGAATAAAGCACAAACAGAAGCAAAACAAACCCAAGAAGAAAACAATTCAAGCAAAATATAAACCAATTGAAAATAACATCTTCACGTAAAATAATGATTGTACGGATACATTATCATAGTCTCATTGGTGAAAGAGTAAACATTTCCACATTTCATAGTTCTCAAACACAGTCACTGATGACGTCCGGGGGTAGTTGTCCTAGAGGGTGGTTGTCCAAGAAGGGGGTAGTTGTCCAAGGGGGTAGTTGTCTGGGGGTAGTTGTCCGGGGATAGTCCTAGATGGTGGTTGTCCTAGGGGGTAGTTGTCTGGGGGTGTTGTCCTAGAGGGTGGTTGTCCTAGGGGTGGTTGTCTGAGGGTAGTTGTCCGGGGTACTTGCCCTAGAGGGTGCTTGCCTTAGGGGGTAGTTAGTTCGGGGATAATCATCCTAGAGGGTAATTGTCCCAGGGAGTAGTCGTCCTGGAGGGTGGTTGCCCTAGGGGCAGTTGTCCTAGGGGTGGTTATCCGGGGGTGGTTGTGCAGGGGGTAGGTGTCCTGGAACCAAAATAGACTGTACAATATCTCAACGACAAATACATATTTTGAGTATAAAGCGGTGTGCGTCAAAGATACCATAAAATGTAGAAAGAAGTATGGTTAATAACAATCAATGAAGACGTTATTTCCACTCACATTTTTCGTGATATTCCCGTTATTTCAAACTAAAGGAAACGAAATTATTTCGGAATTTCACTAGGAAAAATGTCGATCTAACGTTGACGCTTTGCTCCTCCTTTCATTAAGGCTTGTAGAACTGTCTCTATATCCTTACTGTGCACGAGACAGTATTCATCCCAAATGACTTGACCACCAAACTTCTCAAATAATTCCGATGCAGAGTGTTGATCTCGTTTAACTGTTCCAATTAATGATTTGCAACCTAGCTTAAGTCCGTGCTGATAATGAAACATAGAATGAGAGAGAGAGAGAGATAGAAACAAACAGAAGTACATTATTTCTTAATGTATCTGCCACAAAATGATAATCATACACAATTTAGTGCGGGCTTCATTTGTTATTTCGTCTGTTCACAAGTCAGAATTTTTTTATTTATTCATTCATTTACATTATTTATGTATTTATTAAGTTATATATTTATTAATTTAATTATTTATCTTTGTATTCATTTACTTATTTAGTTTTGTTTTCATTTATTTCTGACATTTATACAGGGTAGCACAATTCACCAATATTGGCGGTCTTCGATCCATAAGGCCCTGATTGGTAACAGTATTTGTTAAAAATTAAGAATATGAACTCATAAGAGCACCACAATAAAATAAAGAATATAATAGGTATAACAATCTATTGCTATCTTCGTAATAAATGTGGATTTACAAATAAAACATGAGCATGCATCTGGCTTCATGCTAGAATAATGTGTTGATGTGATACCATTTGTATGACTTCCCAGTAAACAAATGTACACAAAAACACAAAGTTTCATATTAAAAAAACACGAGGACTAACATCATAGCCCTTGCATGTGCAAAGGGAGATAGTGATCAACGTAAAAATGATTATTTCAAAAAATATCTACAAACCTCCACTGCCGCAGCTATCAACTTCTTACCGAGACCCATCTCTGAAAATTATATAAGAATGAAGAAGTTAAGTCATATTGATGTAAACCATAAATAAACTAGCCTACAGAAAAGAAAATGCAGCACTTTTTATGTGTTAAAGTGAAAAGTGGAATATAAATGGGCACCAAGAGGCGTTTGTTAGTAGTAAAAATGGCAATGTTTAGTTTTTAAACGGGACATTTTCTGGAGCATGGAAAGGGAAGGGGGCTGCTGTGTCCCCCTGGGTCCCTGCTTCGCTGCCGTTGAATCAATAATGTGGGTGAGATAAGGGTTCAATCAGGAAGTCGTGGTGATGGAACTCTCTAAAGAGCAATGGTTTAGTGGCACCCTTTTAGGATTAGGATTCCCTTATGCCTAATTTCTGAAGCAAACCCACTCTAAGCCCCAAATCTGTCATTCCTGTGCACGTAGCCCACTGCCTGAACCGTTTTCAGTGAGCGCTCCGTGATATGCACTATACCTACTCTAGACGTTTATGGCGTATGAGGCTCGCACACATTTTTGAGTCAGAGGAGTGTTTCATCAAGCGTTTTTTCAGTGATTTTTCCCGACAAATTGCAGCCAATCAGATGCAAGGATTTCAGTAGCTCATAACAGTTGTCGGTAAAAAATTTGTTGGTAAAAAAGACAAACAAAAACACTTGATGAAACGCTCCCCTGAATACAGTGAAGTGGGGTATCGCGGTCTGTGCATAGCGCGTGCATATAGGCTGGCTTGCGTGCGTTCGGATGAGTATTAAAGGAGAATTAACCTCAAACAATAAAGACGATAGTGTTCAAAGGTGTTATTTATTCCTACTTGTTAGACTATATGGCTTCGCGTCAAAATATACGAGATCGATACGAATCAAGATTTTCTGAGCAAAATTTATCATCTGCTAGCAATATGTATCGTCTGCTAGCAATACATGGGGGCTGCCATTTTTTTATGTGTACAAGAAGATTTTCTTAATCCAAATGCCCAATTGCCTTTTTCAAAATTAAAAACCCATTTGAGATTAAAAATATAGAATAGATATGTCAATTTATTTTTAAACTGAAGATTTCCTTATATATTTCTGTTGAAAATCGATATTCGCTTAATATAAATCTATTTTCTACATACTGTGACGCAATGGACGGAGCAAATTAATTCAAATTTTATGGATGCTTCTTCCCTGAGCATCTATAGCGGCAAACTATGCATTCACCTGCTTTCGGATAATGGGACTTGAAAAGTCAGAATGCATGCTGCATATATTATGTTCTGCTCTGTTTGGCAAACCCAAGAAAACAGATTTTTGTTAAGCAAAACCAGACAATTTAAAAGTATCATTATAAAGATTTAATTTTTATAAATCATGTAAACACCCACTTTATATTTTTCGTCACATATGGGATTTTAGGTAATGAAGAAAATCAATTTAGGTCTTGGATTCAAAATATCTTCCTGACCGGAACATTTCTCAATGGTTCATGTACAACTCCAAATCAGCAAGAAAATGGCAGCCCCCATGTAAATGAGTAGGAGACGATACCGGGTGTTGGAATATCTTTATTTATACCCTTTTCTAATATCTTATTAGAAAATGATTTAGGCCAATAAGTAGGAATATATTACACCTTTCAATATAAGTAAATTTGTACTCAGGGGTTAATTCTCCTTTAAGCCCACCGCACACTATACGATCGACTACGATCCGATTTTTGGAAATAATCGCAATAACATTAAATATAGGCAGTTTAACCAGTGAAAGATAGCTGATTCAGGTTCTGAACAATAATATGAATACTCAACATAGGAATTTGGTGAGATGTCAGCCTTATATCCGGGATATCGATAAGGGCCAAATCAGTTTCAAATCGTAGACAATGACATGACTGCTCTGACGTCACTACGATTCGGAGCCGATTTGGCCTTTCCTCCGACTAGAATGCTCGTAATCGCCTGTAATTTCGATTTTACTATCTATGTAACTATTCTGAACCTCAATCAAACATATCTAATGTGTTTAAGTGTTTATATCTAATGCTATAACATTTTCTTTCAAAATCGGAGCGTAGACCGATCGTATAGTGTGCGGTGGGCTTTAGGTACACAGACGGTAGCTCCTCATGGGAAATAGTGTTCACTTTTTTTTCAACATGGATTCGTATATATAAGATTTAATGGTGAAAACTATGGCATTGATTGATTTTTTTAAATAAAAAGTGCCCAAAGTGCCCAAATTGTATGTTTTAGTGGCCCGTCATTGTTTTTATTCATTTTAGAGCCAACCTTGGGGCTAGAAACGTTCGTTTGGTGTTGAAAACCCACTCTTGTTCTATGGATCTACGACTTCTTGCACGGTAGAACCCAGAAAGTAAAAGTTAATTTCAAATGAACTTACTACAAACACTGGTACTCCACAAGGGTGTGTTCTTTCACCGAGCCTCTATATATTGTATACCAATGATTATGTTTCAAATGCTCCGGCCGTCAGTTCATATTTTGAAATATGCTGATGACAGCGTCATTGTAGGTTTGATAAAGGAGAGTGAAGAGGAATATAGGGAAAGTATTGTCTCTTTTGGAAGTTAGTGCACTGAAAATCACTTAGTACTGAACTCAACGAAAACAAAAGAAATAATCTTTGATTTTAGGAAGAATAAAATTCGTAATCCTGTAGAACTTCCTATTCATATCGATGGTGTTCCCATTGTAAATGTGCAGAGCTATTATAATAGATATCTAGGTACGGTAATTGACGACCAGTTGATTTGGGGTGAGCAAACAAAAGCTATCTCACTGAAATGCAACCAAAGGCTGTATTTTCTTAGAAAAATGAAACAGTTCCATGTAAATTGAGAGAATCTTGTTTTATTCATCGGTACTCACCAGAGTACCATTACTCATGATAGTGTGGTTTGGTATCATAGTGCAAGACAAAAGGACAATGACAAAATTTTTATTGCGCAAAGTAGTGAAACAGGCTAGTAGGATTATGAAGTGTGTTGTAGATTTAGACAGAGTATATAAAGATAAGGTAGTTGCTAAGGCCCATGCTATCGTAGGTGATAGCTCCCATCCTGCGAGACAACTATACACTGCTTCGAAATGGAAGGAGGTGGCAATCAGTAAGGGTCAGAACAAACCGCCACGGAAACTCATTCATTCCCTACTCAATTCGTCTTTTGAATGAATAATTATAGAAACTTTGTACCACGTGATTGTAGGATTGGATGGGAACATAGAGATAGCTCTTAATGTTTAATGTGATGAATTAAATGATGATAATTATTAATAAATAAATATTTATAATAATGATGATGAATGATAATAATACAAATTATGTCAATGAATATAGATTAGATGGGAACATAATTATGTTCATGTTATTGAACATGAATTTGTAAATAATAATAAGAAAAGAAGAAGGAAAAGAATAATAGCAATACAGAATGATAACAATATTCATAAGAACTCTCATAATATTATGCTCTATATGTATATGATTATGTATCTATCTGTAATTTTGATGATTATTACCTGTATGTATATCTTCAGTTGTATAATTCATGTAAACAAGACGAATTTCCTTATATGGACAATAAAACAATATATAAAACAATATATATATAATGATCAGGATAAACAGTAAAATGAAAAACGGTAGTGGTTAGGGGGGACGACAAAAAATTTTTTTCGCCAGACCTTCAAAATCCGCTCAGTGGGGGGGGGGGGGGGGGGGGGGGGGTTATGGGGGTCCAGTTTCCCTCCATAATTCCCTGACAAGCAGAACATTTTTTTTTTTTTTTGTTGGTCTGTAGGGCGACGGCCATGTATATACGAATCCATGCTGAAAAAAGTGAACACTATTTCCCATGAGGAGCCGTCTGTGTACCTAACTTTGAGTTCTTTACCCCTGTGTTTTGAAATTGACACATATGCTTATATATTGTGTATTAAGTGAAACAAATAAACTTCAAACTTCAAACTTCAAACAATATGGGTCTCACATTAAAAAAAACGGTCAGAATCTGGACTACTGTGCACGTTCTGCGATGGCAGAATATTACATGGGAGAGAGAGAGAGATGTGTGTGTGAGTATGTGTGTGTGTGTGTGTGTGTGTGTTGTGTGCGAGCGCGCGCGCTTGGGGAGGGGGGGGTGGTCACTCACTTCTATGTTCGGGATCGACAGTATGCCCTTGGACGTATATCTGATCTCCATGGAAGTAGTCAGTTAGTTTGGAGAAAAGCACACATCCTACGATGGTTTTCCCTTCGTCGTCCCCCTCTGATACCGGACAGCATTCCGCTACGAAGGGATACATTGTTCTATTGGCGCCAAAGCTGAGTTCCTGGAATTCTAGACAATGAATTGTAATACTATGATTTGAGGTTAGAAGACAAAAAAAACCAACAATATGGACAATAATTATTGTACGTCCCTTGCAGAATGTCGATGTCTTATGGTCACCTATCTTATCTTGATTCCAGACCATTCAATGCATGTTTTCCCCAATTGGAATTGAAATGTTTTGACTATTTATCAGGTACCAGATCACAACTCAGTTCTACTGTACCATGGCTCTCCTCCATACGTCATGATTTACAATGTACTTTTTAACCATAATTATTATGCATGTATGCACACACACACGCACACACACACAAAGAAAACATCTACCTTCTTGGGAAAGCATGACTTGATCCCAGGATTCATCTTTATCGCATATTTCCTCCCGAATCATATTGCGTATTTTTTCCGCATCATTCAGAGTTGCTTCTCGAATCACGTAAGTAGCCAAGTTGAATGACTGTGTAAATCGTGCCAGGGATGCTGAGGAAGAGAGTGCGTATATCAATCAACTAGTGACACGTTATGTATTCTATTTCAATATATGTATATACATGTATATGTGCAGCAATGGAAATTAGAGTCCTACCCGGGGTTAGCCCCCCTGTAGACCAACCCCGGGTCGATTAGGAAACTTTAACATTTTACGTATGTTTCTGGCCATTTAGTCAACCCAGGGTAGATAACACTTCCAACTATTTTATATCACAGGTGTCCAAGGTGTTTTAATTTATTGTCAACCCAGAGTAGTATTTGTGGCCATTTAGTCCACGCAGGGTAGATAACAATTCCTACTGCCTATGTCACAGGCATCCACAAATACGAGTCTGGGTTGACAACGAATTAAAACATCTGAGACACGTATGATATAAACAGTTGGAATTGTTATCAACCCTGGGTTGAATAAATAGCCACAAATATTACTCTGGTCTGACAAACTAAAACGCCTAGGATGCCTGTGATATGGACAGCAGGAATTGTAAAAAAATGATGATGGTAATAACAGAAATCATCATCATCATCATTATTATAATAATAAGAAACACGCTCGCAAAAAAGACTTTCCAGAAATCAAATCAAGGGCAATTTCAATACCTTATTGTATTGTATTGACTAAAGAAATCATGTCCGGATTACGTAATATGTCATCGTAACATTTCAAAAGGTGATTTATTTATTTATTTATTTATTTATTTATCTTTCTTCAGTATTGTACAATACATATCATACAATATTGTAAATTTCATTTTATAATTAGCAGGAAAAGAGAAGAGAGATGAGGTGACCAGGAGAAGCAGAGCTTGTAAATTGGGTCCCTCAAAAGAATATAGCAAATTACTTTGTATAAAAATGTGGCTTAAAGTTAATCTACAACACTCACAAATATATATACAAGATAGATGCTTAGGTGATAAGGCAGATAAGCGATGAATCAGAAGGAGGGGAAAAAATCGAAACAGGAGTCAGAAGTGAAGAGGGAGAGAGAAATTACGGCAAAGATAAAGAAAACAAGTGAGAAGAGAAAGGGAAGGGGTCAAGGGGTCACACAACATGACATATACATACACATAGACACACACGGACAGAAAGGCAGGCTGGCTCTATACATGATGCTAAATATAGCTTCATGCTCTATAGACGATAGATATTAACCCCACCACTGTAACCAAGGAGTAACTCCTTGCTATAACAAGGTACTTGTGTATTTCAGGTGGGCCCAGAATTTTTGCTCGTTGGGAGCGAGGCCATAGTGATGAATTACAGCTGTGATCTTACTGCTGGTATAGACAAGGAGTTAACTCCTTGGTATAAACAATCTCTGGCTGCTGTGGGGGTCTGGCTGGAAGGGAATAAAAACATGCATGTTCATCATGGACAAGGCTACTGAGAAATCGCCTTTGGTTGATTTTTCGAAAGTCTTGGCGATCGTATTAATTGTAGTAATAATGTAATAATAAAATTTAATAATTAAATGATAATCAAACAAAAGAAGTTGTGACGTCTGCGGCCACATCAGTAGCCCAAGGAGTTAACAAGAAGTACACATAACATACTCAACATAGTGAAGGGATTTGTATACGTACGACTATTCAGCTGCAATAACTTCGGACCAATACAACGTGAAAGGGTCATCCGTCCAGCTCCAGCAACAAAACTCAGCATGATTTTTCAAACAGTTTTGGGATATTGTAGGGCAACTGTTGTTTCTATCGTTGTCTCCTTCTATCATATACAGTTTGTGTTCTGGCTGTATTACTAGGTGATTGAAAAATAACTTTCCTGCTTTCCGAGTGACCTTTATGTTTTGAAAGAGGAAAAAAATGAATGATTACAAAACTCGTATGCTGACTGGTAAGACTGGCTTCAAGCGTGTCAAGGGTGTGGATATGATCTAACGGGGGTCACAAATATAGATTTCCGGAAGGCTTCAAGTTTACCGCAAAATAACTTTTTACGAGATAAAATCCATCGGATCAAAGGAAGGTAAAAATGTTGGCATTAATGTTTACCTAAAATCAGTTAAATTTAGAAAACTCCAGTTCATTCAATTTTTGTTTCCATTTGAAGAAAATCATTCTTGTCCTCAACCAAGCTACATGTTTGACACCATCATTTCTTTAATCACTTTTCCTGGTGAATTGCCGATAACGTCACCCTTTCCTAAGCCATGTTAATATAAGTTTAAATGTGGGAATGTGTATGAAAATATGGTTGCAACAGTCATTATTACATCTCATGCACGTTTTTGTCTTAAAAAGCTTTAAAGGAGAATTAAGCCCTGATTACAAATTTACTTATATTGGAAGGTGTAATATATTCCTACTTATTGGCCTAAATCATTTTCAGAATTATCATTATCAGAAAAGGGTTAAATAAAGATATTCCAACACCCGGTATCGTCTCCTACTCATTTACATGGGGGCTGCCATTTTCTTGCTGATTTGGAGTTGTACATGAACCATTGAGAAATGTTCCAGTCAGGAAGATATTTTGAATCCAAATCCTAAATTGATTTTCTTCATTACCTAAAATCCCATATGTGACGGAAAATATAAAGTGGGTGTTTACATGTATTATAAAATTAAATCTTTATAATGATACTTTTAAATTGTCTGGTTTTGCTTAACAAAAATCTATTTTCTTGGGTTTGCCAAACAGAGCAGAACATAATATATGCAGCATGCATTCTGACTTTTCAAGTCCATTATCCGAAAGCAGGTGAATGCATAGTTTGCCACTATAGATGCTCAGGGAAGAAGCATCCATAAAATTTGAATTAATTTGCTCCGTCCCATACGTCCAGTATCGAGAAAATAGATTTCTATTAAGCGAATATCGATTTTCAACAGAAATATATAAGGAAATCTTCAGTTTAAAAATAAATTGACATATCTATTCTATATTTTTAATCTCAAATGGGTTTTTAATTTTGAAAAAGGCAATTGAGCATTTGGATTAAGAAAATCTTCTTGTACACATAAACAAAATGGCAGCCCCCATGTGCTGCTAGCAGACGATACATATTGCTAGCAGATGGTAAATTTTGCTCAGAAAAATTTGATTCGTATCGATCTCGTATATTTTGACGCGAAGCCATATAGTATAACAAGTAGGAATAAATAACACCTTTGAACACTATCGTCTTTATTTTTGAGCGTAATTCTCCTTTAAATACTTGTTAATCTAAACCCATGCAAACGCTAGGAGCGACACCCCCGACAGTTATACCCTTGAATGGAATAACTTGTACTTCCAATGCATGCATCTATTTTGTCGAGTGTGCACAGTACTGTCATGGTCTAACGGCCAGACACGAAAGAGAGAGGACTTAATGGGGAATAGCGATTTACGGCAATGCAAATTCAATTGTACGCTGAAAATTGTGAAATACTTTTTTTTTTTAATCGTTGAATGCATTTTAATAAAGATACGCTGCGTAGCAAATACCACATTCAGTTTCCCTCCATAATTCTCTGACAAAAAGGGGGGCACAATGCATACTTTTCTTCCAAATGGGGGGGGGGGGCGGCACGGGTCTGGTGTGCCCCCCCAACTAAATCCACTACTGGGTGTATTTACAAATATTTATATAAAATTTTGTAAACTGTTTGATGTTAATTGCAGTTTCATAATAATCCAATAAGATCTGCAAGAGACATCGATATTCCTAGGCACAGAACTTCTGCATTTCAACGAAATATTGTTGTTTTTTTCTGGTCACAAACTCTGGAACAACTTAGATGACTCCATTAGAACATTTCTTTCACTCCGTACATTTTTTGGTCATATTCTAAAAAAAACATGAGTTTTTTACTTTGTACAATACATTAAGAAGCACATATTGGAGAATCTGAATCTGAATCTGAAAAAACTAATAACAGCAAGCTTATTATACGAGTAAATATGACGGTATCACGGGAAAGTCCAAAATTAATAATACCTGTTTTTCCAATACAGGAATGGTCAAAAGAAAGGAACATTGAATGCACAGACCACATAGCTGATTAGCATAAAAACTCACGCAAAGTGACAATTTTCGATGTCAATTTTTGTTTTCTATTCCTGTAAACTGAATTACGTATGAGACATAAATAGTAGGTCTGGTGAATCTAACGCCAGCCCCCGTATCTCTATTCGGGGCTTTCATTACCATAACAATCATAATGATAGTATAGAGGAGGCATATTTCATAGAAAGATTAATTGCCAAATATTTCGACTTTGATCCCATGTATACATGGCGTAGCAACCAGACCATGCGCTGGGTATTGTGCAGAAATTTAAGGTACCAAGCTGGGACTGTACAATGACAATGACAATCCTTCAATAAAACTTCATGATACAGAGTGTTTAAACAAAATGAATCAGACTTCATACACAGAGAGTGTGGTATTATTTTTATAACTATTTTTTTTAATACATCCATATCCTGGATAATTCCATAAACATATGCTGGCTTTATACCATCATTGTACTAAGTAGATAATAGTCAAGTGGATGATAATAACGATTATAGTAAATTCAATGATAATAGTAATACATTTAGAAATAATAATAATAATAACGATAGTAATAGTAATAGTAATGATAATAATAACGATGATAATAACAATAATCACAACAACAACAATAATGTTAATGATAATAATAATAATAATAATAATAATAATAATAATAATATTAATAATAATAAAAATAAAATAATAATAATAATAATAATAATAATAGTAATAGTAAGAAGAAGAAGAAAAAAAAGAAAGAATGGAAACAGAAAAAAGGAAAAGATAAAGGAGAAGAAGAAGAAGAAGAAGAAGACGACGAAAAAGAAGAAGAAGAAAAGAAACTATATTTTCATAGCACCCATCGTCACATATTATGCATTCCCTATGCGCTTTGAAGAAAACAGAAAGAGAACACAGCAGTCAAAAAGTATAAAAAAGTATACAATATATGCAAACAATTTCAACTTTGATAACAACTACAGCAACCAACGATAGTAGCCAAAGCCGATGTAAAAAGAAAAAAAGATATGGATGAAAAAGAATAGCAATTTGGTATGTTTATATTGACGATGATGATCTGTGCGATATTTTGGATCACCTTGTACATATTATGTAGTATGCAAATATAATATACGTCATATTTAGTGCAATATAACAATAACGTCGAGAGATGAATACTTTCTGGGGTATGCTTGATTGCACTTGGCAAATAATAAAGAGAGATGTTCAAATTCACGATACGATCGGTCCCATTTCCATAACGCGGGCATGATTGTGCAGAATGTATGGAAAGGAATAAACATGGCGTGGGAAAGCGCGATACACTTCTTACAGTTTTATGTCTTCTTTTGGGTCGTACTTCTATGTATGCTGGCAACAGGTATGTCTTATTGCTTTACAATACTTTATCATGGAATTGAACTTAAGAAAAGTGAAAATGATATAAATATCATGTATATATTATACATGTAAATCTACTAATGTGTATGAGGAAGTGTCATTATCATAAAAGAAATTTATGGTAGTTCTCAGGGGTGGATAGAAATATAGACCTGAATTTGATACACTTTATACCTCATATATTCCTTATACGAGGAATGTTGGTACGCAATGATGATGTAAAAGGGGTATGTAAATGGAATATTAGTTATGGTTTGTAGAAGGATGAAGGTTGAAGGTTCGTAATTAGTTCATGACACAAATCACCCTGCAATAACCCCAAATGTGCGCGCGCTCATTGTTTTGGTGGACCATAGTGGTGGACCCGCTACCAGCTGTTTAACACGTAAAGCCATACTGGTGCGCCCATCGTGGTGCGTATATAATGAAAGCGCATCTATAAGGTCACATTATGTGTTTTTAATTTCTCCTGAAATGTATGTTTCTAAAGCATTGTATATTTTTTATGACATTTGGAAATGGTAATAAACGTATGAATTGATGAATGAAAAGTAAATTGCTACGATTTAAATATTATGGGGTGTGAAGAATGAAGGAATATATATATATGTATACAGTATACCAAAAACATTATCTCGTATATATTATTTCAGAGGCAAAAATCTTTTTTCATTTTTGTGTCTTGTAATTCATAATCATGCTACTTTATGCTAGATGGGATGAAATTGCCCCTACTTCACCTGGATGGTCTAAGTAACCGTTAAGGAGTCTAAATTTAAGGGCTTGATGGGATTTGGGGGACAGGCTCCTAGAGTAGTAGCAGTATAGAAGCAGCAGCAGCAGCAGCAGTAGTAGTAGTAGTAGTTGTAGCAACAGAAGTAGTAGAAGTGGTAGTAGCAGCAGTAGCAGCAGCAGCAGCAGTAGTAGTAGTAGTAGTAATAGCAGTAGAAGTAGTAGTATTATTAATAGTAGCAGCTGTTGCAGTAGTAGTAGTAGTAGTAGTAGTAGCAGAAGTAGTTGTGGTAGTAGTAGTAGTAATAGTAGAAGCAGTAGTAGAAGTGGTAGCAGCAGAAGCAGCAGTAGCAGCAGCAGCAGCAACAGTAGTAGTAGTAGTAGTAGTAGTAGTATTAATAGTAGCAACAGCAGTAGTAGTAGCAGAAGTAGTTGTGGTAGTAGTAGTAGTAATAGTAGTAGCAGTAGAAGCAGTAGTAGTAGTAGTAGTAGCAGTCGTAGCAGCAGTAGTAGTAATAGTAGTAGCAGTAGAAAAGTAGTAGTAATTGCAGTAGCAGTAGAAGCAGTAGTAGTAGTAGTAGTAGCAGAGTAGCAGTAGTAGTAGTAATAGTAGTAGCAGTAGTAGCAGTAGCAGTAGCAGCAGCAGTAGTAGTAGCAGTATAAGCAGTAGTAGTAGTAGTAGTAGTAGTAGCAGTAGTAGCAGTAGTAGTAATAGTAGTAGCAGCAGTAGTAGTAGTAGTAGTAGTAGTATTAGCAGTAGAAGCAGTAGTAGTAGTAGTAGTAGTAGTAGTAGTAGTAGTAGTAGAAGCAGTAGCAGTAGTAGTAGTAGCAGTAGAAGCAGTAGTAGTAGTAGTAGCAGTCGTAGCAGCAGTAGTAGTAATAGTAGTAGCAGTAGAAAAGTAGTAGTAATTGCAGTAGCAGTAGAAGCAATAGTAGTAGTAGTAGTAGCAGAGTAGCAGTAGTAGTAGTAATAGTAGTAGCAGTAGTAGCAGTAGCAGTAGCAGCAGCAGTAGTAGTAGCAGTATAAGCAGTAGTAGTAGTAGTAGTAGTAGTAGTAGTAGTAGCAGTAGTAGCAGTAGTAGTAATAGTAGTAGCAGTAGTAGTAGTAGTAGTAGTAGTAGTAGTATTAGCAGTAGAAGCAGTAGTAGTAGTAGTAGTAGTAGTAGTAGTAGTAGTAGTAGAAGCAGTAGCAGTAGTAGTAGTAGCAGTAGGAGGAGTAGTAGTAGTAGCAGTATTAATAGTAGCAGCAGTAGTAGTAGTAGCAGTAGTAGTAGTAGTAGTAGTAGTAGTGGTAGTAATAATAGTAGTAGCAGTAGAAGCAGTAGTAGTAGTAGTAGTAGCAGTAGAAGCAGTAGTAGTAGTAGTAGTATAAGTAACAGTAGTAGTAGTAGTAGTAGTAGTAGTAGTAGTAGTATAGTAGTAGTAGTAGTAGTAGTAGTAGTAGTAGTAGTAGTAGTTGTAAGTAAGTAATGTCAGGATGATATCCCACAGTGCTGGATAATTCTGGAATGAACCCCCTCTACAATTACGTCAACTGTCGTCAACAGAAACATTCAAATCACAACTGACACGTCTTTGTTCTTTTCCTTGTAATTATTGCAATATTTTAATTTACTATGTTTAGGGGAATTCAGTATGTATTTTTCTCTAAGCGCCATGAGCACCGAAAGGTCGACCTGTGCGCTATACAAATAGCCGCTTATATTATTATTAATATAATAACAGAAAGAAAAGGGAAAGGGCAAGTTTGTGTTGAAATCGTTATGATTGTTGTCAATAAAAACGAAATATCTGAGAAACACACACAAAAAAAGCTTGAGGGAAATCCGAGAACACTAATAAATAGTTATGACTTTTATAAAGACTTGAAGATCGCTATCTCATGAGGACGAATGGTAGTTCGGCCACGAGATTGTGACGTAATTCTCTCACTATTTATTAATTGTTTTGAATATTTGAATATCATAAAAGTCCCTTTTTTCTAACTAACTGATTTCCTATTACCTTTGCCCGAACTTAGTTGATGGTAACATGTTCCTACACATATGCATTCATATATATATGAATACAGTCAATAAATTGTTCATGTTATTGTCAGGTTCGGGAGAGTCGAATTGGGACGTACGTCTGGCAGACTCCCGCGTACCAACAGAGGGGCGAGTTGAGGTGTACTTAGACGGACAATGGGGTACAATCAGTGATCTTCATATTTGGGGCGAAAATGAAGTACGTGCTGTCTGTAAGCAGCTAGGTTTCCATTACGACAATGTTGTAGTTTTGGAACGAGGATACTACGGCCACGGAACTGGTCCGGTCCATCTCATCGATGTGGAATGTCAAACGGGAGACATCTCTTTGGAAGACTGTACCTTTGTGCATGAGACAAGTTACATATTAACTCACGCATTCGACGTGGCCGTTACATGCAGTGAGTATAATGTCACTGTGCGCCTACACGTTTAATCTTTTTTCAAAATCGAAGAATTATTCTGATGAAACTAATTGCTCCTGGTGAATATAATGATCAGGGGTGATGGCTTTTAAGCCTCATCCCTCGGACAGGACGTATGGCCGCAGGCCTTCCAGGTTGCTCGGTTACAAGCATATACTTGCTTTCCGAGCAATGATGTGAAATAAATCTTTAGTCAATACCCCCAAGCCACCCATAATTTCACATGATCGTACAAAAGGGTATACATGTATGTCACAAACAAATAAATATTATTCGTTGGAGTTCATGTGAATTTATTTTTCAATCGTATTCATGAATAAAAACGTTTCACTTAACAAATAAAAAGGGGAAAATGGTATAGATATCGCAGAAATTTATTACTATTGAGAGTGGAGTTATCATATTTAATCCCTGGAGGTAACAATGTAGCTTTTGTTCTCCAGTCATAATTCCAAATGTAGAAAATGGATCATCGCAGTGTTCAAATATCGGGAAGAAAATCCCAAATTTCGTCTATACCACACTAAGGTAATTTAATACAGTCGTTATACATATATTACCAATAAATCTATACCATCGTCTTTCATAACATCAATGTAATTATGTACAAACTTGTTTCCAGAAAATGATTTATCCTTGAATATACAAGCGAGAGGGTTTAATGAATTTGCTAACTTATAATTCCAGAAGCGGAAATTCGCCTGTATGGAAGCGAAAATGGTGGAACCACTATGAATGGAGTCATCCAGCTATTTTCTGACAATAACTGGGTCAGTTTGTGCACATCTCGGTGGACCGATGTCGACTCCCAGGTTTGTTTATCTTGTCTTTTATCAATGAGAATTTAATATATTCGTCTGCGTATATATTTTTTTTTCAATGATCTTTATTAACGATTCCATGAAACAAATTATACAATCAACATATTCTCTTTGAATGTTTTAACAATATAAAGAAATAAAATAGTTTATCATCACTTATATAATTATCATGCAAAATATTCTTCCTCTGGAAGGAAAAATTAAAACTAATAAATGTGCGTTTCTAATGCTGTAACTGAATTGAAATTTTTCCATACATGATTATATAAGAATTAGACATATAAGTGTGATGATGTATATCCAAACAAAGTGAACAAATCATAATTTTTCGGAATCTATTATTTAAAAAAACAAAAAACAAAAACAAACAAGGACCCCTCCCTACCCACATATGCCCCTACCTACCCCATTCCCCCGGCACTACCACTGCGTAGAAACCTTCCATCCCTCCCAGCCACACTTTTTTCAGTGATTTTTATTTTGATTTCACTCAATAATACATGGATTTTTTTTCCTTTTTACAAAATTATTTTCATTGAATTACATAACAGAAATACAATAAAAATCACAACTAAAATATATCAGTGACTTACATGATCATATGAACAATAGAAGATAAGGCTTGACACACTGAAATGCATTACCAGAAATACAATTAATCATCACTAAAACTATTTCAATGAATTAAACATGTTAAACATCAGAGAAAAGAAGAAAAAAAAACCTTAAACAATTTTTATAAGAAAAAAAAATTGAGTGATATCTTTCTTCGTTACCAAAATCCTACCCCTTTGACCTCCCCTAACCTCCACCCTCCTTAAAAAACACAAAAAACACAACAGACACACAACGCTACACACACATTCACAAATCCTCTCTTTCAACTCCCTCTCTCCCTCTCTCTCTCCCTCTCTCTCTCTCTCTCTCTCCTTACCCCTGGATATCGCCCCCAGTCCTGCCATGTCGGTGCAATCTCTCCCATTTTAACAAATGCTTATCTAACTTATTCCTTTTAATAGCTATTGCTTTTTCTTAATTTTGATATTCTAACAAATTTTGAAAACATCTTTCTTGAGTAGGAACTTTTCCCTCTGACCTTGTCTTAAAAATAATATATTTCATTAAGAAAATCACAGTATTGCAAAATTTAATTTCAGGGTCGGATCCAGTAATTCCCACGTGTATTTCTTTGTATTTGCTAAACCTAGTTTTTCAATAACTATTTGCCATAAGGCCTTTACATCACGACAAGCCCAAAATAGGTGTTCGTATGATTCCGATTTATGCTTGCAGAACGAACAGTAGTTGTTATCAACAAACCCAAATTTGAAAAGATGATCATCGGTGTATATTGCACCATGGAGTAATTTATACTGAAATTCCCAGACTTTCGTTAAAATTGTTGTAGTTCTAAGTCTTATGAATATTTGTGAAATTTCTTTTTCTTAAAAATCAAAATGGTTGTGATCATCTTTTATTCGTAAAGTATACAGGTGCTGGAGATTTGTTACGAAGTTTTCGTAAACCTTTCTAGATGGTACATCTTTTAGTAAAATAACTTTTCCAAAAATCTTCAAAGAAATATTATAATTGTTTACGTCATTTGAGCATAAGTCCTGGAAGTTCCCTTTATATTTTTCGCTTTTCAAAACGACATCACTTATTTTCCAAATTTCCATAATATTTTCAGTGCCACCCCAAAAGTCTTTTAATTCTACTCAAAATTTCTTTATAATTCAAATCTTAATTCTCATTGCATCCAAGCAAAAATATACGCCTAAAATCTTCATATACACGTAAAATCTTCATATACACAAAATCTGCGTATATACACGCACACCTATACACACACACACCCTCACACGCATCTATGTTTTCTATTGTTCGAATTTCAACCAATGACTCCACTATTTAATTGCGTCACAAAATTCATTGACGGAATAAACCTCACCAATTGTTGACAACCGATGACCTATTGAATTACTACCGATGACCCATTGTTCTCTCTGTTCGATGTCATCGGTTTGAGTGCGTAAACATGTACATCCACACACACATTGATTTGTGGGGGACTGTATTGTATTCTCCTTTGTACCTCGCAGGCAAAGCTCTGTACCCGATACTTTGTGAAATAATAGATGGTTAATGAGGTGCAGACATTTGAAAAGTAAGCATTGATCACATTTTGGTAAAATTTTGAAGAGAAAACCCTTGGCACAGTAAGAGTTAAATAAAAATTCCCCAGAGCTGTCCTCCCATTTTGAAATTTGTGCAAATGTTGAAAAGATGTCTCCGCCGGGAATCGAAACCGGGTCACTGGCTTAGAACGCCAATACCTTAAAGTAGCTATCCAAAGAAAATCACAAATATGGCAATTAATGTATCACTAGAAACTGGGAAGCTTACAGATGGCGATCGTATAAGTTTTATGTCAACTGCGTATCTGATGATTATAAAAACAACATAAATAAAAGCTCTTCTCAGCATCTGGAATATCCGAGGATTCGCCAGAAATATAGCGATGTTTTGATGTCGTCACACTAGGGACCAATCCTGCTTAAGCAGACGACGTCCTATAATGAATGAACGTAATTGCAATGAAATTATTTATCAAATTATAAAGAGTTTTGTATATTTAAACATGACCTTATTTCACACCATTCTAAAAGGGAAAGTGAAACTGATTCTGATAACTAAAACCGTTTGATTGTAAATACACAGGAGAAGGGTCAATGATCAATGAAATAAACCCAACTTTGAAAAGCCCTCCGAATAATAGCACGGATGGTATTCGTTCCCACTTGAAACGCCGAACATGCCCCGGTGCAAGCAGCTGAAAATACAATGGCGTCTTATTTTGTTTACAAGTGACTGATTCCTTTATTTTTTTTTAACGCTGCAAGAGGATATGACAAAACAGGCACTGAAAAATGTGTAAGATGTTATGGGACATCGTCTGCTTAGACAGGACTGGTCCCTGGTGTGTCGTCACACATCTCAGCAGCGTTCGAGGAGCTCTTCAGCTGCTATATCGGGGGCTGTATTTTACCGTTTTATAATTGATAATAATCATTACTTCAAATGTTTCCAAGCGTTGAATTTGGATAACCTTGTTTAATTTATGCCATCTATGCAATAATAAGTATAAAGCCAATATTTATTTTGATGGAATTTTCTTGTAATGTGATCTTTAAAGGGAAAGTAACCTCAGCGTATGAATTAGCTTATTTTGAATGGTGTAGTATATGCCTCTTATTTGATACATGCAATTTCATGTAAAAACACAGGATATAGATATAAATCACTATTTTCCAGCCAAGTTATCGTCTGCTAGCAATAATAAGGGGGCTGCCATTACTTTATGTGTACACGAACATATTTTTCATCCCAAGTAAAATTTCCTTCATCGTTAACTTGTAATTGATTTTTAGAGGACAAATATATATTAGATAAAGTCACATATTCTGAAATGTAAGTTTAGTTTTATATATTTTTTAAAAGGTCTTAATTTGTTCATAAAAAATATACTTCATAAAAAATATACGTCAAGGACGGAGAATTGACGTCAAGGACGGAGACAATCGTAACAATACCAAAACAAAGCGAGGAATCTGCTTTACAGGATGGCTATTAGAACTCATGGGTCGTCAATTATCTAGGCCCATGGCCAATAACAATCGTAATACAATCAGAACAAAGCGACGTATCTGTTGTAAAGGTAGGCTATTATCAATGCATATGGTACCTAATGATCCGTGTCATGCACAAAATGGCAGCCTCCATGGAAAGACGTAGCAGACAATAGGTGCATCTAGAATATCACGTGGGGTTACTTGTCCTTTAAACGCTAGACCCCGGAGATGGGCCTGGGGAACTTTGATTTAAGCTACGCGACCATTATTCTCTCATTTCTTTTTACATTGTTTTTATTTCCACGAAAGTTGCCCAAGCTGTTGTATTATATTATTTCCTTACACTTGTATATAATTATTCTAACATGTATATACATGTATCTCAAAGCATTCGCTTGGATCCCACTGAGGCATGCGGCTTGTCATTGTTCGAAACTCACCTGCCCCCGACAAAGGAATTAATTAATGAGGTTGAAGATTTGTCAATCTGTCGGTCAGTAGCCCGCTTCGGTAATGTATACAACGTTTATGTATACCTTTCAAACAAAGGTTGTTCTTGACAACCTGAAAGCTTGCCGGGCATAGCAACAAATAATGTATGCAACTGGATTCCAAGCATTGAGGCTCATTTATAACAAGCATGTTCATGGAATAGCTCGTCACTATAGGTGCTCAGAGAATATATGTGCATAAATTTGTATACATTACAGAAGCGGTATGTTGAATCTGGTGTCGCCGAAATCATTGGCCGTCTCCTTAGTCAAGTGGTTAAGCATTATCATTCTAAGCCAGTGACACGGGTTCGATTCCCGGCGGAAACATTAGTTCGACGTTTGCAAAAATTTCAAATAAGGGGGGACAGCTTTACATAGGGAACTCTGATTTAAGCTTTTTAACGAAAAGGTTTTGAGCAAAATTACTTGGCAAGAGTGTTCCTACACTTATTGACTTACTTTTCTGTGAAATGAGATTGATCCATTGAGTGAGCAAACATTAAAGGCAAAATTGTCACTTTTCAAAAGTCACAAGGGTCATTTGGGGGATTCTGTGAAACGAGATTTTAGCGAATTCGGTTTCTGGTGCATATTTATGTGTTGTTGTTGTTTATATCCATCGCTTGACCCCCGCACACCTATCCCGACACTTTTCTCATTATCATGGTTGTGCGAGCACAGTTTTAAAAAAAAATCAACTCTCGTGAATTTGAAATTGCAAAATCCATTCAGCATATTGAAAAATAAATAACTCCAGACATTTTTACCAAAATGTATCATCACATGTGTGAACATAAGAGGTTGTCATCGTGTCATGGTTGAGTGAGCATACTTTAAAAATCGCGCAAGAAATGCTAAAATGTACTGTTAATACAGCATAAAAAATGACCCTTGTGACTTTTGAAAAGGGACATTTTTGCATTTAATGTTTGCCCACTCATGCATGGCTCGATGGATCAATCTCATTTATACAGGGAAGTTAGTCAATAAGGGTAAGAATACTCTTGCCAAGTTATTTTGCTCACAACCCTTTCGTTAAGAAGTTACGCCAATTTGATTAAGGGGGAGTTACTTTTTTGTTGTGTTTATATATATATACACTCAACCAAAAAAGTAAGTTCCCCCCTAGCATTTCTGGATATATCTCAAAAAGTATTTTACCGATTTTCATAATTCAAACGGGAATGGATAGGGAATTTTATTACTCATAACATGAATGGCATATCATTGCCACCAGAAATCATTATTGGTGTGAAAAAAAATGCATTTTATGTCAAAATGCATGGAAAAAAAAGTTGCACTTTAGTGATTTGCATTGACTTTTACACAAATAATCAAACAATCACTCATGATTCTGAACTTTTAAGCATGGTTTATTGCATATTTCTCTATCTCTTTCTTTTCATGAGCATACAGTTTAATAGGGAAGCATATTGTACCTGAAGAAATTCCTGAGAATTACATAACAATTTAAAAAGGTCATTTGCTAACTTGCATAGGAAATGTACACAATATGCTTCATATAACCTTAAGTGCAACTTTTTCCCATTTTTTCACACCAATAATGATATCTGGTGGCAATGATGGCAGTAATAAAATTTCCTATCCATTCCAGTTTGAATTATGAAAATCGGTAAAATACTTTTTGAGATATATCCAAAAATGCTAGGGGGGAACTTACTTTTTTGGTTGAGTGTATATATATACTGAAAGAAAACTGCTAAAAGCGTTTGTAATGCATTGTGGCCAATTTTATTTTTACACTCGAATTTTCGGCGCTCCCTGGCGTCTTCTTCAGGAGAACAATAAATGATAAGGTATCATACAAATAATTGAAATAGTTATAGTTCTAGCGCGCGCATCCTCAGTCATCAATATATATATCTATATACTGTATATACATTACCAAATTGGGGGACCCTTGTGGCGGGGGGGGGGGGGGGAGAGGGCAGCATCCACTTTCCAGTTGACAAACCGAATCTGTAATAATGTTAATACACACGTGAATACAAATTGTACAAAAAGAAATAATAATAATAATGATGACGATGATGGTGAAGACAATGATGGTGTGATAATGATGATGATGATGATTATAATGGTGACGATGATGATGATGATGTTAATGATGATGATGATGATGATGACAGTTATGACTTACAATGATGATAATAGTGATGATGATGATTGTGATGATGGCGATGATGATGGTAGCCTCTTGTATATGCTTGCAGATTCCAATTTATTTTCCATTCGAATAAAAAGCAATTACTAGTATCGATAACATCCTGGCACCATGCCTAGTAAAACTCAAAATAAGTATAATCTTTTAACGCACAAGGAAGTTATAACATAGACAAGGTAAGCTCACTGATTTATAAACTTCTTACAGGTGGCATGCAGACAGCTTGGTTACACCATAGGACGAGCTGTCAAATTGAGGAGTCAAGATACAGACTCATCATACTACCGGTGGAACTATCATTGCACTGGCAATGAAAGGACGTTACAACGATGCCCAGGTTATACGAACGGTATAACCGACTGCCGGTTGCATACCCATTTCCTGACATGCAGCGAAGAAGAGAGCTCACCGACTTCTGCTCCACAAGGTGAGTTAGAATGTTCATAGGGTCCTCAAAAGACTATTTTGAAGAAGGGAAGGGGGGGGGGCTGTCTTACCAAAATTTATGTTAACTAAAACATTGATGATGATGACAATTATGAATGACAATGATGATGATAATAATAGTGGTGATGATGATGAATTGATGATGATGATGATGATGATGATGATTTTTATTATGGGGAAAAGGGGGTCGTCAGGTTTCTCGATTTTTATAGAAATTGTAAATTTTTACTATTTAACAGTGTAAACCTATTTAACTCCATTTGAGATGGCTGTGTGAAAGCAGAGCTTAACTCCCTCCCCCCCCCCCGCCCCCCGTTCTCCAAGATCATTCAGAGTCCCTGGAATATTTAAGATATCAAAATTACACAGGAATGTAATGAATACACGGGATAAGGGTAATTATTTTCATCTTGATAATCAATATGCAACAATATACAGTGCGTCCCAGCAGAAAGGTTAGCAGTTGGAAAAGTTCTCCCCAAATAAATATTTCTGACGATATTTTACGCTCGACTTAGCCAAAGCTACTTTGTGAAAGGGTGCAAAATCCAGACTTAGTTCAGGTTCTAGCTACTATTAACAGAGTTTAGAGTCGTGAAAAGACTTAGATATTTCCATATTCTGATCAATAACGGAAAATTTATGAACGATCAAACAAGCTTTGTTTCCTGTCTATCCTCACATATCCCATCAACATTTGTTGTGTGTTTAGTGTTTAGAAATATGACGTTTTGGGGAGTATTTTTTGTTTTAAATCAAAGCTGGCTTGCTCCCTCTACTATAAACTTTTGATAAGATATATCAGGACACACACATATATTCTGTTCTTTTATATATGTCTTTTAATGATCAGAATATGACATTTTCTAAGCTTTTCGTGACTCTCAACTCTGCTAATACCAGCCAGACCAAATACAAACATGTGTGAGGTGTGGCTTTTTCACCCTTTCACAAAAGTAGTTTTTGCTCACTCAAGCATAAAACATTGTTAGATATTTTGGTGTCATTTGATAGAAAAGACCCTAAAGTTAAGATAAAAAATGTCCTGAACATATTTTGGAATACTCGTATGGGGAGACTTTTTCTAACTATTAACTTTTTAACAGTTCTCAGACCAAATACCAATTCTTATCAAGTCTGAATTCTGCATCCTTTTCACAAAAGTGGCAGTTGGTCATGTTGATCACTCAAGCATTATAAATGTCATCAGTCTTTTGGCCTCATGTCATAGAAGAGAATCTGATCTGTCCACTAGGATAAAAATTTCCTGAAAATAGTTTTTGAGATTTTGAGAGCCTGTTTTCAACTGTTAAGTTTTTGGGAGGCACTGCATAGTCATCTGAAGATAGATAGCCTAGTGGACAGAGAGACGGTCCTTGAACATGAAGGTCCCTGGTTCGAGACCAACTCTATGCGCTAGTAGCCTCGGGTAATGAATTAATCCTCATTTACCTGGAGTAATTCTGTAAATCCAATGGTGCATACTAATCATAACTGAATCCCTACTTCTGTCAATATATCTTTGATCTGTATACAAATCATAATCATAATTATATCTTATTTCGATTTTCGTCTATAAAAAAAAAATCACAGGTTGAACAAAAGATATCTTTAGTATCAATTACAGATACTGTTTAGAGGGACATTCCCGAAAAGTATAAATTCTTGGTTGTTGAATATGCCCCTTTGAATGCGGAATTTTTGGAATCTTTTGGAATACGAGACCGACAGCTGTCGGTCTCGTGTGCCGCCGGTCTCGTTAACCCTTTGGAACTTTTTTATTTTCTTTAGTTCCTTATATATTCCTGTGTATTGTCGGTCTCGTGGGATGTCGGTTTAATACCGGGATGACCCCGGTCAATCAAGAATATTACGTTTGCGTTGGACTTCTTTATACAGTTGTCTTTTGTAAAGGCAAACTTCTACTTGCTGTTTCGACAGAACTTTGAATATTGAAATAGAAATGAAAGTGTAAGTTTTAAAGGAAGATGATAGTAATCATTTTGTTAATTGTTTTGCCTTTGAAGACAAGTCTACTTTTTGGCTGTCAACGATTACCGGTTCGCTGGTCTTCCTCGCTATCGTCATCGCAGCCCTCCTCACCTACCTGGTGAGCATCAAGAAAAGAGCTCGACGACATCGACGATGGATCACATCAGCCAATGGACGACAGCAGTGTCTGCCGAGTGAGAGAGAGAGCAGGAGGACAAGGAGGACAAGGAGAGTGAGGGATCGAAACCAAAGGCGGCCAGCACCGAACGTATACTCCATCAGCAACGGACAGAGGGGGAACGACCGAGACTTACCATCGTACTCGCGGCTTGACGAAGACACTCCACCACCGTACTCGCAGCTGCCGTTGCCGCGGATTGAGATACCAGTGGTAGGGAGGGAGGAACGCTACGAGGAGCAGCCACCGCGGTTCACCGAAACCGATGCAATTGAGTTCTTCCAAGAGCTTGATGCTGAGCAGTTGCGGTTGCAGTACGACAACGCTGCAGTCGAACGGTCTCAACGGCAACCGCCGCTACACCCTGAACAATCGCCACCGGCCTATGTCGCCGCGGCTAATCCGCAGCAACAGGAGATAGCTCCCCCTGTAAACCATCAGTCCGATATAGATAATATTTCTCAGGCTGGAACGATAAGTTCCGATGATGAAGGGGATGATATTTCCTTGTCTAGCTGCCGCAGTCCACTCCCCATTATCCCCAAAGGCACGGTCAATATAAGTACTACAACAACATCAGTAGAAGTTTAAGTGGCAGTTGTTATGTAGAGCTACACAATATATACGAGTAAGGAATCATGTAGTGACAATGTCTTAAATGTCGTTGTCTTAATAAAACAAAACTTGAATTTAAAAAGACGCTTTGAATGTTTGCATAATCAATGAAGTGGGAAATAACACATGAATTTCACTCCCAATGTATTATAGTCAAGATAGGGTATATAGTACTCAAACCCTTCTTTGTACGATTTCGAATAAGTGTTGTGATATTCAGATGCTTCCTACATAATATCTCGGGAATGTTCAGTATTCACCATTATTGTGTTTGAGACATTGTTGCAAAAGTGGTTTGTTTATCATTGGTATATAAGGTTTTGCTAGTCTACGTAAATACACAAGAGATATATCGGGATGTATTCTTAGTAGAAACTGACAAGAAGAATGTCTGGAGCATGAGACTAAAGCGCTCAATTGAAAGATGATTTTGTTAGACAGTTTTCAACTCCATCTATATGCACATTATAAACTTTCAAATATACAGATGTTACAATAATATGTAAATACATGCTTCAATGTTATTGTTTTGAAAAACAAAATTCACTACCTTCTCCTTCTTTCAAAATAATCATCGCAAGAATCAATATTCACCAAATCCAAATATCCGAGCTAAAAAGGCCCATACACGATATGGATTATGTAACCGTATCAGAAATAAAGATCAATCACAACATTGCAATGCATGTGCTGAAATATAGCATATATTCACAAAGTAAAATATATTAAGATATAATACTGTTGATGTAGTTTGGATATCGGATTTTTATTTCGAGCAAAATATTTGGACATGATATCAAAAAGAAAAGAAACGAAAGAAGAAAGAGAGAGAGAGAAACAAATATATATATATGTGTGGGGGGGGGGGGTACAGAGAACAAAAGAGCACAATGATAGCCTTTATTCCGTCATGCTTGTGGGGTACAAAATACAATAGGAGGAAATAATACAGTTCCCCACAAATCAATGGATGTAAGAGTGCGTGTGTGTGTGTAAGTCTGTCCTTTACTTGCGGAATCGTTAAAGGATAATGGACACTGAATCGTTCTCGAAGATTTCCATTTCCGTTAGAATTGCGTTGTAATTGACGCTTGACTTTGATGAGTATGTTTTACATAACATAAGTTATTCGTATTTTTTACCAAAACCATGGAAAAATAGTTAATAGGAATATGGTAATAAATGGCAGGCCAAAGGTTAATTAAACTGATTTTATTCGACTTAACATAATATTTATGCAAAATATAACATACCATTAAGCTTTTAAAATGGAAATTTTTATCATTGTTTACGCTTTGATTTGTTGTAACTGTTTGTATTTAAACTCTAAAAACTAGTGTGTGATATTATGTACCTTCAATGATAGAAAAATAATGAAAAAACGTCTTGGGTTCCTGTTAAATCTGATGATTTTTTCTACCAAAGAGACGGATGAGGGACATTGACAGACCCTGCTTTACAAGGAGTTGAAATAAAAGGCATCGATCAAGTATATACCAATAAGGACTCGTCTTTAGAGAGTCATTTACAGCCCTGTAAATAAATATTAGACCAAGCTTCCTTAATAAGGGTACAATAATATGCATACAAAATTATAAAAATGATTTGTCTTTGTATTTCATTGAATGAATAACAAATTCCAGCAATTATACCTTGCTTTTATGTAATTTTATTTCCTTCTTACCACAAAAATAACACTATCAGTAACCATGCTTGGTCTAATAATTTTTCCATGGCTGTTTCTTGACCCTGATTGATTGAAGCTATGTAGCCGTATAGGCTGAATGAAATTATGTTTTTAACTATTCTAGAATGTACTTATTTTTTTACAGAAAAAAGAATGATACAAAAATGACCTTAACTATCAGTATACTTGAATTTTCTTATAAATCTTTGCGTGCATTGCAGCTTATTTGTAACATATTGAAATCTTAGAAATTTATATTAATATACGTTGGTATTCATCATGTTCACGATATTGATACAATATTCTATGCAACACGGTAACGGTGATTGTACAGATTATATTCGTGTTTGTTGTTGCGCTTGGCACAAACAACATAATTATATTGATTTTTAGATCTTATATTTTAGCATGGTGGGCAACGAGGTGCTACACGTATAATTATTAATGTGACATGACTTGAGACTAAACTGATGTTATTCAAGAAATTAAAATATGGGTATATCCAGGAAATTAGTGAATGGAACCGTCTGATACTTGAATGTCATGGAGTACTTGCAGATAAAAAAGTGAGATGGTGAGTGTAAAGTTACACGGATATGAGAGATGGAGAGAGAGAAGGGAGAGATGGAGAGAGAGAGAGAGAGAGAGAGAGAGAGAGAAAGAGAGAGAGCGAGAGAGAGGGGGAGGAGGAGAGTCTGTAGTAGAATTGTTTTGAAAGTGAAAGCCATCAGGAAATACTCCACTCAATAATACCGCGCTCGAATTTCATGAACAGCGCCATCACAGCACTTATTGGGATAAGGCTCAATAGTACATGTACTAGTAATATATCGTATTTGAGTTCTTGTGCACACAATAAGTAATTCATCCGCTCGCAATGCATTCTTGTGAGGCGGAGCAAAGTCAATTGGATAAAAATTGATTAAAGAAATTCATATAAAATCGAGAATCTGTCCTCTGTAAATTTTAAAAAGGCAAATGATGTGTAATAGTCATAACGTTTTCGATTTTTTCCCTCGACTGAAGCGATCTTGTGTTCTGATGAAGCGTTTATAAATTATAATCTCAGTGTATTTCCACAATTTCAGCCTGCGATTCGGCTAGAGTTATGTTTAGCCGCGTTTCAGCCTTCATACTTTTTGTTATCGCTGGGAAAATGCCCAAAAGACACCTCATTTAGGAGATTTTTATATTTTGTCTCTACTTTTTAAAAAAAAATGTCGATGTAACACATGAGCGGAGCATGGTTTAGAGAAGAAAGAGATGAGAAACAAAATTCTGAAGAAAACTTCTATCAATACCTCCTGCAGGGGCGGAGTCAGACTAAAATTCGAATGGGCAATTTTGGAGCGTCAGGCCCTTTTCGTTGTTTATATTGCCCCTTTTTTTGTGGTATGACAGGCACTTTTGAACCAAAATATTGACCACTCAGTGGGAAAAATTTCCCCAAACTCCCCATGGCCAGCCAGTCCGCCCCTGACCGCCTGCATATCTATATTCTACATAGCTTTAAAATCTAAGAGATATTACACTGAACCGTTTAATTCTCTTAGCAAAAGCTAAAATTAAAGCACATCTATCTATCATTTAAAGCAAATATTGCTCCATTGGATATAACTTTCATGATAAGTATTTGTATAACCAGTGACAAAAATTATTTTGTTTTATGCAGCTGTATACTTAGAACAAAGATTCTATAACCTTAAATGTGATCTCCGAATGTTTATGAAATTTAAAGTTATCCGTTTTCCACCACAAATTTCCAAATGTAACAGATTTGCTACAGGACAAACACTGTAGGCTCTCCACAGTTTATCAATTTTATTTGGTTTCTCAACTGTAGCTTTCATTGTCTTATAATTAGCCAAGGAAGTAAAGCATTGTCTTAGTATTTTTTTGTAATTTGTATAATTTTTGTGTGAACAATAGATTTTGAATTTGGTTGTAATGATCAGGCACGAACTGAAAATTTACAAAGCATTTACGTTAGCCTCCATCCAATATCAAACGTTTCAACGCCCTTCTCGCTCTCAACAGACTCTTCATCAATGCACACTTTTCATTAAAAAATAATAACCGCTACTATCTATCTATCTATCTATTCTTATATGGATGCATGTGACATAGAAAATTAACAGAATGATAGTAGATATGACAAGGAAAGCTACAAAGTATGACACTTGCAAATTGTGTGTATAGTCTATCTTTATGTTTGCATACATTGCATCGGCTGTCATGATGTGACTGGGACCCGGTCCGGTGATCCGTTCGGATCAGTGCCGTATATAGATAGAGTCTGGCCAACTCGGCTCCAGTTGGGTAACAACGTGGCGCATATTCCTTTGTTGCAAGCTTACATAACAAAGGAATATACGCCATGTTGCTACCCAACTGAAACCGAGTTGGCCAGACTCTCTCTATAATACGGCACTGGTTCGGATATATAATCAGCGCCACCACCGTTGAAGCACGTAGCCTCGCCATATACCCAGATAACCTTGCATCTAACTACTGAGCATAACACGTGACTTTCTCACAATGTTCGTCCAGTTATCAAGTATTTTATGGATGGATGTGACATAGAACATTAACAATTTTCATTTTATTTCATTTTATTTTATTTATTTACCAAATATAAAAACATAATAACATACATGACAACATGAAAAGAATAATATTGGAAGGATCGCCCTGCAAGCACGGATGTGCCATTGCAGCACAGTTGTTCTACCAAGGGGTCCAGTTGGTAAAATAAAACCAACGAGAGAAAATAATATATCTCCAAATTAAGATGTCATAGTGTAGTGGATAAGTCACAACTGAGTATGTAATGGACCGCGGTACCGTCTACATTTTTGCCGCTCTGGACCGAAGTGAAGTAAATGGGTAACCGGTAGAAGAAATGCTACGAATGCTTGAGACTTTGACCGCCATTATCGTGTTACTAATATCAAACAGGCACTATTTTATTTTACTAATTCAGTGTTGAAATGTGTTAGCTATATAGATTTGGTCGGATTTTGGTGCAAAAATGTGGTATATTCTATTTAATAACGCAATGAAATATGAATTTGTAATGTCAACATATCGATCAAGAGTCAGAGGTAAATTCAACAGATAGAGAAATGTTTCTAGCTGAGCTGTAAACCTACATACTTTATTTATTTCATTTGTTTCACTCTTTTGAAAAAAACATCAAAAGTATACAATAAATATTTCATAACTATTTGCAGATAAGAAGTGGGGGAATCATAAAAAGCCATGTAGGTTTGTCAGAGATGATTCCCTGAAAATATACATTAAGTTAAAATTCAAACATTTTTAAACAAAAAAATATAGAACTTGAATTTGAATCTAACATTATTGTTCCTATTTTCTTTAACAACCTCCAAAAATAGGCATGGTATATATGCTGCTAATTGCAGAACCTCCCACAAGTTGTCTTTATACCTTACTACGATAAGTATTTCACTCTTTTATTCGACATCATAAAATATCTTCTCTCACTCTGGCAATTTTTAAAACTGAAGCTCAAAGAAGATTATTAATACATTGTCGTGCCTCCTTCCTCTCTTTCGGCGGAAGAAGCTCAGCTATTTAGCATATTCGTCTTGACTCTTAGACGAGCAATGATAAAGTTGAACATTCATAAAACAGCGAATCCAGACGTTCTTACACGATGTTTTAATGAATGTTTCTCAAAACAAAAACGAATGAGAAAAAAATCAGAACGACTGAGGGCATCCAACACGAGTTTTTCCCCGATTCGACATCGCGAACGTTCCGAGTGAATTTCTGCAAAGAAGAGCGAATGATTTGTGTGTTTCTTTTTAAAGAAACGCACACATACACACATATTTCTTCCTTCCCTATCTCCTCTTTATTTCCATACTCTCCATTCCTCTTGTCCCTCTCTGTATCCCTCTCTGTCCATTTCTCTCACCCGCTGTAAATAATCTCACTAATTCTAATTTCATTCTTCTCTTTCAATTGTCCACCTTCCTCCATCTATCTCCCATTTCGTGCCATTTGCCCTTTAACTCCTCCCTTATTTATTTAAATGTCTTCTCCTTCTCTATGATAGGATCATTATATTTATATCCACTTTCTTTAAAACATATCAAAATGTATACAATACATGTGCATAAATAAGTTTACAAGTAAACATAAATAGGGAAATAACGAAAGCCAATACGTGTGAAAATTATTCCTTATAAAATATTCATCAAAAGTCGAGTCCCAGTTAACTTAAAACGCATGAGATATATTTTAAGTAAGGATATGATAAAGGAAAATAAAATTAGAAGAGGAGAGGAAAAAATAACTTTAATTACATTTTCGAGAGTAATGATTTTTACATTAATTTCTTCCAGATTAATAAGTTTAATTAAAAAGTTTCATTTCATTTATATAAAAAGTCCTTTTTATAATTGCTTAATGTCTTACTTTCTGGCTTCAGGCAAGTTACTCCAAATTAATGGACCGTGAAAACAATTTGAGTTTGAAGTCCGGTATGAAGGAAGATGAAAATCTTGACCACATCTGGTATTATAACTATTTCCCCCTCGTAATTCATATATTGAAACATTCTTAAATGGTTTTGGCAGAGATGTATCAATAGTCACAATGAACATTTTATTTTATGATGTCCTATCATATATATTTATATCAGTTTGGAAACTTGTAATTCAAAGTTTATTTCTTGATAACACGCAAACGAAAAACAAAGGTAAAGAAGTAAGATATTTCCACGTAGCTCCTGACATTGCTATAGGTTAAAGTGTATCTTCGAATTATTAACCTTCGTCTGTTCCATGATGCAAGTTATGATTTCATCTTTTGTTGTTATTTTGCCGTTCTCTTCTCTACAACTGAAACCGTGCAACCCTGACTTTCAGAATAAGCACCTGACGATATTACTCAATTATCCAATCTGATAGAAAATAAAATATTCTGCTGATATGTTTGGAAACATATAACAATATAACTTAATCACTAACTTAAGACGGGTACATACACGTCAAAATATATCTCTTTCGTAGATTTTATTTTTACTGTAAATATGATAAGCTGTATTCATACGATTTCTTACATAACAATAAAGCAAAATTTTCTGGATTGTCATAAATCATTAGACTGTCGCCAAAGTTATAAACACTACTTTACTAAGGTTTATTGATACTTCAAATGAATTCCCCGTGACATCTTAAAACAAGTCTGATTCAAAGATATTACGCTTTATTGAAAATGTTTAGCTGTTCTGTATCTGTTTACTCTCGATTTGGAAATGGTTAGTGAGCAGTTCCGACCTCTTAAATTTGATCAGTATTTAATAATAAATTTTCATACAGAAGAGAAAAGTACAAAAGTGGATTGAAATGGTGAAAAAAGCGAGGGGGCTACCAAAGTCGCACGTTCAGGCTTAGATAAATGTGCGAAATCGAGGTACAAAAACAATGAGGCCAAACAAAATCGAAACGAAAAGTGTAGAGGAAAAAGAAGGAGAGAGAGATGTTTAATAAAATATCTAAGCGAAATAGAGACTTGCAATTTTGGCAAGACTGATAAAAATGATGGAAAGAAGTTTTGAGGTAGAAGAAATTAATGAGAGAGAGAGAGGGAGAGAGAGGGGGAGAGCGCGCGAGGGGGACACCTAACAGAGATGGAGAAAGATAAGAGGAAGAGAGAGAGCGTGAGAGAAATAACTGGACAGTGAGAGAAAAAAAGAGGGTTAGAGAAAGAGAGAATTGAGAGGTAAAGAGATAAGAAGACATAGAGAGAGATTATAGGGGAGAGAGACAGAGAGAGACAGAGAGAGAGAGAGAGAGAGAGAGAGAGAGGTAGAGAGAGACCGGACAAACAGAGACAGTGTAGAGAGATGAAGAAGGTAATTTCATAAAATGTGAAAGGTTCTGGATTTGGGTGTTTTGTTTCTCTCTGAATTTAAAGGTAGCATAGTAACGCATGTAAATGATAGAATAAAGCTAATACAGATTAGCTAAATAAAAAATATTGATAGGCTCAAAAAGTGAAAGGCAGATTTTGGAAAAATTTTGGAGAGAAATCTGTATAAGCCAAATGAGCGCAACTGAGTTACTTTTTCATCTTGATTCTATAACTGAACAACTGACCCAAATCATTGATTCTTTCAGTCACGTTCATATTATCCAGCGATTTATTTTTATTTATTTATTCATTTATTTATTTATTCTTTATTATTATTATCATTCTACATATATTGTATATTAAATGTTGTGTTATGTATACTGATTTTTATCTCAGGGCTCCTTTGTAAAGCAGTCCCCGAGACTGAAAGGACTACCCTGATTAAATAAAACGTGAAATAAATAAAATAAATTATTATTATTATTATAATTTTTTTTTTTTATTTATTTATTTATTTATTTATTTTTTTTTTTATTTATTTATTTATTTATTTATTTTTATTTATTTTTTTTTTTTTTTTATTTTTTTTTTTTTTTTTGGGGGGGGGGGGGTTATTGACTAAGACCCAGTCATACTATCACGATTTCTTTCCAAGCGAACGAGAGCGATCATTATTATGTTATTAATAGTAGCGGTATCGTAGTCGAGTGATCTAAACACTTGAGTGGAAATGCGAAGATCGTGGGTTCGATCCCCCGCACGGCACTTATGTCATAGAGCAAGGCATTTTATCTACATTGCTCCTTTATTGTATAATAAATAAACCGTGTTTGGCATATTAATACAAACACGGGTGTGTGTGGGTGTGTGTGTGTGTGTGTGAGAGAGAGAGAGAGAGAGAGACCGCCCCCTATTAATGTATTTTTTGTTTCATTTTATTTTACATGAATTCTGTACTTTTAAAATGTAATTATTATAACTGAACAGGCTACTCTGTTTAAAGAATTGAAATAAATAGTGAAATAAAAGTGTGTGAATTGAGAAAGATAGACCAAGGAGAGAGAGAGAGAGGGACAGACAGACAGAGACAGACAGAGATAGACAGACATAAATAGAGAGATGAACAAAAAAGGGGAGTCCCAGGGAGGTGAAGGGATAAAGAAAGAAATGGAGAGAAAGGGAGAGAAGGAGGTTCGTATAGAGGGGGAGAGGGGGTGGGCAGGAAATCATAGAGATGCATACAAAATGTGTACAAGCACAGATAGCAACAGGTGCATGTGACATGTCATTGGGTTGACACTGTGAAGCCAGAGGGGTGACATAAAAGAAGAATAGCAAAACATATTCATGACACAATGGGGACAGTGACGAAATTGAAGGGAAAAAAAGCTAAATGGAGGGAAAAATAAGACAGAAAGGTTTGACTTTTGAACGTCCTTTCAAAGCAACCCAGTCACCTTTTTGTCACATTTCTCTCTTTTATAAACAACACTTTGTGCACTACAAAGCAAACGCTAACGCTCTAATAACGCCAAATCTTATTGCCAGCTACCCAAATGTTTGTTGAGCGTTTAGAACATAAAAAGGAATGGACATACAGGAGTCGTTGTTGTCTTAATTATTGTCGCAGCACACCGTAATATTGCCACAAAAGATGCTGATACCTCTTTTATATTTTCCACTTCCATCCGGCGATGGAGCTAAGGGGAGTGACGGACAATGGCCCTGGGGCTGCTCCGGCCGACCAGCCCTCTCACACATTGACTGACACCGTTATTTATGCATGGAGCCAATTTCCTGCGAAGACGCGGTGACAATAGAAAGCAAGCAACAGGTATCAATATCGACGTTAAGGCAAGCCGATTCTACGCTTGAATACAAATGTAATTAAGAGTCGTCAAGAATAGAACTCGGGTTTCATGTACCAAAACCTCTTTCTCATGTTCTCTCTTCCCTCTCTCTCTCTCCATCTCTTTCTTTCTCTCTTTAAGCTGGGTCTTTATAATCATCGGGGGCTTTGTTGATCTACGTGTATTCAAGCAATTTCCTTTCGGGGCTTTTGGCCGTGTAGTCAACTGCCGCTTACAGCTAGTTGACTCCGGTTAATTTCCGCTATGAAAATCGATAGATATTTCCATATGAAAATACCCAGCCGTGAAAAGAAAAGATACATACAACGCAACTTGTTTAATAATCACGGCTTTCCGTGAACCTTTACATTTTCATTGTCTAAGATTTCCTTCTGGCTTTTGCTCTCAGAGCGCCCCAGTTTTGTTAAAGATATCATGTGTTAAGAAAATATTGGCAAGAACAAATATACTCAAATAAAAACTAATTAATAGCTTTTGAGGGAAAATGAATGAACTATAGGCCCTTGATATCATAATAAGATGGAGTGATGGTTAGTACATTATGGTATGGAAGTGCATCCGATATGACATTTTTGTTTCGAATATTATTCATTTTGGACGAGGGGGAGTGAGGTAATAAAAAAACTATTTTTGTAAATTTATTACCCATTGAATTATCAAATTTAATTTTCAAAAATATTGTCAAATGACAACTGCCTTTTCATAAATAATGATAATATTAATATCGAGTATTTCCACATTTTTAGCACCTTTTCTTATCATAGATACAAGGCTCTTACAACAAGATAAAAAAAAATACATAATTATAAAAAATATTTTGATTGACAAATAGAGACATCACCAAAACACTGGCAACAAACATAATAAGTGACAATAGGCAAATGACAAAAGATAAAACACACGTGACTTCGGTCCTGTTTCATAAAACTTGTTATCAATAACAACTGCCTCATTTCTATGATAAATTCGCTCTCAGCCAATCAGATTCGAGGATTTCAGTAGCTTATAACAATTACTGTAACTTGTTATTGATAACAAGTTTTATGAAACGGGGTCCCTGATTTCTATTCATTGCCTGATTCTATCCATGCGTATGCCCATCTGCCCTAATCTCCACCTAATATTTTGGAACATGTCTATCTATTTCAAATCTTTGGAAACATAAGGACAAAATGGACAGGAATGGGGGCAATCCCTTAACATTTGGCTATATATGTTTACTTTTTAAAAAGCAAATTAAAAAAATATTTGAATCTATCTGATTAGCAATAAGAAAAATAAATATCAGCGGGAAAGTGAATTATGTGCCGTGAATAAAAATTAAACTGGGAAATAATTAAAGAAGTAAACTTCTAATTCTGTGAGGAAAAAAAAGACCAAACCAAACCAAAACAAAACATTGAGACAGATGTAAACTTAATTACAAAGAAAATAAATGCATCGTCTCTGAACGTTCTGTATGGAGTAGCCAAGCTACTCCTCTCATTCCCCACATATTCTTAATACACATAATTGAGTTGATTGCATATTAGATTATAAATGTAACGAGCATTCAGTCCGAATCTACATTTGGATTGTGCAAGCAATTAGTTCCCGCCAAAACACGATCATTTTGAGCTACCTGATAATAGGGTAAGTCTCATTACGTCTTGTGAATTGCATTTAGGAATGGTTTACGTTAGAAATTAGGTCTAAATCAGTGATAGACGAGTCGGGTCAATACAGTTGGCTACCTGACACCCACTATGAGTTATAGTGGTGGAAATATGACGTAGTCTATACTCGGTATTTTCTTGTTTTACAGAGTTATTGGTCACCAGTCTTACAACGTAATTGTTAACAAAAAAGGAGATCTTCTCGTTAGTAGAAACACAGCCGGTTATTTTCTGTAAAAGAAAATCTCTTTATTTTGGTTGGTGAATTTGGAATGTTGCTTTGGTATAATTTATGATGTGATATTTTAGAATGCATATGCTTAAAAGACTATAATACTACACAATCCTGGCACATGAACAAAATATTTCTTCCGAGCGAAGTTCTCTCGCTCCTTTCGGATTCTGTAAAATTGTCGTTTCTCAATTTTCGACAATTTGTTGGATTAACATTTATGTTCGCAATGACAAAACCTATTAAAAAAAAAAACCCAACCCAAACAAACACAAAAACAAAAACAAAAAGCAACAAAGGAAAAAGTAATATTGGCTAGAATTCCCTTGATATCAGACATTTTATAGTACATTATAAGTAATAGGTTCATTAAAAATCACTAATAAATCCTGTAAACAAATCTGTCAAAAAAGACGACGTTTAAATTCATATCTTTCATTCTTATTTTGTCCCCCTCCCCCCCCCCCCCAAAAAAAAAAAATAAAAAAATAAATAAAATTAAAGCATTAGGAGTATAAAACGTTTCTCCATTATGAGGTGATATTGAGTAATCTCCTCATTAATTTCTTTTGCCACGATTTATGTTTTTTTCTTGGAGGAGTTTACTAAACAAAATTTCAAGGATATGCATGTTCACGTTTCACAGAAAATACAGCAACAGAGAATTCTCTGTCTTTGCCTGTAAACATGTAATGTAATAACAGCCAGAAAATGAAACAAGTCAGTCCATCATTTGACATCAATTTCTGAACTCTAATAATTTTGAATGCCTTCTCATAAAGTTGTATTTTGCATTAAAACTTTTTAAAAAGCTTAAGGTAGTTTATTAACATATGATGCATTAGGGAAAGGATTTCGCCATATTACATCATTAATTTACGTATGCGTAGCGGTCCCACCTGAAGAAAAAAAAATTGTAAGTTTTCCCTGAGGAATATTTCACTTGGATATTGTGTTTCTGTGTAATACTGTTCCGCACGACGTTACATTGATTTTACATTATGTAAATTTTAAACATTAAATTACTTTTACATGTAATTCAGTAGGCCTTTAGACATATAGACTTTGTGGTTATACCATTGAAGATATCTTAGTAAATTATACGAATAACTTTCGTTGAATTACATGACAAGAAAAATAAAATGTAAAAACAATCTTTCTATCGACATATCAATAATAATACTGATAATGAAAATAATAATAATAATAATAATAATGATGATGGTGATGGTGATTTGGTCTGATTTCCCCAGGGTAGCCACATCAGTATCAATACTGCTCTTCCTGAGGGCCCTGCAATTATTGTCAGCCCAGCATTGCCAGGCATCAATCTACACCTGGGTCGAGAGGGACAAATGTGGGTAAAACACCTTGTCAAAGGATGTAAGCACCTGGCGAGGATAGAACCCGGGACCTCTCGTGTGAGAGTGCAGAGTCTTCACCAATATACCACAGTGCTCACAAAGAAGAAAAACTTAAGAACGAAATAGAGAAGGAGAAGAACAGTACAAGAGAGACTATAATTGTTAGATTTTCTAACGTTGTCTAAAGAAAATAATGTGTACACATTGAACAATGATTCTTTCTTTTATTACCTTAATGGTGTTACATGATGCCACATAAACATATATTTCCTGATTTGGTTATCGGAAGACTGAAGTAACCCAGGAAGTCATTCAGCTTATTAAACACTGCAAACGTATATGTAGTAAGGATATGGAAATACAGGATGACATGAGATAGACGAAGATGAAAGGGAGGAAGAGAAGGTGGAACAAATACATTGTCGGATTGAAGCGTGAATAAGTTCAACAAGTTCAACTTTTTCAAAATGTTACAGCTCGCAAACTTTCCAGCAACTTTCCATCTCGGCAAAATGACAAAAGAAAGCAGAGCGGTATGTGCATATAACATTATTATTAGCGGGTATTACACCCTGTGTGCACTCTTATTCTTTCACTGTGTATACACGTAATTCCGCTTTGGATCGGGAGAGGGACGAACACCCGTACGGTGGGGGGAACATCAAAATAAGACCATGAAAAAAAAGTACGGGACTGTAATTTGCCTTGATCTATTTTGATCTGCATCAGCCATCTCCTGCACTCATTGAGACATTGAGAATTCGGCTAGGTATGAGGCTAGTGTAGATGAAGATAGCGGATGGAGTGAGAGAGAGGTGGAGAGAGAAAAGAGAAGGGGAAACATAAAGCGAGCGAAACAGCGGAAAATTTCGGCGCACTATATATTTTCGTCATTACGGTTAGTTTTTACATATCTGGCGACATTGCCGGGTCTCAATTAGGAACTACCTGCTTTTTTCCTCATTTCTCTCTCACTCACTCACTCTCGTTCAGTTTGGGGGAGTGCTTGAAAGCGAAGGAAGCTAGCTTTATTTAACTCCGCCAATATAGGAGAGATTAGATCTAATTGCGCGGGCTTTTTCTCGTCTGCGCCTCGCCACTAGGATCTCCCGCAAAAAAAAAAAATCAAAGCGGCGAAGCTTTATTCTTTCCCCTTCACCCTCTCGTTGTTCCCTCCATCTCTGTTCCTGCTCCCTTTCCTATCCTTCCTTGAAAATAGATTTGTGGAAATGGCAAAACCTATGCCTCGGGCGTCTGAAAATTGAAAGCTTACAACACGAAACATTTCTGCATTTCTAACGCCCATCACTTCACTTTGTTCTTTTGGTCGACAGTGTATGGGGAGCTTCAATAATTGCATCAGAATTGAGATGCGCGCAAGGGCTTAAAATTCAAAAACAATTATTTCTCCTCTCGTCTATCTGTCCATCTCTCCCTCCCTCTCATTCTCTCCATTTCTCTGATTCCGGTGTATATTTTTTCTTCCCAGCTGTATGCTTGCTTCTCAAGATGATCTTTTGGCCAACTCAAAAAGTGCGTTGTCTAAACTGATATCAAATGTGAGTGCAAATTGCAGTTTTTGTTAGGAAGCTTACTCGGTGTAGGAGAGTGACAGTGATAAAGGTAGAGAGAGTGAGAGAGAAATAGAGAGCGGGTATATGAGATCGAAATAAATGGAAAGAGAAAAATCTGAGAGAAAAGAGAGATGGCAGAGTAGAAAGGGACAGAAAGAAAGAGAGAGAGAAAGAGAGAGAGAGAGAGAAGGGAAATAGGATAGCAAAGAGGGAAAGGCCGAGGCAGACCTCTGAAGCGCATTTATAACATGGGCTTCAATTAAGGGCTTAGTAAGGCGTTTTCGAGCTTTAGGCCGGTGTAGCGGCACATACGGTTCTCCGGCAGATACCGTATCTGCCGGCAGGTATCGTTCCTAACGGCAGATATCGTTCTACCTCGGAACCATATCTGCCGGGTTTGACGTTGCAGATATGGTTCCCCGGCGGATTTGGTTCCACGTCGCGGCAGATAAGGTGTATTGTATATTGGCAGATTTGTACGAGACACTCTCGTGTCTAATTGGGGGCACTGGCGAAAATGAATGAATGAATAGTTAGGTTTTAATACGTGTATCAATCAGATATGATTATTTACGTCTGTGTGGACCGACCTTTAAGTTAACGTCACCATCCGAAAGACGTGACCGGGGCTCGAACCCGCACCCAAGTCAATTTGTAACTGCCCCGTCAGCTCGGTTTACAAGCGCACGCCACAACGCCCAGTTGTAAATCCAGGCTAGGAGGATATATATAGGCCTACGGACGGACCCATTATGGTCATTTTTAACCAAGGGTGGATCCAGCTTTCGCCAATTGGGGGGGGGTTCATCTACCTCTCCACAATCGGCCATTATTAAAAGCTAATTTTTGTTTTTGTTGTTCTTTAGGGGGTAGTCCTAAACATTGAAGTTTATAGTACCTCCTAGCTTTATTCTTACAAACAAGATAATAATTCTCATAAGGCCTAAGTAAATAATGCGAGCGCGAAGCGCAAGCTGAAATGTGTTGATATTTCATGTATTTAGACACGAAAATTGAATATTCTAAGCAGTTTTTGTAATCATGAAGAAGACGCGTATGTAACGATTAATGCGAGCGTGAAGCGCAAGCAGAATATATTTTTTTTGTAGGTCTATATTGATTTGCAAACGGGATATTTTAAACCCCATGTAATACTCCTGAGTACATCATGACATTATCATCTCACTCAACAGGCAATTCGAGCGGAAAGTGCGTATGTATCATATGGATCATAAATAATGTCAAATTTCAGATTGTTAAAATTAATTAAGTAGCATGTAGAGGAAGTTACTCAAAGTGCCCCTGGGGCAATATTTTTTTTTCTCCATGAAATGCAACTGGGCTGTGAGCAAACTTGGTGGGATTCGTCCCAATAACATCAAAATTAGAGTTGATTAGAGTTGATAAAGCTAACCTGATTTTGCTTATATAAGGATATAAAAATAAAAATGAAAAGGGTAATTTCGAAGGAAAGGGATACCTAATTTGGAATTGCGTCCCTAAGCCCCCCATTCCTGAGGTATGTACATCTGTCAGATATCAGCAACTTTAATGAAAATAATAAATTATTAGGAATTATTTAAAATTCAGATTAAATCAAAATGTGCATTATTGAAAATCCATAAAAATACCCAGAATTAATTGAAACCTGTCATTTTTATTATTTTTAGGACGGGTTAATTAAGGCAATGTTCCTTTGAACATACAATATCTTTTAAATTAATTCTGTTATTTTTGCCACTGGTACACCCTTACTTTGGCGCCCCTCCCTAAGTTACATCTCGATTTGTCGCCCCTAAATTTAAGATCAGTGGGCGCCCCTTAGTTTCAGGTCAGTTTGGTGCCCCAAAGATCGATTTGGCGCCCCTAATTTTAATATCAATTTTGGCGCCCCTCCCTAAGTGTAAGATGCATTTGGTGCCCCCTTATTTTAAGATAAATATGACACCTCTCATGCACCTAATTTTAAGATCATTATGGTGCCCATGAGTTCTTTTGTATACATGTATATTTGATTGTGAATTGTAAGCGCTATGATACTCTTTTGTGAATAGCGCGTTATAAATGACCGTTATTATTATTATTATTATTATAAGTTTAAGGTAAATTTGGCACCCCTCTCACTAATTTTTCTTTCCTTTTTTGTTTTTGTCTTTTCTTATTATATCCCCCTTCTGTTTAATCCTTCTCTTTTTCTTTTCCTTTTCCCCCTTCTCCTTTCTCATCTATTTTTGTTGCCTTAAATTTTCCCTTTATCTTTCTCTTTTCTCACTCTTCTTTCCCTCCTCTTTTACTAAATTTTCTACCCTTTTTGGCGCCCCTTCGCGCTTAACTCAGTGGCCATTTTATATATAGATCTGTGTGAGTGGTAACCGGATAGGGGTGATGGGGTTCCAAAAAGGAGGAGGAATAAAGAGAAAGGGGAGATAGTGAGAGAAAATAGAAAAAAGCGAGGAAAAGAAATAAAGGGGAGAGAAAAAAGGAAAACAGAGGGGAAAGATAAATAATGGGAGGGGCACCAAATTGTTCTTAAAGTAAGGGGCACCATATTGATCTTACAATTAGGAGGCACCAAATTTATTTTCAAGCTTAGGGGCGCCAAATTGACCATAAAGTTAGGGGATGTCAAATAGATCTTTAACTTAGGGGCGCCAAAATCAGGTCGCCCCCCTCCGGGGTGTGAATTACTTATACCGCACAATACCTTGGAAGCGTGCAAACCAATTCATTTCCTTTGCTCTAATCATAATTTATGAAACAAATATTCTCCCTGACAGATTGATGAAACCATATTACAAAATCCTTATTTGTTAAATTCAATTTCTTAATCCTACTGTTAGTAGTCTTTGAATACGGTATCTAAAGCAGAGTTTGTTTCTTTTGTGTAGTACTCTTGTTTCAGTCATGATTGATGTAAATTGTACTTAATTCAGCCCTAAAGCTGCCATGCGCAATGTTTTACATACCGAAATAAATTTGGCGAATGTGGACTATTAAAGTGAAAGTAGGCCTAATTAAAATTAATCAGATAGAAATTGGCAGAATGGCAACTTGCGATTATGTATCATATGAGCTCCTTTCCCATTAGATATTTATTTAAAACGATACCAAAATAATTAGACACAATACACTGCATTATGAAACATATATTCTAGACAACCCCTGTATGTGATTGATCTATTCCTTCATTAACAGGGATGCCAACCTCATAAAACGAATTCAAGTATTTTTACGGGTGAAAAAAGTTGGGTAGAAAAATAGAATTTTCATTTTTCTGCAAATAGACAATGTGTACAATACAATTATGGAAAATATATTTTTACGAAACCTGCAGTATTTTTAAAATTAAAAACAATATAAATTACTGCAAAAAAGGAACAGTTGGCATCTCTGCATCCGATGATACTAAACAAATGGGATAAAAGATCGCTTGTGACGTTATCGCAATTTGCATGTAATCGATTACAAACGTAAGAAACAAGTTTTAAAAACCCATATATAATTCTGACATATCATTTTATTGCTTTCAAAGAGAAAGAAGATGAAAAATGTTACGTATTTTAGGAGTTGTAAATGTATCCACTATTTTGTAAAAAGATATTGAATTTGCTGTATTTCATTTTGCTTACTAGTATGTCAAAGATTTTAAGTTATTGACAAATAAAAAGCACTAAATAAAAAAAAATCCGAAACTTTCTTTTTTGGTTCTACTTTTATTCCGACCAACTAGTTTTCGGACTAGACTATCCCTTTAATACTGGAATTATTTTGTCACCCAAGTTTTGCTCGTAATGGTAGCCCTACCTAATTACTCTTAAGTGAATGACGCACGAGTTTGCTGTTAAATGGCCATTATTTAGTGTCTTTAAAATAAACCAATCCTAGATCCTAATAATTTCACAATTTGATAATATCAATTTTAGGCCATTTCTTAATGTGATAGGTTAACTGTAATCACAGAAGATTCTGGAATGGAATGGAATATCCCCCAAGAAAAAGTCAGGTCAGATTTGCCTCTGCCAAAATCTGTTGGAATCATGTTCTGCAACTATAATAAATTGAAAAAAAAGAAGAAAAACAAAAATTGGTTTACAGTTTCCGCTACCATCATAGTGAGATTACCGATCTAGATGTAACTGTAACCGAAAAAGCTTTTATTCAGATTTATTTTAAACATAAGACATTCGTATTATCTACATCAATGGACATCATTTGATGGTTCACATTGGTATTGAATAAAACTATCATTATTTTACAGTTAATATTACTCGATCAATGTCCAAGAGGCCAACACAGCAATTTTAAATAATGATAAAATAAGATGTGGTATTAGGCATTTTGACACATCCTCACTCCATCTACAAAACACAGAAAACACTGTATCATTTCTGTGAAAAACTCTTTTATTTTGTGTCTATACAATCTTGATTCTTTGATTTCCCCTTCAAACCATATCCATGAATATGATGTAAAACTTACCTTTACACAAATGGGCATGGTTACATAAAACATTCTCTTACTACAAGCATTAGCTAAGTAATGCCTGTCTAAAGCTTTGGTAAAGGGTCAGTAATGTGAATTATACTTGAGTATCATCTAACATTCCTATATTACAAAGGTGTAGTGGTCATTGGATGATTTTTCAGCTGCTAGAATTCAAAGTTGGAAGTTTTTCAACCGTTAGAATTTAAATTGGCATCTAGGGCCCTCTCTCTGTAATATTTTTCTTTAAAAATAGCCCTTTGAACACTTACTTTAAAATTTAGTAATTGGCTATTAGAAAGGTACAGACAAAGACTATAAATTTTCAGCCCATTCCATGGTTGAGAAGGGGTTTTATATTAACGACAAAAATATGCAGATATTTCATTTTGATTGGGCACCCGCTAAAAATAAATTTTGATGGAAAATTGTTAAATTTATCCAATAAAACACACTTTTATTTCTTATCCTTCACATCATAACCGTTTTAGGGCACACACATTCATATAATCTAATAATGAATTGGAATAGTGACATGCACTTTTGGAGATTTACCAAAACTAAAGATAGGCTTAAGTTTTAGTTACCTCAATGCATACATATTGGAGTACCTTAAAACCTTAGAAACTGAATTTTATTTACTACTAGCGCAACTAATGTGTTGGTTACTAATGTTATGTTTTTTTTTTATTCTCAAATTTGCAAAAAGTGTATTTCATTTCATTCCAAATTCAAGAAAGTTTAAGGTACTGCAGCATAAATAAATTTCCATTAATCAATATTTGTTTGCTCTTTCTTTTGATGAATATTTTTGTAATTCATATATTGGTTTGCCTAAGGTTTGCCTAATATATTGCCTAAGCCTCACTAAAAGGAGACATCATTTCTGGGGTATGAAGTGTCCTAAAATTAGACTTTCTTGAAAAATTAGTTTACCATTTTCAAAGAAATATGCTATAAAGACTTTCACTGGCAGGCTTAGAATATCACTGGACCTATAATTTTTTTTCAGAATTGACAGATATCATGGTTACTCACATTATGGTTACTCATGTTACATTTGTCTGTGAGATATCAGCAGGTTGGGTTTTGTTCTAACATGCATCATTTGGGTTACGCTTGTATCATTTGCAATAACAACATATCAATAGACGTCCCAAAACCTAAATTTCATATTCATCATGAAAAAATTAATGGTAGGAATCATAATACAACTGTAGTACTATACTGTAGCTTAGTCTTAGCATACAAATCACACAGAACGTAGCAAAATCACGTTTAAAAAAAAAATAAAGAATACAGTAAATGTTAGCTGCTGGAGCATAAATTAATGTTTTTGTATGACAAACATGATTTTAGATATTTCTATATAACAATCAAACTAAACACAAAATCAATGAAAGTGTCTTTTAATGGAATGGTGCATCCCAGAGAAAATAATTGTTTGCAAAAGAAAAAAAAAATTGTTTACAAAAGACGGTACATCTGGTGGCTTAGTCTTTTCACACAAAATGTAACAAAATCACCCTTTTCAACCAGAAAATTAAAGATTGAAGCACTTTCTAGCTGTTCCATTATGAATGTTATTGTATAACAAATTTACATACAGTCCTTTGTTCAGACAAAACAGTATTTGAGCTTTTAAAAACCTCTTTCAACAAGCAAAAGATACGACTGCGTCTTCAATATGCCTCCGCTTGTATTCAGATAATTCCTGATCACCTACAAGTATAATATAGTTGATGCGCACTCATCAAATGGTTATTGCGAAATTGTGATTTAAAACACTAAAATCCTATATTACTAATTGACCTCCTGACTATAAAGCACTATATAATCTGTTGTTCTTGAGATATCGTGGAAATGTAGCCAAAAAAACTGTATTAATATCATGTAAATTGGCCGCTGAGACCTGCAACCTGTAACCTTTGACCTACTTACCGCAAAATCTAATCAGTACATCTTCGTATAGGGATACATACTAGTACCAAGTTTGAAGTTCTTACCTCAAACAGTTCTAGAGATATCGCAGTAACGAGGCTAAAAACCAGTAATTTCATATAATTTCATGTAAATTGACCTCTGACCTTTGACCTACTTACCCCAAAATCTAATCAGTTCATCTACGTATGGGGATACATACTAGTACCAAGTTTGAGGTTCCTACCTCAAATGATTCTTCAGATATCGCGGTAACGAGAAGTGGGACGGACGGACGGACGGACGGACAACCCGAAAACATAATGCCTCCGGCACCCACCTTCGGTGGGCGGAGGCATAAAAATGCCCGCTTGGTCTCATCCCACTTGGTCGAATTCCATTTTGTCTACAACCAGTTGTCTAATAACCTATTTGTCTAATTGCCACTTCGCCTATAATTCACCATTTTGTCTTATTCCCATTTCGTCTAATGTCTATTTCATCAAATGTCCACTTGGTCTAAATTCCTGTAACAGTCGGAAATAGGCCAAACATTCATTTGAAAATTAGACGAAAATGCAATTAGACAATTTGGCTATCATATAGACTAATTGGCAAATAGACCAAGCGGTCATATTCGGCTACTGTGGAACAATGTGTCTTGTTTAAAAGTTTAACATCTGTCGCCAACTCTGATGCATGCTGACTCCTATATATCCCCTTGAACTTTGTTTGCGAGTGTATAAAAAGCATAACTACTTTTATACCATTCATGGAAGTCATGTACAACATAGAAAATATTCATGAAGCTGCTATAGAGCTGTATAGAACCCTTCATACAGATTGCTCTAGGCTTGTTTTATCCATCGACTTCACTTATTCCAGCTCATCTGCATTGAAAAGGAAACAAATGAAAAACAAAGACTAAACAAGATAAGCAGAAATAAAAACCTATAACTAAATTAAACATTTTATGCCTATATATTCTTCTTTTAAAGTTGGGTTTAAAAATAGTCTTGGTAAGATGGAATAATATCAGTTATATTGGTCATTTTTCAAATACTATAAAAACAAGCAGAGTGGTCGCTACACTAATTTTTACACATTGAATCTTTGTAAAAATCTGTATTTTGCCGTTAAGGCTGCTCTGGTACCTGCTACTGACACTGATATAATTTCCCCTAAAATAGGCCTTGTACATGTAGATGTTCATTCCATAGATTTAGCTAGACAAGGACAAATAACTATAAAGATATTATCCTGAAATTTTCCTCCCAGCCATGTCTATAAAGTAGTTTTATAATGAAAAATACATTTTGAGAATCACCAATAATATACCCCAGCTTTAATCATTAGTAATGATTAAGATAATAATGGTCAGGTCACTCCTTTTTAAGCACCTAGGTCCATCACATATGATGCTGATGGCACTTCCAAAAATATATAATTAAAAATACATTAGAAAGTTTACCACTAAATTGCAATATGAATTGTAATAGAATCAATCCAATAACACCAGGACTAGATCACATTACTTGTTCCCTATGCTTATGGTACTAAACAGAAGTTATATGGCCTGTTATTATATTACAGTCCACTCTATGAGGTAATTGCCTTAATCCCAAGCTCCCTAATATAATGAGTGTGTCTGTCTGTATGTTGCCATTGTCAGACAAGAATACCTTGTCTGAGAACTTGTTTAACACATAATTTCTATACCTTAAATTGTGGTTCACAGTTTATGAGAACCTTTTAATCATTAGTTAGTGCCTATGTATTCTTACTAAATCCCTATAACCATTAAACTCTTCAAATTTGTTTTTAAAGAGCACAAAAGATGAACTATCGTTTGCAAATGAGTTATACTGTACACCGTTCTTTTTTGTTCACATGTATTTGTGCATCTACATTTCTTGTGTCTTCTCAGAGCAAAAGTTGCCAAACAATGTTTGAATTTGTTGAAACACCTGAACAGAACATATAGCACATATTTAGCAGCATGGGAAGAAAGTACGTAATTTAACTTGCTCTACGGGTATCCCTGGTTACACATACCAATGAGACGAGGGACTGAACTGCTTCTGGAACAAGAACCTCACTTATGTATCTCGAACTGCATGGATTGATATACAGGTAAAAGTTGGGAGATGATGTTTTAGCATGAACATAGAGGAATGCTTAGAAATGTGCCTCTGCCTCTGGCTGTATATATTTTATTTTTTTAATAAGTGTGCTTGTTCACTACGTTGAGATCTTATGAGTACTTGAATTCTGAAGACATATCAGTTACCTTCACTGCATGTTATGGTACATTTTATTTTTGAACAAGATTGCACAAGAGATAAATGCCGAACAATTCTTTTAAGCCGGTGTAGCGGCAGATACGGGGATCGGCAGATACCGTTCTAAAAACGGCCAAGAACACTATCTGCCGGCGGATCATGTTCCATCCCCGGCAGATACCGTACCAAGACATAGCAACAAATAATGTATGCAAACTGGATTCCAAGTATTGTAGTTCATTCATTAATAACAGGTTAATGGAATACCTTGTTACTAGGTCCCCAGGAAAGAAACATCCATAAATTTGAATCACTTAGACAGGTCTATTATTTAGGCACGAGAGTGTCTCGTACAAATCTGCCAATATACAATACACCTTATCCGGCAGATATGGTTCCGAGGTAGAACGATATCTGCCGGCGGATACGGTATCTGCCGGAGAACCGTATGTGCCGCTACACCGGCAGATACCAGCATTCTGTACTAAGCCTAAAAAATATGATCATAAGAGAGAAATACTTGCATATTAGAAAGAGGATAGCATTTATTTCTTTGGAGATGTGTACAAATAATTCACACCTCTACAAAAACAAATAAGAAAACAAATAAGAAAACATTAAATGATATTCCTGACCTTGTAATAACAAGGGGCATAAATATCCTCCTAAAAACATGGATTGTGGATTCTAATACTTACTGTGGTATTTGCCATGCAGACAGTTGTTGCAGTAACTTCTCTGGAACATTGAGTCTTTTGGGGGGGAGCCTGAACAAGTTCCTACAATGGATATGAGAGATGTGATAATTCGTACAAAGAAATGAATACTGTTTACATAATGACAAGTGTTAGATAATGAGTACGATAATAAGAGAATTAGAATATGCACATGTATGTACACTGAAATGGAATTGATTTGGTCTTTCAGCAAAGCTTTATAAGTCTAATTTAAAAAGGTACACTTGGTGTAGTTCAAAAGGGAAATATTTACCTCTGCCATACAATTATAGGGTTAGAAAGAAAGCAAGATATGGAAATTTTCTTTTTAATTATGAGCCTCAAATTACATCAATCTAATACCAGTTTTTTAACCCAGGCCATGGAATACATATAACTTGCACAAAAATTTTGTACAATGAGATAAGAAAAGGACAGAAAAAATGGTTTCATACAGGTGAACACGGTTAATTATTTATTAAAATTATTATATAACACATTTGTAAAGGTTCCAATTTTATTGAATGTTTACAAAATCAGAAATTTGAATATTCATAGCTTTGTTGGTCTTTGATATATTTCTCAAACCTACACTATTTCTATTTTATTGTTTTTTGCTTTTTCTAAAACCAATTAAATTCCAGGGTGATTTTCCCTTTAACTTCTATAGGACTTTATTTTAGAGTATCCTCTAAATCACATTTAACCCCTGACAAGTTACAAAGTACAGCTTACCCCAACTTGAGTTCTTCATGAAGAAGATACTTCTGTTGTATTCTTTTCACTAGTTCATGCTTGACCTTTTGATATGAAAATGAACAATAAGGTTGTTGATATCAAATTCTGAAGTGGTGAAACTCCTTGATTTAACCTTTTAACAAATTCACCAGGGTATTTTGTACAAATGTGCTGGAGACACAAGATAAATAGCATGAAGGATAATATAAAAAACAAGTGCAATACCTCTGGCAGTCTCGCCTGCATTACATGATTTAATTTAGCAGCAGTGCTGACTTTGAAAACAACTAAGATGAATAATTTTCCAATAAAAAATTCATTTGATAATAAAATACAAGTTCATTGACCTCAAATGACCTTTGACCTTTGCCTAGTGACATGAAATTTCATTCACCTATTTGCCAATTCTTGATAAAGATATAATGAAGTTTTATGCGATAGGGATTTATACTTTCAATATTACCTTGAAAACTCAAGATCATAACTTGGTTAAGTTTTTGATGTTGATACCACAATGTGGTCAAAGTTCGTTGACCCAAAATGACCTTTGAATTGATTACCCATATGTCCAAGTTTCATGAAGTCGATCCATACTAACTTTCAAATTTATGATCACATTTCAAAAAGTTAACCTTGGTTAAGATTTCAATGTTGATACCACAACATGGTCAAAGTTCTTTGAACCTCGATCATGTGAAAAAGAAATCAAAGGTCTTAAATACACAAATGGAAGTATTAGGGAGCAATTTAGAAAAACAATATTTTTTATTCCAATGTATGCAAAACGCCCATTTCTGTAAAAAATTTTGTGTGACAACATGCGACTACATGTTTCGTAAATTAGTAATGAACACGATTTGCAGCAGCAACAGATTTTCTTCAGAACAGTCAGAATAGGTTCAACTGATACATGTACATGTTTGTAGGAATATAAAAGTAAATATATGAACTGGAATGTACATGCAAATCTTGATTTTGTACAAGATCAGGTGTGTGACGTTTCGTGATGCGTCTTACCTCGTCGGCACATTGCTATGCCCCATGATTGAATGCCATTTCACACCATGTAGCAGATCATGCAGCCAGACAGACCTGTAATATGAAATATGAAATAATATTTGTTAGAAAGGCTATCATATTAAATAATGCTATCCATATTTCCCAGTCATCAATAATGTTTTTGTTGTAGTCGCAATGTAAACAATAAATATATAAATATAAAAATGGAAAGTAACACAGTCTAAGTTTGGTAATACCTTGTGCCACCAATGCATAAGAGGGGTATGACTATTCCAAACTAAATGAAGTCTCGACTACGTGCAGTCAAAAGTTATGCCTCTGCCATTACCACTTAAGAAATATATTTCACACCTAACATGTAAACTTTTAAAATAATGACCTCTGTGACCGTTGACCTTTGACTCCCACATCATATCAGATCATTGTCACTCCCATATGCATATACACAGCCAAGTTTAAAGCTGGTCCCTTGAATGGTCTTTAGTTCACAAGAACATTATACTATCAGACCAGTTAAGAACCACTTAATGCACATCGCCTGCGATCACCTTTCCAAGGTGTGAGAAGATAGCAGGAAGCTGTATCAAATGGAAACATTTCAAGAAATTTGATTAAGTTAGATGAAAAAAAACATTCCAATTGATTTACGTTAAAAATAATATTAATATTTCCTCTCTAAGACTCTAACACAATTTCATACTGTATGGTACAACAATAATTCACGTTGTGTAAACAGTAAAAGAAAAAAGATCCATAGATCAGGTAATGAAAATATCTACACCTATGGTGGGTAATTATGGTATTCTTTATTCAGAATAATTGCAAAATGTAATATAATTTTTTTGAAGGCAAACAAATTTCCCATTTTCAATTTGTAATGCCCATTAACACGGAGATGAATGTACAGGTCAGGCCCCAGTTAAAAACTCTGGCTTATTTCATTTATATTTTTCTTCATTTTATCATACATTCTGATCTGACATTTTAGTTGTTTCTAGTAGGCTAACTTTTGATCTGATTTTGATTTGTGCTATTGACTTACACTTTTACTACATGAACCTGTCAGCTCTATTACTTTGTATCTGCCTTACTCTAAATTTGTGGAATTTAATGTCATAAAAAGTAGTCCGTGTTGGATTAGACATGGATTAAACTCCAATGCCTTAAGTACTAGACCAAAGAGGCGGGTTAGCAGCAAGGCGTAGTAGAGGGTCATTGAGTCAATTAAATCATTATTATTCTCTCATCCAATTTCTTTCACTGCATATTATTTTAAAAAGAGAGTTGCAAAGGTTGTTTGTATTTGTCCAAAAGACAGATGTGGTTGCTATACATGTATGACATGTATGATAACTGCCTGAGCATGCGCACCTTTCACAAAAACAACGAAAGGCCTGGTAACATGTGCTTAGTGATAACCAAATGAGCAGTGCTAAGTCATTTATAACTTGGGAATTTTTGTTTTTCAGAAAAGTTATACATGTGAGAACATTATTATAAGGCAAATTGAAATTTTCAGCCTACGTACATCTAGCTGTAGCAATGTTGCAATTTAGTAACTAGTAAGATTTGGCATCAAGGGTATATCTGCTGATAGCTAATATGTTATGGAATAGTTATAGCGAATAACTCCAAAGATTAACACATGTTAGTGAAAAAAAATCCCTTGCATAATGAAGATGTCAAATTCTTCTTAAAAGGAGACGACTAATATTATATTTACCTGCTCTTTCCAACTTTCGTCGAACTTTGGAGATGTTACATGTTCTATGGGAAAGGAATCTCCTACAAATTGAAAAGGACAAAACCAATAGGGAATAGGTAAGGAAATTCAAGATAAACTCTAAGCAACTTGCATCCACAAGTTCACTCTGGAATTTAATTAGTTCTTAAAAATGCAGAAAAATATATGAAAAATATGAGTGAAGGTTTTAAGAAAATCTACCAAAGAATAACAAAGTTTGGAATTCTTAACATTTTGATTTTGTGACATTACTTGTGAGCTGCTCTCCCATGAGTTGTTTATAAATTCCATCAATTTATCCTTTTTCATGGTTCTTAATAGAGGAATAGATCTACATGTATTTCATAGAGGCATAAATATGATAGTTTTGATGATATATCAACAGCATCGGGAAAATAATTAATATTCTTCTGAAATATGTGAGAAAAGTTCGCATAAAGCATTCAAAGTATCAAAACTTTCATAACTTCATTTTTTTTTCAGATGATTTTCATCAAACCTTCACTCATATCAAATTTAATTCCAGGGTGAACTTCCGCTTTAAATGTTGAATAAGATTACACACCCCATTTCAGTTAAGAAAATTATAACAAATAAAATGTACATGTTTCTTACCTTTGGTGTACCCAACCAAATATATGGCTGGGTCTGACAGGACTGGGTCTGTCACACGGACCTTGCCGTCATCGATGTGGTACCAACCTTCTTGGTTCATAACTAGGCAAGTATAATGGCTACTCGACATCTATGCAGCTGTTAAGCGTGAAATATGATTAAGGGGAAAAAAGTATCATTAAACAGATGTGTACATCATTTCTGACCCCAGAAACCAAGTTCTACACCATATCCTACTAGACATAATAAAGATAACAGTACCAAAACCAGATGAAATACATGAAAAATGCAAAATTTGTCCAAATTCAAAGTTCATTGACCCGTAATGTTTCATCTTAACATGGACACCTTCAAATAACATCATACTACGTGTGGGTAACTATCTTATCAAACACTGTTGTAATTACATCAGCCTCCTGATAGACTGTATCTTGGTTGGACTTGGAGTTATGGTTTGACTTCAATAATTTGCGTTTTCCCAATAGAATTATGTACATGTAGTCTTCAAAGTTATGCATCAGTGAATGAAGAATTTGCTCAACATCTGTCAGTTGAGTTTTGAGTCTTCACCGAAAAATTAGCTAATTAATCTAACATTAACAGCATTACAACCAAGGTAACATGAACAACTTTGTTTTCAATAATGTAAGAAAGATATATCTTGTCTAAAATAATGTGTAGCATGTCCCGTCTTCAAAGTAATCTTCAGAACTATAAACAGATGCCCCACCTGATCTCTTACATTGAGTTTAAGACAGCCAACAACCGAAGGACTGTGCATATTTTGTTGTTATGATCAATTGGTTTCAAATTTCTGTACAATTTGGGTACATTGTAACTTACAACCAAACTGTTTAATCTATATTCAACCAGAACGCCATTCGATGCCATGACATCAAGAATGTGGTGCACCTCAAGGTGGTTGGCATTCTCTGGTAGGTCTTCCTCATGCCACATCTTCCCAAGAACCTGCTCCTCCTGCCATTGATTAATTGCAATCCAGAGCATATCTGGTGCATTTAGAATATGTGGTGATGCCAATTTCTGTGACTGGAAATGTCCACTGTATTTAAAAGAAAAGAGAAAAAGTCTTATCTTTTTTCAATGCTTTATCTTTTCAATTCAAAATGTAATAGGAACAAAGGATCCTTTTATTTACAATAAATGTATAAGATTCTTCTAAATTAAAAAAAACAACATATTTACAAATCTTCAAAAAGTTACATAAACAACAGACTGGTGATGTACTCACACTCGCCTAACTCTAGACCAGATTAAAAGGCGCCAACAGTGGCAAAATATGAGTGAATCTGTTTTGAGCCAACAATGGTGAGAATGCAGTCTGCATACATTATGTTATTTTAGACACGGCCAGAAATATGAATTTCTACTCAAATTAATTGCCGTATTCTAAAAGAAATTGACACACTTTTGTTGACATATATTTATATTCATCCTAATACATAAGTTTCATCACAAATAATAATTATAATAATAATTCTTATTTACCCAGGGTAGCCACTTCACAGCGGGCCCTGCATAGCATAAAGTTATTATTACCCTTCTTCATTCTAAAACGTTGAGCACCTGACTAGAAGGCAGAAGGTCCCATTAAAAAAAAAAAATCTTTGGTATGACTCGGTCGGGGATCGAACCCACGAACTCCCGTTCATGAGGCGGGCGCTCTACCACTGAGCCACCATGGAAATTTGTGTTATTGAACAGGACCTATTCACTCAATGATTAAAATATCTTCCTTACATTTCCTATTGGAATATGTACAATTCCTTATGATATGTCAAAATGGCAGCCCCCCCCCCCCCCCCCCCCCCAGGTACTACTGGGAGATGATAAACTTTGCCAACATTATCTGCATACTTCTTTCTGGAATAGTTCTCATTGAAATATTGTACTCAAGGTTGGACTTCCATTTAATTCACTCACCACTTGTCACATGTATACACAACTGAATCCTGCATAGTTTTGCCCTTGCCCTGCACAGGCACAACCGAATATTGCATTGCACCTCCTTGGTGCGTCTGGCCACATTCAGTACAAGTTATGTTTTTGCCGACAACATGACACCATCTGAAAGATAAAATAAGCAATGTTATTTTATAGTCAACAGTCACCTATAATTCATATCTTGACATCAGTATGATGTCAGGTAACCTTTTTAATACAGCCTGTACTCATAGCAGCTTTACCCTAATTGACGTACAACATTTGGCATACATTTGTGTACAAAATACTGCTTTTCCTAAATTGCTTTGCGCTGTTGGCGACGGATAGATTCAATTATGGTTGTATCGCGCCCCGTCGCACGCAGCCGCCATTTTATATCTGCATGACAAGAGGAAGCATGGATACACAAACACTGGTTAGTTCTCGGAAATTTCTTATGCTCTTTTTAAAAATTTTTTTGTAAAAATACGTACGATCAAAAAGACATAGGCTAGCCTACTAATTCCAAAAGCTGTGGTGAAGGACCTGTCGGTCCGCGGGAGTCGCGGAAAGTGTCATTTCAGAGCATTTCCATGTCCTGCTAACCCTAGACCGAAAATTCTGTCTCTCGTTCATTAGCCTCTTATTTGGATAGGGTCGGCTCTTCACTAAGTGAAGAGCTAACGAACGAGAGACAGAATTTTCGGTCTATGCTAACCCGTGCTCAATTAGATTGCTGCCTGCTGGGGATGAACGCCTGGCTTCGTAGCCTATAGCCAATTATTATTATTTTTTTTTTTACACTCACGAAGCCAATCCTGTCTACGTTAGACAGTCCCCCCGCAAAAATATAGTAAATGTAAGGTCAAGTCAATCTTCAAAGTTCAATTGCCAAAATAATCAACATTAATTTGATTGTGGGCATTAACAGGTGGGCATTAACAGAAAGACAAGACAAGAAGGCTCGAAAAGATTTTTATTCAGTAATACCGTGGTAGATGATATAAATTATAATTACCGTTCTCGTCGTGCCATCGTTTCAGCAGCCGCTGCTGCTCCGCAGGGTTGGCCACCACCGGGGAGCTAGGAGTAGGAGCCGAGCGCGAGCTGGCGTCTCCACCAGCTCCGCATGCCCCAACCATGCCAACAATATAGTGAAGACATAGGGCCTCATCATCATCATATTTGAGTCTTGAGAATAAACTTCTTGGCCTTTCTACGAATAGCCTTCGTCATGGTATTGTTCGTTGAATTTTTGAGGTAGGCCTAGCTCTCAATTAAAGCTAGGCCTAGGCCTACACCTCTTTTTCGAACTAACAGAGTTTTTAATAGTACTTTAGTAGCAGCAACACACTCCATAATTCGCGGCAAGTGTGCACACGCACGTACGTACGGTACGTGTATCTACAGAGAAACGATAGCAAGAACGATATCTGCCGAAGAGAAATAGGTACGGTATCTGCCGGGGTTGGAACACGATCCGCCGGCAGATAGTGTTCTTGGCCGTTTTAGAACGGTATCTGCCGGAGAACCGTATGTGCCGCTAGGCCGGCTTTCATTAGCTTCGCCAATTTTCAATAATGGCGGTTATTATCAAACTTGTTAATAATACCCCAGCATTAATGGAATATTGCATTAGGGTTCAGGTAAACCTCGCACTTTTTCTCTCAGTTCAACCACCACCAGAAAGTTTTATATTTGAATGACCCACTTTTGTTTCGACGGAACTCAATAGTTGAATGATGAGAACAACATCATGTCACAAGCAATACGTGTAGTTGACATTTACATTTTTCATCTTCAAAAATTTGCTACGTTCGGTGTTTTGTAACTTTTACAGATGCGCTTGTATTCTTCCATGAATATTATGTTGATGCATATAATCAATTGCAAACATACATGAAAGTGAAAACATATGAATGGGAGAAGTTTAAGAGCATAGTCGAAACACTTCATTTAGATATTAAAAATAGCTTGCAAAAAAAATCGAAGGGACATAGAACAATAAGTAGCGAAAAAAGATGAAAGCTGGTGGCAAACAAGAGAGAGGTAGAACAGAAGAAGATATACAGAATAGAAAATGAAAGAAATGGAACGGAAAAACGAAAATGAGAGTTAAAGAGAGAGAGAGAGAGAGAGAGAGAGATCCATATAGAAAGAGAAGGCGGATAGAAAGATAGAGAGAGAAAAAAGGAAAGATGAGAAAAATAGAATACACTGCATAAAAAACTGAAATAGAGAGGGAAAGAAGAATGTATAGTGCATAAGTACAAAAAGCGAGAATCTGTCTATATTTCTACTCTATCCTGTCCATGACAAATGTCGAATGCCAAAAGATCAAAATGATATACGGAGAATAGCTTTCCATGCGCAGTATTTTCTAAAAGTATATATCATATTTTTGACTCACGTGTTTTCTTTTCCATTCTTATTCATTTCCCTCCAATAACACACAAAACTTTTTTATATTGTTGTGTTAGATATATGAAAAGGACTGGTTAATAATCAATCTTTAGTAATTTTGTCGTTTTGATAGAATAAATTTCAATATAATGTAGTCCTCGTCATAAAATTGTGATGTATACCTTCACGATGTTGTGCAAACTGTTCATGTGAGTTGGTAAGGGTTTAGCTCAAGTATGAAATATTGTTCAACAAATCCTTCTTTTCTTCGATGTCTACTAGTAGTATCATCACAAAATGAATCCATTGACATGAGAAGGGTTAACCCTACTACCACCGGACGACTTGTTTAATCACCAAATACAACTCTAACCAAAAAAATGTTTGTAAAAACTAATATTACCTTATCAACTGATTAATCAATTAGGCAATCAATCAATCAATCATTCAATCAATCAACCATTTAATGAATCAATAATTCATTCAGTAATTCAATCAATTATTCACTGAATCAATCAAACAATCAGTCAGTCAATCATTTAGTCATTCTATATAAATCATTTGTTCAATCAATCAATCAATCAATCATTCAATCAATCAATCAATCTACCAATCATTCAAACTTCCGCAAACTATCATCAACCATTTACATTATTTTCTCACAAAAGTCTGAGTTACCTTTATGAAAGAGAATGACTAAAATACAGACGGTTTCATATAGTTTTCCTCACTCTTTTAATAAATAATAAACCATCATTAATCACGTAATACATAAATACAATATATATAATTGCACATCATCAGAAATCTCGCTTCGGGACTGGCAAGTCGAAACTTCATTCATTATGTACAAGTGATAAAAACAACACAAAGGAGGGCAGACCAAAATTGACTATAAACAAACATTGTGGAAACAAGATTCCTGTAAAATGTGCCAATAAAATACATTAGAAAATCATGTCAGCAATAGTGGACAAAAGTGTTGTTTACTACACTTCAAAGTAAAAGAGGAGTTGAACCTATCCAAAATAATGTAGAATTAAGAAGACAAATTACATTCATTGATAGATTACTTGCTTAGGATAAGAAAGCTTATAAAGGTAAAAATTATACAGATAAATATAAAATTGTGGGTTCATTCTAGTATTGCCCCTTGGTAAGTTAAACATTTGAAACGTGTATCTTTTAAAAGATTAAATATTAAAATCCTTTGTAAAATCTGTCAATTTGAAACGAATATCCAAGCTGAATGTTTTATACATCTATATTGTATACAAAAATCTAAATTTGCGATTGATCCAGTTAAAAACAGATGTGTTTGATAAAGTATGTTCCTTTCAAATTCATTATCCCCAGTTACGAGTCATTTTTCTTTTCCTCAAAAGACAAAAGACTATATAACAATGTTCCATAAGTGACCGAATTAATTGAAAAGGAGACATGACAAGGCTACCTCCTTCATTTTAAGTTTAAGAATTTCAGAAAATGTGACCCATGATGAAGAGTTAATTAAATTAGAGAGATATAAAAATGCATAACTCACAAGAAACACGAGTCTTCAGAATGAAAAAACCCTCAGATATGTCTGAATCTGCTTCATGTAGATCGCAGTGGAGCGTATAGAATACAACAAATAAGGGGAGAACATACATTTTCAAGACAAAATTAAATATTCCACAGGCTTTGCAAAAAAAAAATCACAGCCAGTCTTCCATTTCACCGATTTGTCTTCATTTTCTCTGTACATTCTTCATCATAAAAGTTATGTGCACATTTCAAAACAGTTCCATGGTATGAGCACTGTTTCTCTCGATAAACATTTCAACTGTAAATCCATTTATATACATACGCGAAGTCAGTAATGACGGATCGGTATCATCCATCAATACCCGTATAGGGAAAAAAACATACTCTTTCTCCATTTTTTTTTCTTCAATTGGTAGATCTTGAGTACGCGAACTATACATATACATTACAACGTGGCTACCATCATTTGTAAACAACGGGCAGTGTTTTTTGAAACTTCAAATCCAACGAGAAATTACGAAACCATAAGCAGTTATCTCGAAAGGAATTCAAAGGGACTCAAAATATGGACGAATTGCGATTTTCATTGAATAGTGTTTGATCTCTGTACTGTTTGATTTATCTTCTGTTATATCAATACGAAACCCACTATTTAATCTTTATAGCATCTGTTTGTTATAAGGAAACCAACCTTTCTAAGGTTTGCTGACCCAGATAAGTAGGCTTTCTAATAAGAAGACTTTTTAATACTTTACACGACGGTTTTGCGATGGATATCACTCTGAATCCCCACCCCGCCCCCTTTCCACTCCGGGAAGTGAAACTCTCTTCAGCGAAGTGTTTTATGGGGCCAAATAGAGGGTACAATTATGCAGCTAGGCTCCTATATTCCTCTTTAAGAACAATTTTAGATAAACAAAATGACCATCTGATGAATGACAGTAAGGGCGATATAGTTATTAGGTTTCTGATGTTGATATTTTGTTTACTCTTTGTAGCTCTTTTGTTTAGTAAAATAAGTTAGATGTTGCTTGGTCAAATATCTGTTATGAAAGATGTTTGAAGATTTTCATCACTAAAAATAGAGCAACGAGGAACGGGAACGGAGCACTGTCGCTACCCCCCCCCCCCCCCCCCCCCCCCCCGCGTAGCACAAACATAAAACACCCACGCCCTTGTAAGGTAGCTAATCTACATCACACACAGATCTGGATGAGTAACCGGTGATGGAAGCTCGCATCCATTTCTCTGTTTTTCTAGAGAGTGATGAAATATGGCCAGGACATGAAAACAAGCTTAGCAATTGAGCGGCAACATAATTTACGAGGTTTTCGCGGCGAGAATTTATGCTCCGTTTTACCGCCTTTTTGTGTGTGGCAAATTCTGTCAACACAATTTGTGAATGCGCCTTGAATGAAATCGTCCCCTTGGGGTTCTTTCGTGCTCCATGTTTCATGTGATTCCCGCCATATTAAGCAATCTGACAATAAAAATATTTTGGTTTGATTTATAGTCTTATCTAACAGGAGCCGGGATGGCGAAGGGGAGGAGAAAAATGAAATGAACATTGTCCTCATTTTGCGATACCCGTGTGTATAATGGATTTGATAAGTGATGATATCAGTTTCATTCAAATTGGTATAAATATTTATTTAGTCCAAAGTGTCCTGTCCTTCTAAAGAGACTCATACTAGGTTGAGACGTAGTTTGGACAAATCTACGGTGAAGTATTTCTTGTAAAACATATTCTTTAAAAAACGTATCATCGCTCCGTTCGAAGCGGCATTCTTGACGCACAATACCCCCAAAGTACTGCTGGTAAGTAAGCACTCGTATGGTCTCTACGCCTTCTGAAGATGTATTCGTATAAGAGGAGATTATATTTTTACTGTTGAGTGCTAGAAACTGAAACAAGCCATGTAACATAATTCACACAATCATTGGCGCATCAATTCAGCAGAATTAGATTCTTTTGAGTCCTTTCTCAGCTGAAATGCGCACTGGACGACGTTCTATTTCTTCTAATCTGATATCATACATAGTAGTCACTGCAGAATGTCATAAATAACGATAAGAAATTTGTACAGCCTCTTTTGTCAAACACACGATGCAGAAATCAGCAACGCATTTTTGATGGATGAACTTAAATTTTAATTTTTTCCGCGGTAAGAAAATCATCTGAAGATACCGTTGAGCGAGGCGGCATGCTCGAGAGCTTTCCGGCGTAGCGAAGCTATGCTGGTACCCCTCCACATATCACCCGCGTCGGACACACTACATGAGAGATCTGTCGAGCTGTCGGTCACGGGGAGATTCGGCGGGGACGGACTGGACAAGCCGCTGGACATGCTTCCCGTGGTCATACCTCCCAAAGAAGGTTGATACATTGATGTCATCGACCCCATGGAGCCGTTGGTCCCCATCGAGAGCGTGTTGAGACCCGTGGTCTGCCCCATGCTGCAGTTGACGCTCTGCTGCTGCATGGTCTGGCCTAAACCTTGACGGGGTAGAGACGGGGGCAGGGCCAGCGCGGAGCCTGGTCCTCCTCCCATCTGGGACATCTGATGCGAGGGCATATGCGTCGTCATATGCGGTGCCATGTGTGTGGTCATACCTGACATCGCCGGCCAGCCTCGTGTGTCCTGACCGTGGAAATTGCAGAAGGAGTCGTTCATGGGTGAGGGGAACTGGGCCAGTCCATGCGATGGAAGAAGCGCCCCTGGGGTACGGAACACGTTTGTGGTCTTCTTGCGCTTCTTCCACTTGGCTCTGCGGTTCTGAAACCAAACCTGTAGGGAGGAGGTAGAGGGAGAGAGAGAGAGAGAGAAAGGGAAAGGTAGTGGTTAGATTGAACACGAATAAAAATGTACACGTGTTTTACACGTATCGTTCTGCAAACATTTTCAAGCATTTGCGAACATTAAAAGCCCATGCTAGCCATGCTAACTATATCATGTGAGAGAGTATAGAAAAACCAAAAACGTCTCTACCTTAATATCACTTAGAACCGTGTACTCCATAAGACATCTTGAATCTGACGCCTTTCAAGATATAAGAACATATTGGTTTTTTCCGTTCTCATCGACATTTTTAAAATTATCAAATCGAACAAATTTACACTCTTTGATCAAAAAGTCTAGTATCAAATAAATTCTTTGAAAATCATAATCAAGATAATTCATTTGATTCAGTATAGGTATACAGCGGACAATATTACGAGAGCGGTTTTTTACAATACAATTTTACAAGTTTTTCCTACACTTTTGCGAGGCATGGATAAGCGTTAGTTTTCCATTGGGAGAACAATATTAATACAGGGTCGGGTGATTTATGCAAATTTTCAAATTGACAGTTTTTGCCCATGGAAGACTCAAACCTCAAGAAATGTCATTCATTGAATTCATCAGAGAATTTGGCATATTCTTTTAAAGTAAAACAAAATATCATCAGAGACTCAAAATATCACTGAATGAATTTCAAGACAGTATTGCACAAAAAAAGGCAGAATGAACAGACAGAATAAAAGGTCCGGTAGCATTTCATTTGGGGAGTGAGATTTAAATAATCAACAGCATCTTTACTTTCAGATCACAATATTCAAATTGTTAATTTTTAAAAGAAATATTTACATTTTTCATAACATAAGTTCCAAATGTTGTTCTTATCGTAATACATTATTTATTCCTAGATTTCACTTTAATGTTCGCATCCGTGCATAATCTCCCTTTTCCCTCCCTATCTACCGAGGGCAAAACCTGAGATTTATAGGCCCACCTTCTCTCAACACTTTCGTCCACGGTTAAATGATCGCACTTTGTCGGGTGCAAATAGGAACCTGACAAGCACATTTATGAAATAAATTGGGGCAGGGGAAAAGCGCGCTAATGCATTGTTTATATCTTAATGCTACTTGTATTTGTGTCTCCAAGACGCGTGCGATATAAACTATCGCGTGTGCTATCGGGGTATCTATTACAGGTCGGTCGTGTGCTCACCATATTGTTCCGGTCAGACTTGGGAACATGGGAGGTTATCAATTTCATAACCTGGATATTATGGGGATGGGCATTACGATATCGACAGAGGAAAGACGTTCATTTCACGTCAAATTTAATTGCGAAATATATCACTAATTCTCTTCTTTTTTTATCACATGATCTTTGATTTCTAACTTTCCTTTCCTCCCGAATGTTTCCTGTGCCAGGATGCTTACTGTTAACAACCTAAAATATCGAGATATTAAAAGTTGCTTTCAAAAAGAATGAAATGAGGAAAGGCAAGAATGTAGGTCTATAAGCTGCATAACCCTAAATAAAGAATATGGTATTTATGTATCATTACGTATCAGCCTTTTGAACGTTATGCATTATATACACCAATATATAATATCAACCATGTCAACATTGTTAGCTCTTTACAACTTCTAATTTGTGTAAAATAAAAGTAAATGTTCTTGCCAACGTAATAATTTGTATCGTCTTTATGAATATTATCGATTCCATGAGCGTTAAATTGGTTGATGTATACTAACGACATTAATCAACTTAAAAGGGTTGTTGTTTTAATTAAAAAAACATCTTAAAATATTTCATTTCCGAATAAAATGCTTTGTTTTATCCACTTGAAATATAGAAGTTTGTACTATCAGTTATCAAACATGTCAAATAGCATATTCTGTCGAATGAAGGAAAAAATGAAGTAATAAATGAATTGAACAAAAAAGGAATTATAGATTTAAAAAAAATGGTTTTATGAGTGTTCACATTCACACGAATCTTTGAAAGGCAATAATTCTATTGGTAATAAAACTGTACATGGTAACATTTCCCTGTTTTGCTCTCAACTTATTCTAAAGGCCTCCCCCTTTTTTTCCAGGCTTCCAAATATCGCTTAGAGAAATAAACACGCATTAAAGAGTAGAGCTATGATGACTGTGTCTGGCTTTTATAGCCCTACCCATCTCCACCACTAATGGATGCCGTCCATCACGGGGTAGTAGGCGGCAAGCGCCCGACGCGACGCGCCTCGCGTGTCATGTCCGGGGAAAATGAGAGGAAAAGAAAAGAAGGGGTTGTAGGGAAAAGTGGTAACATTAGCCGAGTGAGAGTGCCCCGGAGCGTCCCGTCCCGTCACTCTAGGTTACACTCGCAAGCGCGCTCGCTCTCACTCGGGAGTTTTGGCTAGCGGACATGGACTTTTAAAAATCCTTTTTTCCTATTTTTAACATTTTTATTACAGAATAAGACTCTCTGTGGGGGTTGTCGAGAAGCTATTACTCCTTGAATGGCATCCATCCACAACCTATTTCCCTCTTAGGAAACGAGACTTCCTTTTAATGCATAACAAAAAGAAACTTCTCTGTCCAAAACATTTTTATTCTTAGATGCCCCCTTCTTTCTGCATCTCTGTATCTCTGCATCTCTCTCTCTCTCATCTCATCTCCCCCTCTCTCTCTCTCTCTTTCTCTTTCTCTCTCATCTCCCCCCCCCCCCCCTCTCCTTCTATTTCGCGCTGTACAGTGGGTTTTTACCCATTATCACAGCATTTCCACATATGTTGCACAAGTTATCCTGTTCTTCTCTGAGTTACAACAAACTCTACTATTTATCCTTACTATTTTTCAGCATTTTACTGCGTATAAAATTATCACATTAAGCAAATGACTATTTCGTGTTCTTTTATTCACATAGCAAAGAGTTTTCTCGCAATTTGCATAACCAGTCAATAATAACTTCATTTTTTAAACTGTCTTCTAATTTCAAATTTTGCTTCTCTTTCAGCCCCGCTCTTTCTTATTTCTTAATTCTTATATTGATATGATGCAAACCTATTCATCCTATTTTTTCCTTCAAAAGATCCGGAAACCGAAATAAACGCTAATTTCCTGTTATTCTTGCATGGCCAGACTCTACTTTTTCTCTTTTTTTAAAACTTGTTCACATCTTCTCTTTACAAAACAATACTTTCTTGAAAAGTAATACAAACAGAGATCTTCTTTCCCAAAAGCGCTTTCTGTCTTTCTCGTCATACTCCTCCCAAACTCGCTCTCTCTTCCGCTGATAATCTCCTCCAGTATTTATTCCTCTCTGGTCTCTTTCATGTAAGATAAACGGCGATATTTTTTTCTCGAGTCTTGTGTCAATCTTATTTCCCCCATGGGGGAATAGATGAGACATCTAAGACCCTCTGGTAGACCGGAGGGAGAGTGAGAAAGCACTCCGACCCGGGCTAAACACTATTAATCACGTGTTTTTGTTTCTGATGCCTGACTCTCAAGAGAAACACATCTTTACCATTGCTTTCAAATGCTCTCCCATGGAGCCTTCATGCAAAAAGGGGGGTTTCTTATTGCAAGCTGTATTCCTAGTGCACAGTTGTCATTAAGGAGACACAGAGCGAATGTAGAAATGAAAGATGAGAATGTGGCAGTGTGAACGGTCGTTAAGGAGGGTTATAAATCTCGTCTGCGCTGGACGTAGAATTCTCGGCTGGCGCGCGCTAAGTGAGTGTTAATGGAGTAACTATCAGCATCGGAAAAACATTGCATGTCTCGGACGACTCGCGAGGAAAATGCGAGCCACACTTGCCTCGCGTGTATTGACGAAAAACCGTATCAGGTGTGGTTGTTATGAAGCGGGGCCTAAGGGGTACTTCGCGCCGTTTAAACGATCCCAAACGACTGCCTGGGATACCGGCGAGAGAGAAAACTCGAGAAAGTGGAGGTCCCACAGGGGATCCGGGTGATAATTTCTCAAACAGGATAATGATTTTGGATGAGGATTTCTGGACGGGAATTACAGGGGGAACGACAAGCTGGGATAGGGGTTGGGTTACATAAAACGGAAGACCGTAAGCTAGGAAGCGTGTAAACTGTTTGTGTTGGGTCTCCCTTCGTTCTTAAGAGCTTGACATTTGGGCATCCACTTGATACCCAAGTGACAGAGGAAATATGCCCTCGAAATATCACGAAGAAAATATTGCCATACTTAAGTGGGTGACACCATGGGGAAGGAGGAGAGATAGGGAGACCTAGAAAATGCAGACTGACAAAATACGGATGACTTTTAGAAAAGATGGGGTTAAAAAGATAAATAACTGCCCGTGGGGCTAATAGTTCGAATAATTGAATTTCTTACTTTATAACCCCTTTTTAAAAAGGACCGAAAAAATATCATTAGAAATAGGTCTGATGGTACTAGTGATGGTAATAGTTTCCACATCAATATTGATGTGTCTTGAGAAGATAAGCGATCTACTGTAGATTGTGAAGTATTATCAGGCTTATATAAATGGTGAATATTCAACGGATCAGTTCAAGAATATTTATCAGTTAAAGAATTTATTGCGATCAAGAGATTATCTTGCGGAAATTAATAGTTTCATATCCGCAAGAGTGAAACAAAAATGAAGAGTTACTGTCTACTGTAGATTGTAAAGCATTTTGCGAATAATAGCTAGTTAAATCTTAACCTATTAGTACAATATAATTCTTTATAAAGTATAATTTTTAGAATGTAAATATTAAACATAATGTTAGTCTTGATTCTGCGACAATAGAACGATTTGGAAGCTATGAAATCTAAAGTAGATGTTGAAATACTCTATGGATACCAAACAGTGAAAGCCCACTTGATAGGGACACATATGCGATCTTTAATATCTTAACATCTTAAAAATGCAATAAATCTGCCTATAATGGTGTTATTGCTGCATCATCAGTAATACCAAAGGTCTTCGGAAGATGTATTATCTTCGGTAGATAGTAAAGTACGGTACTGTGCGAATTAAAACTGGCAAGAACCTAGCAACAATGTACACAATTTGAAATCAATCTCATCTCATCTAAAGAAGGTAAACACGTTGCTGGTGTCAGTGTCACTACATCTACATCAGTAAAACAAGAAATATTAGATTTCATATTCAATTTTCAATAGATCTTGAAGTACTGTGCCCATTGAAGCCAAGAAAAAGAACTAAATAAACGTGCAGTAAAATAGTGAATTGCAAAAGAAATAATCTCATCTATTACAGGAGGTGAATATCCTGATGGTATTGCTGCCTCTATCAAATTACAACAGGAAATAGTTTGGGCGTAAACACAATGATGATGAAATACCATTTGCGAGTTGTTAAAGGTGACTAAACTCAACTGAACAGATCAGTACATACATAAAAATACTTTAAAAGACACATTTACCTCATGGAGGCTAATAATGTTGATGACATTATAATCATCATCATCATCATTATCATCATTTCTACATCATTTAAACGAGTTGTTTTGAATGTATGCTGCGATCTAGAGTAGATTATGAAGTACTCCACAAAATGATAGCCGATGGCAATTTAAGTGATAACAACAAGAGCGTTAAATTTTACATCCAAGTTTTATGAAGTTTGTATTATCAAATGACGTCTTTGTGTAATTGTGTAATGGTAATGAAGGGCATAAAGAAATAGGGGAGAATATAGGGACAAAGAGAGCGAGAGAAAGAGAGAGAGGGAGAGAGGTAGAATGGACAGAGAGAGAGAGATGAATGTCGAGGCTATAATGGGTCTTACAGAATTGTGTGATTAAGATCGTATCGAGGGGGGATAAATTATTTCAGCATGTACATATCAAAAGGGAATTATATCGAAAGGAAAGAAAGTGCTTTAAAAATATAAATTGATGTAATAGATAGACAGAACAGAAGAACAACGACAACAATGAGGTAAGCCAAGCATTAAAGGAGTGATACAATTTAAAAACTTTGAATATTCAAATTCTCCTTTGAGAAGGACAAACTCTGACACATTTCATCCGCTATCATAATTTATGATAGCAAAACTCATTTCAGTTCAATTTCTTTTCATCACTGCATGCTTTTTCGATAAAACCACAAATCAGCGCATTTGGTATTTGGTAAAGAAAGACATATATCACCTCTTTTATCTTGAGCTATTCCCCGAGTCTGAAATAATATGACCACAACTTAAACACTTAGATTTTTATATTTATTCACGGCTCTGCATCCTTTATTGCTACGCGCTTCCTATATAGCCTCCGATCGCTTCGCCACACTCCCGACCGGGAATGATTCTCATGTTTCCATCATAGCTAGCTGAATTGATTTCCAGGAGCCACCGAATACATCATCCCTCGCCATACATTGGGGGCATCAGCTTGTCTTTTGATCGGGATATTGATTCGACGACGGGGTTTTTTTGAAATAACAATACGGACCTGTTTGTTCTGATTACACGCTCATTAAAATCTAATTTAAGAGCACGCGTTCACACTTGAATACATCTATTATCCATGCTCAATTTTCTGACATAATTTTCATCCCTTTTCAGAGCTTCGGAACAACAGCGTCAAACAACATCGACCTTTCTGAAGCCTCTTATTGTAACAAAATAAACGAGCATTTGACAGTGTTTGTGGTTTAGGGTATAGAAACTATACGGAGGAATCAAGCGGTAATCATTTTATATATGCATGTTTTTATAAAGTTAATGAAACAGGCTGCATTTGTCGTATTACAGGTAGTAATTATTAACAGATAGGTTGAGGTGTTTAATCTACATGATTGTATCTAACCTTTATTTACGTTATCAATGACATCTAATAAAATAATTTACGATCTAGTTTAGGAATACCGAAATGGCGTATAGATTTTATCAGCTGTATCAACAAAATACAACTGTTCTTCCATGTGGTCCTTGTAGATCATAACACCAGTGAGAGAGGGACGGAAGGGGTATAGCCTTTTTTTTTGGGGGGGGGGGGGTTAAATGTTTTCAATCACGCTTCTGTAAGCTCACTCGTGAGCTACATAAAAAAGTTTTCTCTTTTTTCCCTGACCGTATTAATCATTCGAGTTTAACGAGGTGTATGGTATATCTAAGGCCAATGATAATAAGTTGATAATATTCCCTATCAATATAAAGAGGCGATTGCGATTTAAATCTCTGGACAAAGTCAGGCGGACTATAATCTTTATCCTTTTATTTTTTGATGAACTGAGAAAGTCGTTTGTAATAAAGAAGCCGATATTATCCATTGGTTAATGTCCCGGGTATAGCTCTCTCGATCACGCCATTGAGGAAAACGTCGATACAACACCTATAAAAACACCCTCCTTCATATTAAAAGATATTAAAAAGAGAGAATTATGTGCATGCTACAACCGACTTTGGCGCCGTTCTCCTTCCTCCAATTTTCAAAATGTCGTGTGCGAAAATAAACATCGGAGAAAAAGGATTTGTTTTGTTTTGCGTCTCAAATAATGCTGACGGTATTGATTTTCTCACGGTTTGCGCGAAATCTCTGAGAAGAAGTGGATTACAAAGTCGCCCACACTTTCGCTCGCGGTTGGAATTCTTCGAGGGGAGTGATTGCTCTTACAAACATATTTAACAAAAAAGGGGGAGAATAATCGAAAGACCAAGAAATCAAAAGAAAGGGAGAGTGAAAAGAAAGCAACAGAGAGAGAGGGGGGGGGGTGAGGAAAAATATGGGAATCACACTTTATTCCCGACAGAAACAATATTTTTTATCTGTATAATGTTTTAGAAGCAATGGCTCGAATAGGGGTTATTTCGTTTAATAAGCACTGCGCACTTATATTCTCAAATCTATATTCAAAACAATTTCCTTTAAAAATTCCGATGTTTTTGTTTCTTATTTCTTACTTGCATATGAATGATGAGTGAGGAATGAGAGAGGGAGATATATGGAGTGATAAGGATTCGATACAAACAAGACAAAGATAAATCATAGATAACTTAATTGGTGTAAAACTAATGTCCCTAAAAGTCTATGAAATAATTAAACTCACAAATATTTTTTTTTTAAACACAATTATTTTGTGGCTGATTTTAAAGGGCGAAAATTTAAACTATTTATAACCGTATCTGAGGTCAGTGTCTAAACATTATCGAACACTTTGTAAACATTGATGTCATTGGATTGTATTTTAAGTGTGAAAATAGTTTTGATTTCCAATATTATTCCAAATGATAATGTTCAGGCATGAATGAATTTCCTTTAGCCTTAAAGTAGATATTCAAAGAAAATCACAAATATGGCAATTAATGTATCACTAGAAACTGGGAAGCTTACAGATGGCAATCGTATAAGTTTTATGTCAACTGCGTATCTGGTGATTATAAAAACAACACAAATAAAAGCTCTTCTCAGCATCTGGAATATCCGAGGATTCGCCAGAAATATAGCGATGTTTTGATGTCGTCACACTCGGGATCGATCCTGCTTAAGCAGACGACGTCCTATAATGAATGAACGTAATTGTAATGCAATTATTTATCAAATTATAAAGAGTTTGGTGTATTTAAACATGACCTTATTTCACACCATTATAAAGGGAAAGTGAAACTGATTCTGATAGCTAAAACCGTTTGATATTAAATACATAGGAGAAGGGTCAATGATCAATGAAATAAACCCCACTTTCAAATTGAAAAGCCCTCCGAATAATAGCAGGATGGTATTCGTTCCCTCTTGAAACGCCGAACATGCCCCGGTGCAAGCAGCTGAAAATACAATGGCGTCTTATTTTGTTTACAAGTGACTGATTCCTTAATTTTTTTAACGCTGCATTTTTCATCAAAATAATACCATACACGAAGTTAAGAGTGAGGCAACAGACTAACATTAAGACTGACGCTAGTGAAGGAAGAGAAATTAGTGAAGAGGAGATGACAAAATAGGCTCTGAAAAATGTGTAAGATGTTATGGGACATCGTCTGCTTAGACAGGACTGGTCCATGGTGTGTCGTCACATATCTCAGCAGCGTTCGAGGAGCTCTTCAGCTGCTATATCGGGGGCTGTATTTTACCGTTTTATAATTGATAATAATCATTACTTCAAATGTTTCCAAGCGTTGAATTTGGATAACCTTGTTTAATTTATGCCATCTATGCAATAATAAGTATTAAGCCAATATTTAAAATCATTAACGTTCTACTTTAAAAACTAAATGACCATGGGTTTCAGAGTAGCCAAGTGGACGCATAGCATCCAGAGGATACGCTTATATCTGATCAACACAAGACCTAGTAATGCAGATAGCATAGCAAAATCATGTGATGAAAAAAAGCTTAAGTTAATTTAGATATCCAGATCTTTAAATTCATGTCCACCAACTTTTCTTTGTTAAAGAGCTGTCAAGTTTACTTTGGAATACAACTATGATTTCATCCAAACCGACGATGGTTAGACAGAGTTATATTTAACAAATATCCGAAGCAAGACTCGGGAAAGGTCAAGCGTAAAGTGATAACGAGATTTAATGGCAAGGCCATCGAAAGAGATATTATATTATTGCCTACTGGTCTGACAGGAACATCGTTTTCTCTTCGTCGCAGTTTCTCATGGTCATTTTGATTTATCGAAAACATTTTCGACAGCAATTCGAGGATCCGCTTTGTTATATCTTACATATCCCTTTTCTCCGATCTTGATTTGTGTGTTTTGTAGGGTGTCCATTGATATATTTTACAACCTACTAATATCAAACATATAAGAGTCTCTCCAAATACGTATCAAATGCAATACATATATATCTATATCTATAATATTGCCAGTATTGAAATAGCCATCAATCTATGTTAAGTCTACTATAAATAGTAAAATGGTGAAATAGATAGGACAACGTTTCAAACTAGCTTATTTGGGAAATGAAGTATATTTATTTATTTATGAAATATCATTGTTAAACAAATATATTTTACAAATTTTTCATCAATGATGATTTTTCTGTTCGAGGGACGGGTGTACGAGATTAATTACGTGAACTAAAAGGCACTAAAAGGCATGTTTAATAACTGCATGGTATATGGAACTTATATATTAGAGTGATATTGAGGGGAAGAGAGCGGACATCCTCTTCCCCTAAATCATCACCTTATCGATTCAAACAATCTTCTTGTAACAATAGTTACATTTGTATAGCGCTTTATAATACTGCGTTTCTAAGCGTTTTACATATAATTATTGTTACCACGGGAACTGGATTCACTTGCTTTTCCGCACATAATGTGCACGCTCTCTACTCCCCGGAGGTAATTCTAGGCAGGCGATCTTTTTTTACAGGCGCACACATGCTAATCCAACCACGATGACGTCTGAATCCCACCTAGTACCCATTTTACACCTGGGTGGAGAGAAGTAATGTACACAAAGTGTCTTGCTTGAGGACATAAGTGACGTGTCAGGGATTAACCCACAGCTCCATTTAACCCCTTGACTACGTCATCGCTATCTTATCTCTAACTTAATCTACTAATCTTTAATTTACCTTTCCATTGGGTTCCTAAATAAAACACCGATGAAATAGTTCAAGAAATATGTGAATTTGTTTGATAAATATCTATTTGAAACACGTGCACATTCGAAAATATAAAGTACTGTATATGTATACTGAATATTTTATTTTTAATGGTACGAGCATAAATGTCTCCTGCTTATATGGAAACATGTGTTCCTTCTCTCTTACATTTTTTGTTATACTATCTACCCATTTCCCATCAATATCGATATAGAACTTAAGAAGAAGATCTATCTTCTGTTATATCGTCCTTACGTATTTGCTCCCCAACGTTGATTTATGAAATGCATGTCACAAACGCTCTGTATGCCTGTATTCTCTTTGCGTCTGGTGTATGGAAGAAGAGAAGAATTATTAGTCTCTGAGATTCTAGAGTGATGGAAACACACATGACAAGTTAATTTGATTTCAGGACTTATCCTGCCTACGATTGCATCAACTTGATTCTCTTCTGTATCATTATTCATTCTGCTGGTTGTTTTTCATCGCCGACCGCGTATTTTGGCCCGGGAATCAGAAATGGAGGATTTTCAAATAAAATATGATGCGTTTTCTGTCTCTTCATGAATGCGTCTGAAAGAACCTCTCAGTATTGCTAAAATCCTCCACTTCTCTAAATTTTGATTTCTAACGCACGATATATTCGTTCGCAATCCGATCTTGTTATTGGAATTATATGAATATCTAGACAATAATTCAAAACAATGTGAAACAGTGTTAAAAAGAAAATCAATAGAAATGCATTTTTTAAGCACAAATACTGAAATATTTGTCTAAGACTGCAGGATTGAAAATTCATGATTTTAATGTGGAATGGTCCCCGGTTGAGTGGAGAGTGGTAGCAATATTCAGAAGCATTGCTATAACGTAACTATCATGACTATAATAGTATTTAATTACAACATAATTCTTATATACGCAGATTTTTTAAAATCAGCCCAACTGAGAAAATAAATCATAACAACAAAAAACATAGGTACCTGAATACTATCAATTATTCGGTTACGAGCCAGAAGGGCGTTAACTCTATGCAAAAGGATAATGAGTTAACGCCCTTCTGGCATTCAGCAGATTAGCTTTGTACATTACAAAGAGAATCAACCATTTTGTGGTGCATAATTTAGTACTTAAAGTGATATCCACACTAGTCTTTACAGTAACTGTTGATTGGATTTTATATGTATAATTAATACATTTCATACAGTTACGCTACACCCTACGGTCAAATGATAGCTCATGAAAACTTAAAATCAGTAAGAAATGAAAAGTAACATGAATTGATAAGTTTTTAATACATAATGCTGACTGACTTCGAGATCGACTTTAAATCTCGGACACTTGCTTTCTTTGAGATGATACCTCTGTCTGATTAAGAATGCAGTTAAAACCACGTAGCATCAACCTTATCACAATTCCGCCCTTGTGTATGGATGCTGGCATGAATAATGCTTGTTTTTAGACGGCTTCTTCGAATTCATTCAACAACGTAAACTCTTAACCATCTCCCCGATCCATCCGATCTGATCAAAAGCGACAAGATAAGAGATGGCCGTACTCATAGAATGCGTGCGTGTTTCACCGGAGTCTATGCCGGATAAAGGGGAAAAACTCTTACCTCTCCGGAGCATGCCCTAGAATAATATCACTATTCATGTGCTTCATATGCCCGGGCATAACGGAAATACAGCTATACTGCATTCTAATGCGTGGACAAATTGTATCGTGGTCCAATTATAATATGGTTATAACAAGTCGTGTTATTGTTATTGTTGACTGACTCGTAACAATCGTCATTATCTAGAGCTGCAGTCCATTTTCTCTATGGTATTCCTTATTTTCAGATTAAATCAAAACACTGTTCCGGAAAACAGACAATTTTTTTTCTTACAATTCCCTTTAAGGAAAATTTCTATTCAATAAAATGAAGGGGAAAAAAAATCTCATTTCTATGCTTATACACGTAATATTGATATTTTAAACCAGATAGTTAACTTATAATGAAATATATTAAATAACACGAATTACAACTGATACATTTTGAGAAGCTATATAGACCTCTTAGAATATCTTGAATACTCGATATAACAGTGTTTTTATAATTCAAATTAAGAATATAATAATGTCGCATAATACGCAAACTTATCATCAAAATTAATGGTACAAAAGCATGTTCATTAAAGTGCTTGGATTATACTCAATCAGCAATATTATCTCTTTAATTCTTTTTAAAAACCATGTAGAATATTGTTGAGCAGTCATGATTCCTTATGAATACAATAAGGGCTCAATTCAAATATCACATGTAAAAAGGCTTGTAGATGTTAGCAATGTATATTTATCCCCCTTTTCTCTTTTATTATAGCACATGGGGTTTTAAAGATAACTTACACCGTTTCAGTGTGTCTATATATTTCATTACTTATTATTTTGGGCATCCGTAATATCGCATTCCCTTACATCTGAAATGGCGACTCTCCTTAATGTCATGAAGCATTTATTCAATAATTTACAAAATATGCAAACTAATTTATGTATCATATACTTTTAAAATGTTCTAATAAATTTCATAAATGAATGAGATAAATATAAATTAAAGATGAAAGATTGAATGTATATATGAGAGACACATTTATGCTGTGCACGTGCAGTATTGATTTTGAATGGTGCTGTCATGATGTGCTTTTAAATATGACTTTTGTCTGAGCGCTCTTTAGCAATGCTTTCGTTACAATGTTTATGGGAAGTGGACCTGGGTTATAGAAGCCCGCTTATGACTGTACAGCGGAAGGATTTTTTAATTCAAGTTCCGAGGAAGCGCGGACTCGCGTGGAGGATAATGTCAATATTTCTGCTCATCCATCTTCTTTTATTCATCGTGACAATGAACCATAGAACGGACAGAGACAAGTAAAAGGTATAGCAGAGATGGTGGCGGAGTACAAGACAGGAGGAGATCTTCACAAAGGTTGGAAGGAGGATGAGGCGGGGAGAGATAATGCTTGAATGCGTGCTTCGGTGTCCATCCGTATCATCCTGATCACCCAAACCTGGCTTTAATTTGTGACATGCCACCATCGAATTATCTTCTTCTTTTTCTCTCTCTCTCTCTCTCTCTCTCTCTCTCTCTCTCTCCTTTCCACAAACCTTTCAGTTAGAACCCCTCTCGTGACGACCGACTACGCGCATGACTTCATCATAGTACACACACTCTCCGCAGACACGCACATACACACGCGAAAACCAAATATCACCGTCAATTTTAGCATGATAAAAGAGCGCCTAATTGTGCATCCGAAATTTCATTAAAATCACATTAAATTCAGTAATCAAAATGGACTCCGTGTAGCACAGTGCTTTATGTCATCTATCAACCTTGTCCGGCCATCCTGCGTTTATATCTCTCCCTGCCTCCTCATCCTCTTTTTATTTTTCCTCCATTCCGCCGCCACTTTCCTGTCCCGACTCGGTTCTCGGTACTTTTTCTTTCTACCGCTTCGTATGTAGCAGCGCCTGGAGGCCGCTGTCTTTTAATCGAGGTTGAAACTATTATAGTATTTTTTTGCCTCCGCGTCTGACGCTCGTTATTTTGAACTGGATTCCAGCTTTTATTATCTAAGCTTTAAAACCCTTACCCCCGGGAATAATAGAAAACGCAAATTGACTCAAACAAGCGCCGACAAGCATAAAGTTAGTACGAAACTATTCATTTTCAGATTTTTGGTATTCGATGTTACAGTTATTCAATAATCTCTAAGCCCCCTCGGATAAATTTCTTTGATTTTTTTTCGTAACATATTAATGAAAAAGATATTGAAATGATTAACTATACAGTTATGATATATTATGGGGGTACACTGGTGATGTAACAAGAGAAAATTTAGGAAAACATTATTTATGTCTATTATTTTATAAACATCTCATGTTTGTTCAGATTATGACCATGACCTAAACTATGACAATACATTACACATACCTTTACATATGAATAATTATTTTTACAAAAGTATGGATGGGTCTATCTACAACATCCAGAAAAGACTCTCTGTGAATATTACAAGTATAAATGATCCACTACTTTTATTTATATTCTACATATATCCAACGAATTTGAAGACTTTGATTTTCTCGCCGTCTCAAACTCCTTTATATTACAATGACTACATCGGGGGGGGGGGGGGGGGGGGGGAGGGTTTCATCATGACTTGTGTCTTGTCGGTGATTTTTACTGACAAATTTGACAATCAGATGCAATCTGACAATCAGATGCAAGGATTTCAGTAGCTTATAACAGTTATTGCAACTTGTCATTGATGACAAGTTTTATGAAACAGGGCCCAGACTTTATACCCGTATCAATGTTTAATATATTAAAGAAGAAATGTCCTGAAATTATATATTTTCTTTTAATAATAACATAAAAATATCTAAGCTTTAGAACCCTTAGCCCAGGAATAACAGCAAACACAATTTGACAAATTGTAGAGGTGTCGTGTTCTAGTGGATACGTCACCGGAATGTGGATCACATGGTTCGCGGTTCGAATCCCGCCGCGGTGCTAATGTCCTTTGGCAAGACATTCATCTACATTTGCCACTCTCCACCCAGGTGAAGTAAGTGGGTACCCGGTAGGAAGAAATTCCTTGAATGCTAATTCCTTAGCGCCTATCATGGCGGCTCGGCTAAAGCCGGGGTAATAATGTGATACTTTGTATTAAGCGCAGTAGAGTATATTTGTATAGTATCTGCGCTATATAAATGGACATATAAATAGGTAATATCAATCTAGAAGATAAGAATGTAACTATATTTTCATCTTCTATCCCTACAAATTCTTGTCGATTTCTACTCACCAAACTATTGTATATTTTTTCAGGATATGAGGGATTTTACTTACAATTATTGTAACCGCCGGTGCTATTTTAATTCCTACTTCTTTATATTATATTGAAAAAATATTACAAATTGGTCATCTTTCGTTCTCTGATACAACAAATATATAAATATAAAGTAACCTGACTGCGATCGTCCTAAAGTATTTTGCAAGTCATGAAGCGTTTAAGAAATACTACTGTGTAGGCGGATCAAGTGCACCCCCACTGAGAAATAGTTTTCTTTGGGGGCTGAAAAAATATCATTATATTCGGGTGACATCCCCTCCCCCTCTCCCTTTTCGGACCTTTGGAAAGCAGACGGGATTCATCCTTCACGCGGGAGGAAATTTGGTAAATTTATTTACTGATTATACGCGACTACAACATGCATGATTCTATTGAAAATGCATCCGCAGGTTACTATATTGTTTTAGTAAAATAGACCCATAAAAATCAGATAAATCAATTAATGTAAATTGGAAGTTCGTGGCATATATTAAGGGGTGGTGTTGCATTTTAGAAAGGATGCACTGCATTTTCCCGTAAAGCTATATTGAGTCCGTTATACACATGGCGAGCTAGCTTTTTGATACAAAAAATGAACTTGATTTTTACAGAATGCTATGATTCGAAAAACTTATTGAAAAAAACAATTTTCTGTTACTACTTGGGTATTGTGCAGACATAAAATTTTTAGTTAAAATATCATCAAAAAGGATGATTTTTAAACAGTAATTTTAGTTCTCACTTTTCTCACTTTCATAAAGCTTACCAACGTGAATATAAGAATACATTATTGTAGCGTATTATGACTGCTTTGACATTTCAATGGAGGCTGTATCATTTTATCAACCTAAAACACTCGATTTCACCAACAATGGGTTAAGAAAATCCCATTATAATCTTTTCGTGACGTGTTTGGGCCGGATAGTATATAGCCGAGATCCCCCTTGAAAGCCGACTTAAGTCTCTCCATGCACGCTTATAGAATAGAAAAGCGTCTAATTATAAATCGCGAGACAGAGCAAGTAAAGAAACCAAAATGGCAACCGTCGAAGTCAGGTAGGTCTAATTTCAAGTCCGTGTTTCAATACCACGATTCGCTTTTAATTAAACGCAAATTAATTTCCGGTCTTTTCGGTGAGCGAGGAGATAAAGAGTGAATATCATCTCTCTCTCTCTTTTATTTTTTTTTCTCTCAGTCGCGACACCAGAGTATTCAAAAATCAGAAACGTTTAGACTGAAAACAAAAGGAAGACGAACAAATTCCAGGTTCTTTGTTAGTTCATGAGCCAGATTATGCATCCCTGCTGTCAACCCCCCCCCCCCCCCCCCCCCCCCCCCCGTCTCTCTTTCTCTCTTCTGAAAATGGGTGCTGATAAAGCAAGATAGGTTTAAATTTGGGGGCTCATCACATTAGGAACACGTTAACAATTAAATGTGATACATTATTGACCATTTCTGTCAATTCCGTCTTAACGATGACTGAGACGCAATGATGATATAGACTGTTTCGATTTCTATTTACACATATTCCGATTTCTATCTAAACCTGAAATAATCAGTGGATAAAGATTGGCTAAAAACAGGGATGTTTAGCTTTATTCGAGAAGAGAGTGATTTTTTAAAAAGCATTTATATATTTTGATTGTTTCTGCAATTTATTGTTGTCACACTTGACTTTGTGATAACATTCATTTTTAAAAGAAATTACTTTTAATTCTCTATTTGATGCAATAAAAATTGACTGAAATCTAAGCTGGATGGATTATCTACATCTGGGTTTTTTTTCTTTCTAAATAATGAATAAATATATATTTTTTTTAAATTGTGCATTATTCAAATTTTGCATTTTACCAGGCCCTTCAAATGTGCATGATGTATGGCCTATAAACATTAAATGCCTTGAAAACAATAGCGAACAATGGACGCTGTATAGATGGAAAATAATTACCCCCTTCGGCTTACTATGATGAGTCATTGATGTCATTTAAAACTATTGTATGAACGTTTCCATACGGGATTTACTACAACAAATTTAATCAATTCATTATAAAGATTTACTCAGTAATTCGCTCGTTAGTTATAATACAATAGTTCCTTGACGGAGTGAAGTCGCTTGGCCGTACTAATTTTGAATATGATCTTCCTCATATCGGAATTCATTCATAAAACAGACCAGCTGCCTTCGACTGGAAATTGTTCTTTTTATTAAAGGGGAATGCCCTAGCGAAAGACCATTCCATCAAGACCATCCAATCAATTTCGAGATTTTTTTTTCTTTCTTCATTCTTTTCTTTCGGCGAGCCGTCAGCAAGATTTCATTTCACAAATAAAATATCTATGAAAAATTATTCTGGCGTCTTGCAAAACCAGGTTTTGACCAAATATAGATCCTGACCTGGAAAAAGGAGCAAGGTTGTTGAATTATGTTAGAACTTTATTGTTAGAATATGATGATTCTTATCAATTCATTATTTATACGGACTTTTTTTTCTCTTTCATGTCTAAAATATTCATATGAATGACATGAAGATCCTTTCGAATTTGAATGTATCAAAACATGGTAGGTGTAAAAGATGAGTGTCACAAGAACGTTCAATTTATTTTTAAAGAAAAATAATAAACAAATATATTTATGTCACTATCTTACACAAATTTCCAATAAAACTTGTAATAATTGTATTTTATTGGCCTATGGGGTTTAAATAAACTTTCAAAATAAATGTCAAGTCCCGTAGTTTGTTAAGTAAATTGTTGCAGTGCAGTTAGAGATATTGTTCTCGACTTTTGAAGGGTCTCAAGACTTGGAACACAATAATTATTAATTATTAATACTAAAAGCGTATATATATATAAATATACAGTTGGATATTCTGTTCAATATAATCTTATTATAAATAAAGTGAATAGTGATCTAATTAGATATGATAAAATATATAGTTCTGCCTACTAAACATACTATCATGGACTAGCAGACTCTATTGTTTACGTAACTGCTTAAGATATAGCCCGCATAATTTTTACTCTGCGGAAAAATATTGGTTAGGGAAAACAAGCATGCAGATCAAATTTAGAGTACAAATATGTTAAGGCTATCTACCCATTAAATCTGCAGATCACATCTCAAGATGCTAATGATGTATTCATTTCGCACGTTTTCTGACAATCTTGATATGACATCTTAAGGAGGGGGAAATAAAACACTATAATAGCTGTAAGCCTGTTCAACGGACCATTGAAAGCAGATCTCCGCCAATGGACTCGGGGGGATTCGAGGCTGCGGTCGCGAATGATGACTTGCGTACATCGTATACGGCTTCTGAGGCGGAGGAAATTGAGCGTGTAGTTGAGTTAGATTTTGTGCTCTATTGCCCAACCACCTGCCGTGTTGGTATATGATAGCTCCATCATTAACAACGGCCGGTTATTAATATAGATATCGCACGAATGTAACCGCTTAGATTTGCGGACTGCTTTTCACATGTTGCTTTCTCGCATCTTTCCTTGTATTATCGTGTATAGCCTATAGTAGACATACTACATTACAATAATAATGTTTTATAAATACTAGACATTGGACAACGAAATGTTTTATTGATGAAAGGACATTTGTAATTCAGTGTTAATTAAAATGGTATGATAACCACGATTTGATATCAATTCCAAAATAAGCATTTAAGTTAGAGGTGCAATAATCTTTGTTGACGTGTAGTCAACTCTCGGCTATGCACTGGGTATGTTTTTAACTTGACGATTAGGCAAAATGTTACAATAAAAAAGAGGGAAAGTAGAGACATACAGCTTACATTAAAAAAAAGAAACAAGAAAAAAATGATTAGATGAAGATTAGTAAACAAAATTAAGTTTCATTTTATAATTATTGAAAAGTATATAAAGAGGGAGAACGAAGTATAAATTTATAGGGAAGACATAAAAAGCCGACGACCAAAAGGGGTGATAATTTAATTGCAGGAATAATGTAATCATTATTGTACAATATTATTATTTACCTGAACTCGAGATTCTGTAAGACCAACTCTCATCGCTATCTCCTCCCTCATGAATATATCAGGGTAGTGTGTCTTCGCAAAGTTTCTCTCCAGTTCGTTCAGCTGTGCCGGCGTGAATCGGGTTCGATGTCGCTTCTGCTTGGCCGGTTTATCGTCGTCGTTTCCGCTGCCCGACGACCCCACAGAATGACCAGTCCCGTCTCCGACCATTCCACCACCACCGCCGCCGCCACCACCGCCACCTATCCCGTTGCCCTCGCTGCCTCCGCCGGCTGCCGTCACTGGCGGCGTGGAACCATCCGGTGCGCCGCTGGTGCCGTAGGAGACCTTCTCGCTGTGCTGACTGATCATTGTCCCGTCATCATCTGAAAAGAAAAAAAAACGTTTGAATATTGTTTTTTGAGGAAAAAAACTAAAGATTTGCGAAATGCATATTGCATAGTGATTGGTTATCATGTTACAGTTCACTGGTTGCATGGTTGTACAATGAGGATGGCATTCAGAAACAATATGTCATTATGTCTTTGTCACTGGGCTGCCCTTGTCCGCCCAGACAGATCGACAGTCATGCATCACTTTTAACATCAGAAAAAAAAAATGATATAAAAGATTGAATCTAATACCGCGAGGGTTAAGTATAAACAACAAGACAATCCTAATTTGTTAAAAAGTGATTACAATTAAAAAAAAAAAAAAGCACGTATGGAAATTGAGAATACTACATTCACAAAGAACCGGTGAATGAAGAGTGTCAACAAAACTGATTTAACACCAGGCAACAAAAGAATACAGTGATATTAATTATCGAGTCATTAGACGAGAGGATTGTGACCAAACAACACATATATACGGCCAGTGAAGGGACAATAACATCTTTTATCAATGGTTCGAGTTTGGTCGGGTTCAGAAATGCGCTCCTTTTTTTCTTTCTCTTTATTTTGCCCGTTTATGAAGTTTAGTGAATTGGTTTGCTCCTCAATCACGATTTGACAAGACGGATATTAGAAATCGCCGTCTCCATGCAAACCTTCGGATTTGGTGGGTAACGCAAATCCGTCAGTATCCTCGATATTTGATTTTAGACAAAATTATATACAGTGTAATAAAAGAGAAGATAGAGACTAGAGAGAATGCATTTAGAGAGAAAAAGATAGAGAGAGAGAGAGAGAGAGAGATAGGGGGGGGGGGGGTAGAAAGAGAGTTAGAGAGAGGGTGAGAGACGTGGAGCGATTCAAAGATATATAAAGAGAAAGAGAGCAAGAGCAAGAGATATACATGCAGATTATCATGATGATAAAGATAATAACAAACACAGGTTGAGATAGTAAGGAAAGATGTATTTTTGTTAAAAGGAAGAATAAATATGAAAATGTTAATATTGGTGAATCAGAGGGATTAAATTGAAAGGAGACAGATACAGAGAGAACAAGAGAAGGGAGAAAGAGAGAGAGAGAACCCCCCCCCCCCCCCCCAGAAAGGTAGAAATAAAAGGGCAACTATCATAACTGAATCAAACTACAATTCAATGTTTAACTCAAATGATATGCTAAAGGCTTCCAATATGTTAGCTTTTCAAAAAAGAGAAAACATGATGAAATCTTGGCATTCGACTAGATGTAATAATGTTGCTTCAAAGATGATAACTACAACAGATTTAAAGCAATAATGATTACAATACTTTCTGTATGATAGAAATAAATATAACCTACAATAAGAGTGAGAGTGATATAATAAAAATAAAACCCAAATCAACCAAACAGAACGAGTCACTTACAAAGCTTGTCAGATTCCACAAACACACACGTGTAGTAGCGAAGGAGACGCCAATCAAATCATATCAGGTTTAAATCAACAGACCGCAAAGCCAATCAATCCGGATAAATTATTCATGGCCGATCCAAATTACATTACCAATCTTTCTTTCTTTTCAGACATTAAACGGAGTGAAAGGTTCGGATTCACCATGGCCGTGCGCTGGGATTTGCTTTTTGGTATAATTTTCCTTTTATTACGTCTTAAAAAACACACACTATCATTCAGAGGACTCCTTCCAAAAGAACTAGTGTCTTTATAAGAAACATGCTATTTCAAGTTACATGGAAATGATGGAGTTGGCATCAGTTGTTGACTAGGATTGCAATCATTATAAAGATTATTCTCCTTTCTTTTCAGACACGAGGGATATAAAACGAACGGTTTGGCATCAGCATACCGTGCCAACTGAGGTTTAATTTTCAAAAATGTAATTATTTCCTTTATTACGTCATAGACAGTTATGTTCCGAGGACTGCTCCAAAAAGTCAAGTGTATGAGATAGAAATAAGTATCTTAACTAACAGTGACAGGGGAACATGAATTAGAACAAGGCAGACAATAGAATGATAAAATTGTTTGGCGGCATCACTCATTAATTAGGACTGCAATTAAGATTATTCTCCTAATGGTACATACAGATGATGATGATACAGGCAGAATGTACACGGGTGACCATTACGTTTGCATTGTAATAACAGGAATGCAACTAACGCATTGATATACACAGAATGAAAACAATTGCGGGTCTTTCATTAAGATGTTTAACATGTTAGAAAGGGGCAGTAATTGATAGCCGATTTGTTTAGGTGTCGTGTAAACGATTGAACATAATTCCATCTTGAGAGGGTTATCTATACCATTACAGACATAGGCTTATTCTCGACCTAATTACATAAGAATTTATGAGGAATATATGCTAGTAAGATAAGAGAAATGATGTGAAGATTCCTTACAAAAAAACACACTAAAAGGATGATACTTTTGATAGATAAAACTACAAGGTTACGTATAATAATATTCACATAATTATCATGATTGCTACATTAACATTAACTATCACTTGCATTTTTGAAAGAATTTTCTGCTCTTTATTATATACAAACATGACCCCCCCCCCCTAAAAAAAAATGACGAAAAAAAAGAAAAAATAAGAAAATGGAAAATCCAAATACCTGGATATCGTATTTTTATCTTTTGATTGACTTTTGATTTCGTCTTCTAACGAACAGTATTTGATTATGCATCCCTTGGTAGGTTTGGAAACAAAAGTAATCATGGTTACACGCTAAACTTTTTCATTGCAATGTAGGTTTAAAAACCTACAGACGGCCTGTGACTTCTTGTTACTTTATTACACAATTTCATTCCTCATTACAATATCTTGTCTTTGCGAAATAACTGTTCATATAATTATGTCATTCAACGTCAAGGATGTATGAACATTCATTTTCTTGACAGAGGTATGATTGCGAGTTTGGGATCTATATCAAAGTGCGATATGATTTCTGTGTTTTGTCAGATTTGTTTTCGAAAAAAACAAAAATGTACTGCTGTAAAAGAAATTCGGGAAAGGTCGTGACCCCCCCCCCCCCCCCCGGTATAGGGGTGAGTTTTTAATCCAACGGTTTATTTATTCGTTCACGAATTTCCGTGCTTCCTAGCGCCTTTATCAAGTTATATATATATCTATATATATAAATATCTAATGCTAAATGTTAAATGATTACATAATTAAAACTGAATTGCATTACTCAAAGCTCTGACTGGCTGACATGTTTTCAAAGTTGGACTAGTTTGGACTAATTAGGAGATACTATTGACCAATGATGTTTGTAAGGATTATAAAGCCTAAAGAAAGAGCAATTGACTGATTGCCTAATCGGTGGCTGTAACTAGGACCTGTTAATATATTCCTAATTATCTAGATGGCACATAAATATATAAATTTATTTTGTTCTTTTATCTCATTTAGTACATGTATTTTTCTTTTAAACAGGATTTGAATAACACTCTAAATGATCGTGTGAGCTCTGCCAATACAATTTACATCTTTATGAAGTCAAGGGTGTACAGCATTGTCTCTGATAAAAATCTTTATCAATTTACCAATTATCAACAAGAATTTTATACAAGTGGATTAATGGAGGAAACTTTTATACAAGCCATTTAGGAGGCATATCTATCAATAATAGTATAATGATGTCTTTACTACACTAGCTTATATAAAACTCAAGACTGTTGTAAAACGATATGTAATGGGAATAGTAAAATTTGCACCTTAATTAGAGCTTGATGAGATTTAAAGCAATTCATCTGAAAAACGTGTATTTGGAAACACCATTAATCGTTTTACAGGAAGGCTATATGTATATTAAAACGAAGCGATGTTAAATCATGTAAACAAAATAAACATTTATGATTTAAATTTCGCACGAGGCAGAGGAAATTCTACTTTGAAATTAGGATAGCCGAATCGCCGATGTCCTTACTATCGAAACAACACTTATACTCGGGTGTGTCTGTATTAGGAATACCACAGTACCTTATATCGTTTCAAACTGATTTGAAGTGATACTAAATTATGATTGTAACGTTTTGAATAATGATAATTATTTAAATAATATTTAATATTTGAAAAGCAAATATCACTCAAAGAGCCTGCATTCCATAAGATCGTCATACCATATACATCTTACACGTATCTGAAGCAAAGCTTATTCAATTAAATTCAAATTAACATTCATTTTCTTACATTAATTTTGACAATATTCATTATCTGTTCATATTTGCATGTATATAGAGTAGACAAGTATGGATATAAACAAGAACTTGCGTTACAAGGAAGAAGGCGCAATGCCGATAAGCACACGCTTGTAGAGGATGCGCCTGATTACACATTACATAAATAGAATATAGATTAATACAAGAAAGGAAGAAAGGACGTACATTAGAGAGAGTAATTAAAGAGTAATGATGGTTATTTCAAGTTTGTATTTAAACAAAATGATTAGTAATGTCATTCACAAGGGGCTTTTACATTCCACATGTTGTTTTCACCTTAGCTGGCTTGTCAAAATGTACTTCTTATATACGACGTATTACCTCATATAGAGACTCAATACCACACGAACCATTCAACAAAATCGTCTCATAATGAATTACTGAGATAAGTAATGAAAGTTTATTGCTCCATGTATACTCACTTCTGACTGCTGATGATGTGATCATCTTGTTCGTATTATCCAATCCACCGGTAACAAGAAGAGCCTCTGTAGAGAGCTCCATGGAGGGGACATGGGCGAGAGTACGCTCCATCCTGTCAAAGATACCCGGAGACAAGTCCTGTGGATGGTGGCCAGGAGGAGGGTGATGATACCTCGTCACAAACGCCACCTTTAACAATTATCTTTCCCTTCGCCGCAGCGCAACAAATAATGAAAGAAGATGAAAACTACCCCCACAATAACACAATGAAGAAAAATGTGTCGAATTGAAAACTCTAGCCGTCGAGCCGCCGTCTGTCAATATTTCTCTGTCATGAGAACAAGCTGACAAGTTTCTGGATGTCGGAATGAATCAGATGTTGGGTGGAAATTGACGGAGGAGGGGACAGAGGAGGACTTGAAGAAGCCCGTGGAGTTTTGTTCGGTCGACTAACGAGAACCAGGGATGATGGCGTCCTGTTATACAGGTGGTTCGCGTGGCGCCGCGCGAATTATCGCTCGCGCTGATTGGTTGAATGAGTGCAGGCCAGCGATCGTCGGGCCGGACGACGTCATTGTCTGATCGCCCAATAGCGTGCTCTGAATCGTGGAAGCTCGCTCTCGAACCAAAAGTCGAGCGAACGATCGACAGAAAAACTGGCGTGATAGAAATAATAAAGAGGGGAGGAGAACAATAGAAAGGAGAGAGGGTAGGGAAACAAGGGATGGTTGTTTTGCGGTTTGTTTCTGTTATGAATAGTGGTTTGAAATACGTATTTGTGTTTTGTTTAACTTTAATAGAAACATCAATGATAATGATGATATGGTTTTGTAAAGAATAGCTTTATTAATCTATAGTGTCAATAATTCGCTGGCCTAATTACAGTTTAGTTTCATTGACATCAGGTCATTTAAGTTAGAATTCAATATTATGGTATATTTTTTTTCTATTTCTCTCTCACCCTCTCTCTCTCTATCTCTTTTTTCCTCACTATTTTCCTACCAGCCCCGCCCCTCTTTATTGGTTTATCCCTCTATCTTTATCTACATCGCTGTTAACTCCTCTCTCTTTCTACTCTCCCTCATTTCATATTTTCCCAAAATTGTCTTTCTTTAAATAAAAGAATAAATGTTTATACTTAACCTCCGTTAATGAATAGTTAATGAATTTTATGTTCTTATTCGTTTTCTTCTTTTTTTTACTATGACAGTTACAAGGAAATTCGTCCTTCAGAAAACCACACCAGGAAAATCCCCCCTCCCTCCCTCTCAGAGATACCTTCCTGTATAACTTTATACCTCCTTAAAAATTACTCCATTTGTTTGTTTTGTTTTGAGTTGTGTTTTTTTGCGTCAGTTATATTTTTCAGGGTTTATTGTACTGATCTAGCCTAGGTTTACTTGTCTGGGGTAGTTTTCTGGGCAGTTGAACGGAAGTTTGCAGTTCAGGGGGTTTACAGTAAAATAATCCTGTCGTTGGATTACTGAGTTGGATTACTCAGAGTAAGTTGAGTTCTGGTCATGCGATTATACTATGAAAGAAACTGTGTGGAGGTTATAGGGAAAGGGTGATTATGTATTAAATGATAATAATTGTGTTTTGTGAGATTTTTTTAATCATCAAAATGCTAGATTGAGTCAGTCGTATTGAAAATCACATGCAGAGTGAATCACACAGATAAGAATATATGGGACTACACACACACATGTGGAGCCAAGCTTTGGTCCATTGAAAGTTTGAAACCTCTCGTATTTCTGGGGCCTGTAACATAAAGAGATACAATTGATCTTACGATTGATATCAATCGTAAGTCTATGGCAAACCATGTACTGAAGAGTTACAATTGATCGTAAGATTGATTGTATCTCTTTATGTTACAGGCCCCTGGTTATATTTGGGACACGAGGGCATTTCAAGAGCAGTCATTTTCATGTGTCAATGCTGCTATGATATTTTTTTTGCGTATAGGAATGAAAAGAACGAGATGCTCACAAGTTATTTCCATCTTTACCAGAACTCAACCTTCGCTTTAAAGAGAAGGGAGTTTTTTCCGTTCCTTTTGGCCCGAATTCACAAAGGAGCTTCGGGTTAAACCATGGTTTAAACCCCCTCCTTGGTTTTTAAAGCGTACGTGCGCACGGAATCCGATCCAATCATATATTTTCTTTGAGCGCGCGCATGGGCAATGTGCGCTTATTTACGCTTATTTTAGTACGCTTAAGGAGGTTTAAAACCTCCTTTGTGAATACGGGCCTTTATGTCAGTTTGGAAGAACATCACAGCAGAAATGTCCCCTGAAAAGGATTGCTCTTCAAATGCCCTCATATAAAAAAAGATATGACGAATGCGAATGCTATGCCCACATGGTCCCGTAGAAGTGCTTTGAGTGTCGAGGTACTTGAAAGAAATGCAAGTCTAAAGATCTGAGTTTGGGTGCAAGAATGTAAGAAGAGATTACATATAAGTGATACTATATAACTGGTATATTTTTATTGCAAGTCTTCAAATGTGTTTGTAGTGCATACCTGAAGCATGTTTACATAATAATTACGAGTTTTAGATCTAAATTAATGCAAATGATGGCTTCTGTTGAATAAGATTATTTTGGTTCGGGGGAAAAAACCCAACGCACTGTTGGGGAAAGGGATCGGGAAAGGTCTCGGGTCTAAAGCTGGGTGATTCTTTATCTGTAAGTCGTGATATCCCCACCACCATAACCACCGGACAAGATAACTTGTAACTAAATGGTTACTGAAGTTCGGTAGTTGTGCGTATGAATAACCTTTGTACACGAGGTATCATTTCGATTGCAGCATCTAGCACATGAAGGCAAAGAACATGCCCATTTTTATTCTCTTTTCGTGTAATGTCGCTTCTTGCTGCTTCTTGTGTTTCTGTCTGCAACAAACAGCGTAGCTGCCATTTCAACACATACCTCTATTTCCAAACAAGGTACCTACCTGCAAAGAAAAGTGTTTCGTAACTTAGATGACATATAAGTTTCATGGTATCATACAAAAGTTTACGCCGGCGTCATTAGATAATGTTCAATTGCAATAAAAGAAATGGTGACAAATTTAAGCGCAAGATAAATCAATGTCAGTGTTTGTGTGCGCCTGCGGATGTTACTGGAGGGGGGAGGGGTGGGGTTGCATGACTACATTATTGTGAATCTTTCACAAGATTAATGACAGAACGCAATCATTAAGTGTCAGTTTCTAGGGGAAAAAATATTTCCTTTATACTGTACACTGCTCATAAATAATGCTCACAAGTATCCTCTTGACAATTTATAAGTCGTTATTTATTTATTGTTCAGCAAATAGTAAAAGTAAATGTTCTTTTCGTTGTTATGATTCTTGTTGTTGTTTTTTGATTTCTTTGTTTTGTTTGACTTTAGCTCGTCGATTTTCTTTACCATAAATCAAAATCAATCGTAATTTTATGAACCTCTAAACACACCGCCCATAAAACACAAATACACACGCACACGCACTCGCCCTCCCTCTGAATCAAAAGGGGGTTCAGTTTTGACCACAACCGGTCCAGTCTTGATCTATTTGTCTTTGTATTATGTGCTTTTATGATTAAATCATTAACTAAGGGGTTGGTAGGAGTTCCGGATGGTACATCGCAGACAGCTTATTATCTTCATTTGTAATGTAGTGACAGCTTACTTATATTAGACATATAGGTATTGCCTCATGCAAGAGTGCAATACGATAAATACGGGATCACTAAGGAGCAATACAGACTTCGAAGAACATTATGAAGAAACAGAAAATGAATTTTATGTATAATTCCTAAATTTTTGGCAATTTCATTTTATACTTCATGGATATGCGGTTTCCAAGACAACTGACTATCAATACAAACCCCTTGAAAATTAAGTCTTTTCAAATCTTCCTATTTCTGTATCGTTCTCTTTTATATTTATTTCATCTATACTAGGAATTTTGTCTTTCTTGCTTTATATACCAAAATGCACTTCTTGACAGTTGGCAGATAACTGATAAAGCCATTTGCATACTTTTTTTTTTTTTGCTGTTTGGGGGGTGGGGGGGGGCCTGTTAGAACAAGAACAACAGTAACAAAATCGAGTCCATTTCAAATGGTTTCGTGTATGTCCTCTCGACCTTATCTCTCTCTGCATGCACTGCGTGCATGTATCATTTTGATACAACTTAACTTTCTATTGTCTATACTGGGCGTTTAAAAAAAAAAGGAAACCCAAATTTGCATATTTCCTACAAATGGACTATATATTTACCGCCGTTTAATTTCATATCATATGAAAGAGTAATCAATTTGCTTTCCAATGGTGACTTGTTTAGGTTTCTAGGGTCACACATCAGTGAACACCATTATCTACAATAAGAATTGGAGCATCCAGGCCATTTCACAAAAGGCATCTTCTTAACACCATGCCTATTGTGTTTTGCAAGAAAGTGAACCAAATAGATTTTTGCACAAAAATTTGAAGACAATGATGTTCAGTGATGCATGACTCTGAAAACCTAAGCAAGTTACCATTGGAAAAAATATGAACTATTCTTTCATATGGTATGAATTTCATTGTCAGTAAACATATAGTTTATTTACAGGAATTTTTCAAATTTGGTTTCCTTTTTTTAAACGCCCAGTATTGCATAGAGAGTTTTTACTTGTGTCAGAGTATAGTATATTTGTATCATCTGCATGTAAAACAAAAGAAACTTCTGGGACAGAATATCGTTGATAAAGATTAGGAGCAAAACAGGGCCTAGGAGTGATCCCTGAGGAACTCCATATATGACGCTATTAAATTGCGAGATCGAAGATTAATATTTTGTACATTGTTGACGATTATTCAGATAATTAGTAAACCACTCATGTGGGACACCACGAATACCATAGTGATAGAGTTCAGATTCCAGAATTTTGTGATTTATAGTATCGAATGCCTTCGATAAAAAAAAGTATTTACTGTATACTCATTTCTTTCAATAGCATTTATTATTTTGTTAGTATAAAGGTCAGTTAAAGCCATGCGCGTAGAATACCCTTCACGGAACCCAAATTGATTTTCACATAGAATTTTATTTTTATCTAAGAAATCCACGGTGCGTTGTAGACAAATCGTTCAAGTATCTTTGAGAAGATGTAAAGAACGTGAATTTATCTGTAATTAGTTAATTCTTCCTTGCTTCCACTTCTAAATACTGGGGAAACTTTAGCTAACTTTAGTTTCTGCGGGAATATCCCTTTACTTAGAGACATGTCAAACATGTGGCACAGAGGCTCACTAAGTTCTGGGATGACATATTTAATTACGAGAGGTCTAAACTCATCAATGCCTGGCACTTTACTGTCTCTAAAAGTACTTACGATATCACAGTGTCATATTTCTTTAGTTGTAGGATAAAAATACAAGGACTGAGGATACTGAACGTTAAGGTAATTCTGAAAGTCCGTATGGCTATTGGGATTGATTTGTCCAGTGATTGTCCAATTTCAGTAAAAAAAAATATACCAAAAGAATTTGCTACTTCTTTGCATTGTTTGTAGTATTGCCATTGCATTTACTTTACGGTTCAGAGTTATTGCATACATATTTTATGTCTGCCTTTTATTTTGATAATCTTGAAATCATAATGACTTGAATAGATGAAAACTGAAAGAACACTTGCAAAGTTTCAAAGTAAAACGTGCCTAACATGAAGGTACTCTTATCCGAAAGCTTTTTAGCAAATTCATTCCACTTGAAATGATATATTGTCCAATTCATAAGTTTTTACCAAAAATTAGTAAATATTATTATTCAGTTTGGCATGAAGAGTTTATAAAGAGTAGAGAGAGAGAAAAAAAATTGATACAAAATGCATTGTCTATAAAGATACGAACCCTCGACCTTTCAATTGAAAGTTGTGTGATTAAACCACTACACACTAGTGCCCCTACGTTCTTGAAATCCTTTTGCCACCTCGTATTCGGTTGTGATTACGATGACTGTAGAAAAAAATTACATTTCTTTGATCGTACTTAATCAGACTTTTTAAGGAAAAAAAATGATACTCCACTCAAGATTCTGTTTTCGCTTCTTTAGAAAGAAAGTTCTTTAATTTGTGCTTTTTTACTTCCTTCCTTTTCCAACTTTCCTTCTTTTTTTTAAAACCCTTTCCATCCCTTACTCTCCCCTCGGTATAGGCAGGAGAGTATTCCTGTTTTCTTTTTCAAAGACATTCTCTCTTCATTCTGATGGTAAGTTTGTATGAGTAAATGACTCGTGGTTGAAGCGGATATGAGGAGGCGAGCGTCTCGGTTCGCCTTGGCTCCCCCATCAGATCAGACGTCCAGGCACCGCTCGTCACTTTTCATTTCAACCCGCATCCATCTTGCCATTACCGCCTAACCCATCTAAAAGAGATTTTATTCCCTCTGAACGTGTTCTGCTAATTCTGAAATCAATTTCGTCCGCACTAGGTCGCATTAAAGCACGAAATTTAATGCATCAGCGCCGTAGCGGTACGCTCTGTGTGTGTATTACCATGGCGGATTCTGAGATGGAGAGCACTGCGCTCATGTGAAGTAGAGAGAGGGGAAAAAAGTATTTTGTTTTAAATACTACTCTTTTTTATGCTGATGACTCTGGTGGTTACATGGAAACCACAGCTTTCCGCATAGTGTAGTAATGTATACTGCCGTGGCGGGTTTCTGAAAAAAATATTTGTCTAAAAGAATTTATGAGGAAGTTTAAAACGGGCTCCACGACTGGAATTCATCATAAAATGAAAGGATGTACAACCGTCCTTCATACTACGTAACTGTACTTTAGTTAAACTGCTATTGGAGAATAGGCAATGAAATTGAAGGTCTGTTGCATGAAGACTATGCATGATCACTGTTACGAGGAGAAGGTACTCTCGCGTGAGTTTTAATAGCGTACAGGATGATACATTGCTTCCTGTTACTGCGCGCGGGAGTGTATTAGAAGCAGTCGAGATGACAGCGGGGCTGCGGGGCGATCCAGTAAGCTCTGCCTCGCGATACCGTATCCAAAGCACGTTTTTTGGTGGGTAGAAGGGGAACTATGGTAGCGTGCAAGGGTGGTTCCTTGAAAAACATTGGAAAATCAGACGTACTTTAAATGGGGGTTGGCTTCCGCGAGACCCGCGTTTCATTTCCGCAAGGCAAGCTCGAGGGCGGCTACGTGTCGCCTGGGTTTGCATGAGAGTAAATTGAAAGAAAGGGGCAGAGAGGGGGAAAGAGAGGAATGATAGAAAAATAAAGAAACTTGCGATGCCCGCTGAAATAGAGCAACTGAGAGGGATGGGAGTAGGAGAAAATCGTTTCAAGCCCTGCGGCTAGTGATGAGATTCTAAACAAGTGCAAATCCTCTAACAAATTGGAAATCAACCATCTTGATGGAGAAGCTTCACTTTCGGCCCTACTTTTTTCTATCTTATGTATACCACTGCGTGATAGCTTGTTTGGTCAAAGGGGATCAACATTCACAGTGCGCATGCGCGATGTCTACATTATTGTAACTAGTACTTAGAAGAAGGTAAAAAAAAAAAAAAAAAAAAAAAATGTCTCTTACACCGACGTCGTCTATAAGTAAATAAATAGAGATAAGTCCTGAGTGAAAGTTTTGTTTGTATTTTATACAGGATATCCATGATCATAGGCAACTGTGCTGATTTTCTCTCTTTTTTTTATTTGTTTGATATTGCGCATCATGACCTAAGGAATCATCACGGGCTTTACAAAATTGTGATGCATTGATAGAATTTGAAATACTGATGATATTCAATTATTCTATTTTCAATCATTTTTTAAGAAATAGAAAGTAGAGAAAGAAACAAAACATAAAAAAATCAGAACAATTAAATTACTCCCTGGCGGATGGCTTAAAAAAAATCTTTTTACTATTTTATCCAGTTAAAAAAAAAGAAAGAATGGAACATTTTAAATAAATGATTATTGTATGATATTACAACTGTAGTAAATATTACGATATTAGAAAATAAATATAGTGTGTCACATATATTATGATCCATAAAGATACATAATGCTTTTCATGCATAACGTTTGCCGCGATAAACACTGCATTCACATTGTTTTAATACAGTGCGACGCAGACTAACACACTGTCGCCACAGTGTGAATCACATAACATACCCACCACAGTTTGATCACTGGGAGGATTTTGAAACTGTCAAAGCGTGACGATGTGAACACACTACGTTCATAGTCGCACTACATTGCATAGTGGCAGATTCTGCTGCAAGAGAATCATTTAGAGCGTACACAGTATATACCACAGTAAGGATTTGTGACACTTGCATAGTGTTGACAGTATTAAACACTTTGTTCACTCTGGTTGGCAGTGTGTCTAATGTAGACTCACAAAGTGTATAAATAACATGTATAACCACAATGTTGACACTGTAATCACACTGCGTTAATAATGCGTTCACATCTGTGATACTGTATTTGACACACTGAACCCACATAAAGAATCACACAGTACCATAGTGTAACACAGAGAGAATTCAGTACACATTCGCAGTGTTTACTGAGAGTACACTGTGTTCAAACTATTTTTTTTTTTTGGTGTGCCATTGTGTGGTCACAGGAGAAATCACAGAGTTTGACTAAGGAGAGGATTTTAAAATCAATAGAGTCCATAATGGGAACGCACTTTACTCACACTGTTAACACTTTTTTGGACATAATTTTTCTTCCAACTATTAAACTTTTTTTTCTAAATCCTTACTTTTTAGTCATTCTTTTTACAGTGTGTAAAATCAAATCTACTTTCCATGGTATACCAACAAAATTTATATAGGTGAGTAGCTAGAAAATGTTGAAACATCAATAAAGTAGATGTAAAACTATAGTTTCGTTTTTAAGGTACAGTTTAAAAAGTTGAAAACAATGCTGAAAATTAGTCCAAAACTATGTCTGATCCCAATATATAGTACATGACAATATAATTGTATTGAATTCTTGTAAAATTACTCCCTTTGCTCAAATAAACCAATTTTACCACGATGTATCGCAAGTATACAACGTTACCATGCTATAATGTGCCAGAAGAAAACAGCCTTTTAATCAGTATTGTGTTCGTATATTTTAAAACCATGGATGTTGAATGTGGTGTTGGATATGTTTCAAATGGTTGATTTTTTTCTTCCTTTGAGAGTGCTTAAAAAGTTGTACAAAAGCAGCTTGAGGGCTATATACTTTCAAATGATTTCAAAGATACTTTTCACTGGACGCTGCAACATTTGAAGTGCTCAAATACATATGTTCAATATTTGTTATTGTTGTTTTTGTTGAAAATCCTGTCAATTTAGATTTCAGTAAAAATCACTGACAAAACACTTGATGAAACGCTTCTCTGGAATACTGACGTTACTTTAATTTGAAACGATAACAATATCCACTACATGTAAATATTCTAAGCGAATGGTACCATATAAGTAAACTATGGCGAGCTATTTTGTTTATTGTTGTTAAATTTATGAGTGGATTTATCTTATAGTACTGAAATGCATTTATTGCTGGAGGAAAGGGTACAAAGGGGGGAAATGAGAATATTTTAAGGACAAATTGAAAATGTTTAAAGAACAACCATCAGAATCTCAGGAAGCACTGCTTCCTTCGTGATAACTGACGAAGACAACTTTAAAAAAAAATTATATTCATATTTTTAATATCGCAAATTCGCAATCATTCTCATCTTATGACACAGATTTTCATGTATACATACAATTAAATAACTTTTTTATCTACAACTTTATTGAGTCACTCGTCTATACGCGAGACGCCGAAACACTGGCAGAGATGCTTTCAGTTGGGAAGTGCACGGGTTAAACGATGACTTGCATGGTAATTTATCGAGCTTCATATTCGACTTGTGTAAAGGGTTGGCGGTGGTGATGGGGGATTCACCATCCCTACCCACTCGGCGCCAAACTAGAGGCCTGATTGGGTAGGAACGCAAGAACAGAAGACTGGGATGCCGACATTGTTATGTTAGTCTGGAACGTGCCCCCACGATTCAAGAGGGAACATGAGAGCTTTGTACATAAAAACAAGAAAATATAATTCAACTACATCTGAATGTCTTATAATCTGATGATTATTCTATGTCCTCTCTCTCTCCCTCTCTCCCGTCTCTCTCTCTCTCTCTGTCTCTTTGTCTCTCTCTCTGTATGTATACATGCAGATGTACTACCGAATTTTTTCTTCTGATGTTTCTTTTTTTAGTTTCACATGAAAAGAAAGAATTATAATCATGTGCGTTTGGTCATGTTGATAGTTTCATTGTGTAATTTGGTTGAATACTTTTATCCCCCCTCCCCCATGATTAAAATATTGTTAACCTTCTTCTTATATTTGACCTGTATTCGCATCAAGTGAAACTTGAATATATATGCCACCTCGCAATTTTAAAGTATCCTTCGCTGGCTGAATTGGGTACATCTATATTTGAAATTTAAAAAAAAGAAGAAGAAGAAGAAGGGAAAGGAATTGATTATCATCCATGGTAATAGTTGTGCACGGTGTATTGGCTTAATCTTAACCCACAGACCACGGGAACCGGGTGGCTCCTGTATTAAGCTTATGAAGTTTAAGAATTCAGGAGTCAATGGATTAATTCAATTTTTAAAAGTCCATTTGACGAACAATTTTGAAAAAGTATAGGCTGAAATTTGCAGTGATTGATTATAATGTCTTCGTTCGTGTTATATTCTGGAAAAGAAATCACTTAAAATGCTTTTATAATTGTTCATGTTTCCAAACCGTCCTCTTAAAATCACATCGTTTCGTATCTTCATGTTAGAACCAGGAGCGGCATCAGCGAGGGGGCAAGCTTGAATAAAGGAAATTTAAAGGTAAGGGAAATTGTTGGGGGGGGGGGGGGGGTAATGCAGAAAAAAAACCCAACCCTCTTTAAAATTGGGGGCAATTAATGACGGGGGTCTCTGAGGGATGGGGCTCGAAATTTACCAAGTGCCCAATGCTGTCGCCACTCGGTCAAACTACATGTATTTCAAACGTAGCTAGGGAAACACATAATGCCTCAAGACCAATGTCTGTGTATAGTTGCTCATAGGGGTATATTTTGCGTTTATCGAATGCTCTTCTCTTGATCTCTTGCAAAATAAACATTTTTCCTAAGCTTGCTTACAAAGGAAATATACCTTCTATATCTACAGGAGATACTAAATGTTATACAAGTATTATCATGTTATTAACATCAGTTGTATTGTCTTATGAAAATAGAAGATAAAAAACAATTTTTAAAAAAGAGGAAACAACATATATTTAATTATTATTTACACCAAAAACAGAAGATATATACAAAAGTTTAAGAAAATAAATAAACATTCATAGAAATGAATCAACTCAAAATCCATTCTTAAAATTAGTAAAAAATGAAAGAAAGAAATGTTAATACTGGATGGAAATAACCAATTGAATAACGACAATATAAACTAAAAAAAAAAAGAGAAGCAAAAAAACGAAGTTAAACAAAAAAGAAAGGTTTCGACTTCTTGAAACACAAATTTTGAAGACATTCAGAACGGGGCTATTGTTAAATGATGCAGGAGTATGCAGTATATTTCAGATGAAGTTTGTTTGAGTGTGTGTTTATGTTTTAGCTCCATAACATGGTATCCTCTCAGGCCGACTATCTATCAATTCTATCTTCACTCCGCGCTGGAGTTCCATGGATGAACTACAGTCAATAGCAATAAAAATTTCAAGCAAAATGAATTACTTTTCTGACTGTTGTGAGTAATCGTCGGACAGAGCAGCAATCAGTTATTGTTTAAAATTCATTTTTGCACAAATACCTAGCGATAATTCTTTCGTAAAACTTGGTATAAGCTCCCGTTTCTCCCTCGCATACATCATTCATGGCCATGTCTTGCTGCGTATAACCAAACATGAGATAGATCGGGGGAATAGTTGAATAATAGCGTTGGAAAGACAGTGGGCTATATCGCCATGGATTTGCATGATCCTATACATACACTGAACAAATGTTGTTTTGCTGACGGAGCGAGGAGAATGTGTGGATTTTTCTTTGCAATACATGGTTAAATCCCCCTAGCGTGACATGTATACAACGAACCGAGATGGAGTTTTCCCCATCATTTCGAATATACACACGTCGATTAATGATATATGTGAACGTTTTTTTCTCATTAAAAAAAAACGCCGTAAGGCATTTGTGTAGATTTTTGACCCCCTTCCGCTCTCAGCCCTTATGTTTACAAACAAACAGAACAAACGGTAATACTAACAGCAGAACAATTTAAAATGTATTATTCGATCGGCTGCGGTTCGAATGAATATTGAGTGACTTTATTTCAAAATCGATGAATAAAATGAAAGTCACACCTCCCATTTCAGTTTGAACGATGGTACTGTGCATGATAATGGAGGCCAAATACGAGAAACTGTGTCTTAATCTAAGGTTGCGCAAATGAAGTTGTATTTTGAAAATCACTAAGATCGTAGACATAATCACGTGATAAAAAGTATTAAACACTACACAATTAGTGGAATATAAGAACTTAAAGGGGAAGAAGGAAATGTTTCAGTTGTGTTAAAATGTTATTAGGTATAACAGCTTGCATTCAAATAAATTTTCGGAAAAGTGAGATAACTAAAAGTTAGTCTTCCAAGCGTTCGATAATGTGGAATTATTGTTATGTCGCACTGGATATATCTAAAAGGATTGAATAAACAGCTGCAGTATTTCAGTAATGACATTGCGTGTCTCCCCCTCATCATGCAGCGAAATACACTGGGATGAGGACACACATCTTTAGGGATAGAAATAGCATTTATTTCTCTCCTAGCTGGCTGATGTCAAAACAAATAATATCAAAACCCTCTATTACGCCTGGCAGAATGTCCAAGTATTACCAAAGGTCTTGGAAGAAAAATGATATTGCCGTGCATATGAACCCCGCTCTTCCATCTATCTTGCCTACCTGTGAAAAAACATTTGTCATGACGCAGAGACGGAAAATATGCAAAGCCTACAGAGTCATACAAATGGAAGAATAACGGAAGGGAAAAAAGTTGTGATATGAGGGAACAGATAGGAGAGAGAAGATACTGAAGTTAGCTCTTCTTTGGTATTAGCTCTGACAAACTGCCAATGAATCGAAGGGAAAATAACAAAATTTGGACTTTGACTAATGCAAGGGGGTTGAAGCTGACTTCAACCTATGGCATTTGAAATTGAAGCGAAATCAAGCTCCTTTGTAGCATTATAGAAAAGCCGCCGACACTCATGCCCGGCCATTATTTATCCATTTAGCTGCGTCCTCGGATGCATTCTCAATTGATCTCGACTTTGGATGACAGGCAAGAAGGAGGAGGGAGAAAGATCAGCGGAGAGGAGTGGACGGTGATTGGAGAGAAGAACTGAAATAACGAGGTTAAGCTGGAACAAGAAAAAAAGAAAGAAAGATAGTTGGTAAATCTGATTGAGAGATTTCGGTAATTATTTTTCTTTGAAAGAGCTAATTATTATTGAGTAATTCGGAGTCTGCTTTATATTCTTATTCAATCTGTAAAAAAAACCTTTTTGAATGGGAAATTTAAAAAAAACATCTCCTCGTCATATCATTTTTAGAGCCATTTTAAGGGAGAGTGATAACGGAAGTTTTGGATAACAGAAGGTATATAAAATGAAAGAACGCACAGAAAGTAAAATTGTACTATTTCAGCGTTGCACTCTCCATGGGCTATTCCATTCGAAAAACAATTGACCCTACGGAAAAAATGTGTCATTCATGGAAATTGGTCGTACTCTCGTAATCATGGGAATAGGCCAAATAAATGAATCAAAATGTTTATTTAGTCAGGATTGAGTAATTTTAGTATTTGAAAGATGTATGAATAACACCATGGGAATGAACACATAAACCATTTCATAGGGATCGATGATATTTAGCATCCGTTTTTAAAAACAAAAAAGAATTATAGGCAAGTCAGTACAATTAGATTTGTAGAGGTGCTGTGGTATAGTGGTGGATAAGTCCCCGGACTATAAACCACGAGGTGCGGGGATCGAATCCCTGGCCCAGCACTAGTGTCTGTTGGCAAGACATTAATTAATCTGCATTTGCCACACTCGACCCAGGTGAGATAAATGGGTAACTGGCAGGAATTTAATATCTTGAAATGCTAGAGCGCCGTTAGTGCAGCCATAGTGGGTAATAATTGTGGAGCGCCAGGAGTGGTCAAGTCATACAAACATTGTGCGCTATACAAGACCCACTATTATTGTTATTATCATTAATGTCAAATCAACCATGTTTACTTTGGCTTACTTATATTGGAAATCCCTGTTTTGTAAATATTTGATTTGTTTTCATCTTCGTGATAGGCTGCATAGCCCTTTGAAAATTAAAAGAAGAAGAAGAAGAAGAAGAAAACTATATTTAAGGATGTGGAAAGGAAGTGTTTTGTAGATTCATTTTTTGAAATCTTTTCTTTCATTTATCCTGTCCTTTCCTTTCACACGGCTCCTACCACCGGGCAGTATCAGTGAACACAGAACCTGATTCAAAGTACCAACATGACCAATGTAACTAAGGGTCGGACGTGTCAAAAAAGCAGAAATCTATTAAGAAAATATTAATGACTACTGAAGATTAGATAATGGCCTGAAGATATGTACCCTACTCATTGAGACACTCACACTAATAATCTATGTATAAGGGGTCTTAATACGGGGCTAACCAGGCTAAGTAGGTATCGTATCTAACCGAGTTAAAGCCAGTCTTCCTCACTTCGATGTCTAATCAGTAATTTGTTAGGTGCAAATGAGAGCTGCCATGTATGGTTAGTCGCTCTTCTGTAGAGTCTACTATAACATCTAACACCTCGGATGGAGCTCTTCTTCTCTCGTGGCTTTCTATCCAAAATAAATAAGAAAATAAATTTCCAACTCACTCAAACAGTGTCGAAGGAAGGACAATATTACATGTCCAATGGCCAATGTTTTTTTGTTTTTGTTGTTGTTATTAGTATTATTGTTTGATACTTGTAGTTCAATTCTTGGCTAAAGTTATTACCATATTTTCCGCAAGGTCATGGATATGGTAAAAAAAAAAAGAAGAAGATTAATTTCCTAGTGCATTTAGTTCTTAAAAGAACAAATAAATAATCCACCAGCTTCAATAGACCTGTTTACTAATGAATTTCAATTTATGCATGTTTCTCTCCAGAATCCTTAGTTACAAACTATTTATTGCACATGATAGGCATAATGGCATCCATTTTGCATACATTAGTTGTTTGTCGGGCAAGCCTCTGGGAAGTTTTTGAGTTGTCAAAAGAAGCTTTTGTTCAAGATGTATGCATAAAATTGTAAACAGGTCTATGAGCTTTAAAAGATATGAGGACAACATAATGTCGGGAATATATCTCTGGCAGGACAAATTTGTCTTCCCTTCAAATACATGTTTATTTATCCTATTTAAGAATTGAAATATCTGTCTTTTTATTCGTCAACATGTGTAGAATCTGAATTGTGCATTCGGAAATTCCATTCATTTTCTTCCCTCTCCCTCCATTTGATCTAAGATGCAATGTTCTCCGTCTACACAATTTTTCGTTATTTTCGAAAAGATTTATATGTAGCACTACGTAGGTACTTAAATGCTAGAAATGCTGTTTCTATTGTATGTTTTTGTTGTTGATGAATGTCCCCATTCTTTTTCTCCCCCCCCCCCCCCTTTAAATCGAACTCCAAGCTCTCAATGTGATGAAATTTTTCTTATGGTCTACAACAACTATATACCATGCATGTAAGCCCATAAACCTGCAGGCAAATCATAAACAAGGACCGTATGACTGTCCCTATTATTATGGTACATTATTGTACTAAACAATTATCATTATTTTATATTCTGTATGTGATACTTAAATGGTAATGTAAGATTAAAATATATACTCTACTTGAAACAAAGAACCACATGCTAAAACTTTCATTGACGATCGCACATGAAAACCTCGTTATATTTGTGTCATTGTCTGTCAGTCGTTCTGTGTATTATTATTTTCCACCTTGTACTGTTCTTAGTAGATAGTATAGTATAGGCTTCAACGTTATTTGTTGCTTCATTCAATAAGTATGTGAATACAAAAATATTAATGTTTGATCGAATCGGCTGTGTGAAATTTGTAGATCGGATGGATAAATCATTAAAAAAATCAGCATGAAACATATCATTTCACCAAAATCCGTACCGATTTTGGGGGTGTGTGTTTTACCCTCTTTTTTAGGTGTATAAAATAAAAACTTCAAGGAAATGTTGACTTTGTACTATTCAGCTTTGATAAAATTGCGCATTAACTTTGAATGAAATACAGCATGAGGACGGAAATAATGTGCAGAGAGAGGAACGAGAGAGAGGGAGAGAGAGAGAGAGAGAGAGCTAGAGAGAGAGAGAGAGAGAGAGAGAGAGGGAGAGATGGGGGTTCACCCCCTCCCCAGTCAATAAAAAGATGAAAATCAAAGTGACAAGCGTTGTCTATTGATGTGAAACAATGTGGAGTTAATTAAACCCTGCGGAAAATGCGCGCAGTGAATCTTAATTAACATTTAATGAAAACGAGGTTCAGATTAGATCGATTTAGAATGACGTAGAGAGATGTATCGAGTCCCAATATAAAACTCTATATCGTCATGCTGTGTCTCTTTAGAGTTCAGCAATTGTCGCCGGGACAAATATCGGATCACCCTCTTCAGAAGTCCCCTCTTAAAGGTAGTTTTTCGTTGGTACTGACGAAAGGCTAAATACTTAAATATAATTCAATCCAGTTTACGCTGAATATAAATAAACAATTAAATGAAATATGCCGAGCAAATGTCATAGAAAAAAATAAAGCAGCTGCATGTAAGCACTCATAGAATATGTGATTTGGCCGATACTTCTCATGACGGCATAATATAAAACCATGAATCAACATGATCACCGTGATAGACAATACAGGACGACTTTAAAATATTCATTTCTGAAATAAGGACATACATATACCCATATACATAACAGATAACAGAATCGATATTATTATTTTAAAGATCATATTGCACAGACATGATGAATATAAATCAAAACGTATAACTGATAGTGTATGGAGGAAAAAAAATCACATTACTTTATTTTAAAAGGAAAATTGGTTATCTAAACACAACGAAATAGGACACAATGCCGGTGACGAATTTTATTTTGAATAACAAATTTGCATTCATAATAAATAAAGATTCGCATTAATCAGTAATTAAATCAATCGAACCTTCATCACTTTGCTTTCCATTAGCATATTTTATACGGTAGCAACGTTGTCATTTTCCCCTAAATAATCTTCTCTTTCTGAATATTATTATTCTTACTCACAATTATAATTCTATAAATTGTCTACTTTAGAGACAGCTTCTACTAGCCACTACTTGTATTTCTGATACTAAAAACTTGCCTTGCTAGTTGCGATCAGGCGAGAGCTGCATGCGAAAGACTTCCTCATGGTGAAGTTTACTATCAGACTATCCAGTCAGTCAAATGTGTCCCAAGCATTTCACAAAGGTGTTTACTTTCTTTGAACTGAATATTGTTTTAATGGTGATAATAAATGTAATTAATAGAGCGCACACATCCTCTTCAAACATTTCGAAAGTATAAGAATTGACAGCGGTTTACCTCGAGAAGCCGTTATCATGGCCTGGAATTAACGTTATCAGGTATGTACATTTGCGATACGCCCAGGTCGAGAGAGGCAACTATAGATAAAATGCCTCTTCTAGTGAAACTAATCGTCAACATTTACTATGATGCAATCCACGAATTGATTCTAATAGTAATCTTGATGCAAAAAAATCTGTAGGACTGACATAACCCCTAAAAAAGAGATATTAAAAAAAGGTGACTTAAAACTTGATAAATAAAATTGTGATAACGAAATTAACAAAAAAGACTTGGAAAGTGAAGAAAAATAATTATGAGGAGAAATAAAGAATAGTATAAAAGTAAGATCATCATGAGGAACATAATTTTATAATTTTTTTTTGTTTAATTTTTTTTTTATAAAAATGGAAGTGTTATCAACAGCAGCATAACTATTCGCATTCTTATCGGTAGATAGACTGACAGTTTATGTGGCCATATACTGTTTTGTGCCAACAATCACACATAACCCTTTAAACGCATTATGATATAATTCTCACATGAATGTATATTTTGTCATATTTTTGTTAAAACTACATGTACATTATTTTGCCCACTTATTACTTTGTATACTTATATTGACAAGTTGGAAATAAATGTCTTGAAATTGAAAATTAATTGAAATAATATATCTTTTATTATTACAACCAGCCCCTCTTTCTCGAAATATTTGAATGTTTACACGTGCGTGCGCGCAAGCATACTTAGAGAGGATATCTACTTTCTTTATTTAAAAAAAAATATCTATACAGGGATAATTATATAATATTATATGAATAATATATTTGTGGAGCTTAATCGTTATCGGACAGGTCGAATGCTGTGTGTAAAACAAAGTCAACATTACTTGTATTCTGGAAAAAAAAAATGAGTGTATACATTCTGAGTGATATATCTGAATTCTCAACAATATCAACATGCTCAAAGAATGACGTGTATGCGTCTGATGACTGACCGTTCGAATCCATGGATAACCCGATTCTATTAAGAATGGACCATCTTGATTTATTTCTAGTTTAATAGAAAATCACTATCCAATGAATTCAGAAACCAGTGAATGGCTTTGGTCAAAAGAGAATGAGGCATAAATAGAGAAATGGAAAGCGAGATGAAGAGAGAGAGAGAGAGAGATGTATAGATAGAGCCGAGGAGAGAAAAGGGGGACACTGTGGAGAAATGGTACGACCGCGTCTATTATTTTCAAGATTACTAATTGGTTTTTGTATAACTCTCAGCTTTCTCAGATACAAGGACAAAGCGATCCCTTCAAAAAACCTAGTTTCTTTGGCTGGACCACTTTTTGAGGCTCAAGAAGTCTTCTTATTTAAGCGTATCATTGGCCGTGTATTGGCGCTTAATGAGATATGGCCACAGGGCAAAGAGTAGGGACGCGGAGATGAAAGCCTCGCCGTAGGTTTGCCGACGACTCATCATGAGCTCACCACTGGCTCGGCTGGGGCGAGCTCGTCATCAAGAAAAGTAGGCAAGTACTTCATGAATAGATTTCAAAGTTAGGGCCCCTTCCTCTCAGAATCCCTGTATATTAACTCTCATTACTATTTCCCCCTCCTTTCTTTTTGGTTCTCTTTCTTTCTTCTCTTTTCTTCTTTTTTCTCTCACTCTCTTATTATTTTTCTCCCTCTCTTTGAAGTTTGTCACGGGATCCAATTTGGTGGTGAATTTGAAGGGGAAAAGGATGCGCATTCTAAAGTTTGGTTACTTTAAATAGTATTAATATCTTTTTTATGTTGATGAAAGAGAAATGTTGTAATATTATGCTTTTTATTAATATTAAGGGGACTTTATATACTTCACTAAAATTCCCACCGTTTCTACGCCGAATATAAATTTCATAAAATCTTATTGTATGTTATTGTACTTTGTACAAAAAAATAAAAATAAAATGCAGGTAGTGTGATATACATTGCCAAAATTTAATAACAGTTTGAATGCTGTGAAGTTCCCCAATTACATAAGTCCATGGTTATATCTATATTATTATTACAGTCTAACCAAACACCATATTAACAAACTCCAAAAAAGTAGTGTTGGTTGATATGATAGAAAATGTCATTTTCAAACTTAGAAGTTATATCATTCTCCATTTCTTATTTAAAGTCACACAAGTCATGGCAGGCAGGAGTCGGTCTGACATACAAAAATTACATCCGATCTGCAGATATGTGGTTGTGATACGGTTTACACACTACAAACAGAGACTTTGTGGACTACGGTATCCCGTGAGAGGATAACCTCGATTCATTAATGCTCATTTCGTCTCATTCCAACATTGGATTAGATTATTTGTCCGTCCAATTGGCTTTAATTTCCCCCTTAAAGACGGGCGAGGTGTCCGGCCTTATGACTTAAATTAAACGACTAAGTGAGAGATAGAACGCCAATTTGTCGCACGCGCCATGAAAACACCTCCCGTGTGTATTTATACAGTGCATGTTTGCTCGTTAGGTTTATGGAGATGAAGAAGAAGACAAATTTTATTCCCACGGGCTGATTATCGATGTTGATCAAAATGCATCTTTTTTTTCATTATCTTAAACGGATTAACTCTGAATAATAACAGGCACTTATGTGGGCATTTAACTTCTTCTACTCATAACTATGATGGACTGGGAATTTTGAGGCTTTTTTATTTCGGACATATATCTTAAGCTGTGCATTCATGGTAGACCAAATCGCTTCAGATTAATATACTTCTTTTTTTAGATTCAATAACTAAATACTTTTATTTCCTTTCCTGCAGTCTTTGGGGGCGAAATCACCTGTTTTGTTGCAGCACAGGCTATTGAAGACATGAACAGTGCTATGTGGTTTCGGCGTAGAGACACCATTGTATTCATAACTTTAATTTAGGTTGAAAGAAAGTTTTAAACATGTTATTGTTTTTTGTAGGAAAATTTGCTTTCTTATATTATTTTTATAGTGTTTAACAAATTGTCGTATTGTTCAAAATATTCATTAAAAGAATTCCATCCTAGCATTTCAGTCTAAATTCCATCGACCATTTTGTACGGATTACTGACATTGAAATAGAGGGATAAATGCAGAGAGAGAGAGAGAGAGAGAGAGACGGTGATGAGGGAAGAAAACAATATAGACATAATAATCATGTCTATACTTTGTTTTCGCTTTTGTCGTTGTCTTTATCATTCCTGACCATAACAGAAATAATATAGGCCTAATTGTATTTGTCATTAAACTCCGAGTCAAACATGTTGGAATCTATACAAAGCTCATTTAAAATGATATATTCTCTTCTACTGTCTCAAGCACCACTGTCTGTTGAATATATTCGTCCTTTCTGAAGTGTTTATTGAATGCATCATTAGCAACATTATTGCAAGCGAGAAAATCGTTTCCGCAAGACGGGCTTCTAGAGCGAGACACTCTCACGTCGGTATTGACCAGCGCGACGTTTGGCCGACGGTTGTTACGCAATCATCACTCCATTGTCATGATTGTTTTGGAGATTCTTTGGTCATGTTGGTGAACGGAAAAGAAGATGACGAACCAAATCAACTTGGGATTTGGAGGTTGCAGCAAAATTATGTTCTCTCTCTCTCCCTACCTCTTTCCCTCTCACCACCCCTCATTCCCGCGATCACCCCCCTCTCTCTCCCTTTCTCTCTCTCTCTCTCTACGTCTCTCTCTGTCTGTCTGTCTGTCTCTGTCTCTCTCTCTTTCTCTCATTTTCTTTCTACTATAATGTTATCTCTGCCTCTTTAACCTCATATCCTTTTTATCATCTTAAAGTTATCTTCATCTTTCTTTTCGCAAGGAACTCTATTATTATTTCAATGATATTCTTTAAAGCCATGCATCTCAATAGCCAATTTAAAGACAATGGCAATGCTGTTCAGATACATGCAAAACCATTCAAATTTTAAACGGATGTGATGCTTTCCTTGCAAGAGTGAACCATCATGTACATCGGATGGATGTATGAGGAGTATAATAAAATTTCCATAAATACCGGTGTCTCGTCTGTGCAAGCAAATGGTAAAACTCGACCAATTCGATGCATTCATTTGTTTCGTTATCATCTTGATTCTAATTATTATATAGATGATACCACTGTTGTTATTCCATCATGATTCATATCAACACATCATTTCGAAATCATTATGCATCTTCATTTTATCAAATTGTGTGTCTTTGTCATGGACTTCAGAGTTATTTCTGTTAGAAAGAGTAATACTACAAGGTCCTTTCCACCCTCATCTTCATGATCATGGTCTTTATGTTTCCAAATGACAGTTAGTTGAAAGTGATGACGGGAACAAATGATTATGAAAATGATGACGGTAACAGTTGAGAAATATTGTTTGGTTAAAACGGTGATGATGATCTGGCTTATATACATGTAGTTTGATAAAGAAGCATGAACAATACTGCAATAATGAAAATCTCTTTTAAGCGTGACCTAAAAAAAAATAGCACGACGAGGAGTTCCTGCGTGAATCAGACACTCATCCCAGCCGAAGCTGCCGGACTCACTACACCTCTATAGTATGGATGCCAGTAACTTTAGGGGTTCGATTTCTCTACAGAGTTTTAGACACATGGCAGAAACGCGATTGATTCAAGTTTGAAACTGGGATTTGTATCAACCATGCAGACAAAAATGACATGTTTTGAAGTCCGTGTGAGCCTTACATCATAAACCATACAATTTTAGTAGTCTTTTTAGAGTGTAGAAGCAGTTTCCGCACTCTAAAATCTGAATTGTAAAATTCTGGCAGAGGAGTGAAAGCATTTGCAAAATAGTATATTTAAATTTTATCTGCAGCCTGGATACAACATTTATGATGTTGCGTCCAGCAAATTAAATAGTTAGATACAACATTTTGAAAATGCTGCCACTTCTCAGCCATTTTAAATGTCGATTTGATAATTATGTACGTTTGTAGAGTGTATGGGCGTTTGGAATCCGTATGATATACCACTCCTTGTATACAGTACATTGTATACAAAAGAAGCCGTCAGAAATGATGGACTATAGAACAATGTACAATAACTAAGTCAACTGAAAGAAAACTGATGACGAGAATGGCCAAGATAAAGGATGAATGTCTTTGATGTCATGTTAGTGTTTTGACAAAACGATGCCGTCTCTTCGTAACTGCTTCTCTAATATTTCAGGTGGATCCACGCCCATTACCAGCGCATTTCACTGTCATTTCTGCAAATAAAATCCGAGTCCTTTTCTGGATGAAAAATCCGACTTCTGATTACTCCCCTAATTGAAAGTTGATGAGTCATTTGCGGTTTCCTACCGAAAAGTACATTAGGCTTGTCTCTGACATTGATGCATAACAAAGAACAGTTACAGAAAATATAAATTCGCGTCTTTCTGTGCCTTTCACGCTACAACGACTACGCGAGTCATTAATTACCCCCAAACATTCTTGCATTTATAACCTTTTTTGAAATGCACGTGTATGGTCACCACGGCGTTTGTAAATTATAAAACCAATAGAGCATGAATTATATTAGTCCACTTAGCAAGTAGTTGTGAACGTGTTGAAATATTTATCAACTGGAACGTGATTTCTTATCAGAGCAGTAAACACAGCAGCCGCTGTCCCATTTCGGGAGTGAGTTGCAACTTACACTTCAACTTAAAATTGTAAACTGAGAACAAAAAAAAAAAACATATAAAAAAACCTCTGCAAACAGTCATTAATTTTTCTTGATATTTCTTTGGCGAAATTACATGGCGAAATTACTTCTGTATCAATATATGTAAGTCTAGACCGGTGTAGATGTCTGTGTAATATTAATTGTTCTTATCATAATGCTATCCTATTTTCAGCACTTTCGTCTAATGTCTATATCATTTCTTAAAGTGTAGAAACTACAAAATAAACAAACAAAACACATTCCATATAGATCAAACTGTAAGTTAAACAACGTCATAGTTTGTTTTTTGTTTATTTGTTTGTTTGTTGTTTTTGCCTCAATTTTAACAATTTCGTTCAGATAAAAGGAAAGAAACATATGAAAGATGTAAGACATTGATGAAAAATATCTATACTATATATAAAAAGCCACGTTGCAAAATAGGGTGTAATGCTGGTAATGATTGTTAATTGCTTTCAAAAAGAAACATCGATGTAAAAACAATTTATTGGCACTTACCAGAATAATATAATATAACTACAATAATGTTGTCTATTGGGGAAATATTTCAAGTTACTTCAATGACAATAATTATTACTTTAAAATTCTAGTAAGATTATTCTGACTTCTAAATGCATAAGAACAAAAAATACAGCAGTTTCTCTACTGAATGATCTTGTTATTAAGAATAAAAATATACAAATAATAATTAAATAGAACTAGATTATAAGCTGCTAATCTAGAAAGATTTCATGACAAAATAGTTGATGCATTTAATTTTTTTTTGGCAAATTCATGTTTATTTGTATTCGTGAAAATAATACATATCGTTATAGAATGTGTAGGCTTTATAAACAAAACCAAACGGGAAATTATCATATAATTGATCAATTTCCGTCTTCAACATTGGTTTGGCAAAAAAACAAAAAACAAACAAACAAAAAAACATTTCCCATACATCACTTCTTACTAACTCTCTTGAAAAAAGACATTGTGATACGATTTCTAATTCACGACTTTCAGAATAACAGAAGAAACTGTATCATTCATTGCATATACGCTTTGATAGTCGATTGTGTCAAAAGTATTTCAACATCCCATCCTAGATTTCTATAATTGTCTTTGTTTCATCACTGTGGAAAGGGTTCAATTTCCTCTAGGACGAAGAAAAATATTTATTTGAAATTACCATTTGCATAATGGGAATCGAGAAACCCCGAATATGAGAAAAGTTGGAGAGGAAAGACAGATATAAACCCATTCTTATTTTACGACTTATCCCCGACCACGGCCAATTTAGATCTTAGAGCGTGCCTTCTCCTCTACCTCGTTTTGTTTGGATAATTGAAAAGATCTTTCCATCAAGAATTGGACAAATCTTTCGAATTGAGAAATAGATTAACCAAAGAAATCAGCAATGAACTTTCTTGCCGTTTTCTCCTCTTTCTTTCTCTCAGAATCATATTTTGCAGTTTTTTTCCTCAATTACTTCATCGCCTCTGGCAAAATGGTTCTTATCCGGAATTAAGAATAGAGCCCACAAAATGGTATTCGCGTTCAGATGCAGCCCCCTCCTTGCAAACTTCCGATGGTGATGGCATAAAATGAAAATTAGAAGAGAAGAAGTCAATACGATTACAACACCGATCTATACCCCATCGCACGGGGCAGTAAGGAGGGAAGAATAGAAGCGGTCATTTGTGGGGGTTACGGAGGGGAGGGGAGGAGAGATGACAGGCGATGATAAAGGAAAGATAACTATCATGATCATGAAAGAAACAACGGGTTTCCTTTGTTACGCTTGTCCCTGTGGGCAACGATAATTCCACCTTTTCTTAACAATAGCCGCACGTGTCTCTGGAAAGTTAAGCTTCCAGCCGTATCTCCTGACTCTATTTTTACTGCTCGGCCACGCGAGCGATGAAAGTAGACGAGCGTGACCATGTATCTTTTTTACAGGAGACAGCAATAGCATGAGTAAAAGAGAGATAGTGAAGAGGGAGGATTTAAAAAAAATGGCTGTTAACTGCGAATTTTCACGGCGTCTCCATTTGAAGCCGGCACGGAGAGGCTAAACCTCTCCGATTATACCCCGCATTGCCCGGCAGAGCTGAGAAAAGACTCCACGACACGCATCGGCGCACGACTATGCCAACTTTCCTGTCAAAATCGGCACGCGTACATATTTGCTCTGCCAAACCCACAACAAAAGATTTGCTACACTTTAAATCACCATTAATAAGGTCGGAAAGAGGGAGATAGAGAGATACAAAAAAGGGGAAAGCGGGAGGGGGAGGAGAATCAAAATACACCAGCGTCGATTTTAATTAAGGGTCTTGTGTACTATTTAGTTTGAAGTTACTCATGGATTGCATGATCAGTAATGCATAAAAATATCTCTATTCTCACTTTCTCTTATTCCATCTCCTTCTCCATCTCTCTCTCTCTCTCTCTCGCTCTCTCTTTCTGTCGTTTTCTTTTCCTTCTTTTCTCTATACCATCCTTCATGAATTTTACCCTACTCATCAGACCAACGACAAAATGTAATTTTTAACAAAATATGTCAATACTCATTACTCTAATGGGAAATCAACATTTTCTAAATTCATGCGTGGTCATTTACTTCATGCTTAACCAAAATAGAACTTCCAACTAGTGTGCCCAATGTCTATCTGAGTTTCCATAGAATTAGCATTGCTTCTTGACTAACTATCATGACTTTTACTTTTTTTTTAATTTACGCTAAAAACGTCTGAATTTGAAAATTTTACCAAAGTTTGGTTAAGGGATGACTGCCCTTCTCATGCTTGCATTCCTGTTTGTATATAGGCCTACTGCACAATTGTTTCTACTAAAAAGCAATAATGGATTTCGTCATTATTAGATTGTGTTTGTGAAATTTCGATTCATAAAGCATAAGTTGTTTACTGATCCAAATGAAGAATAAACAGCCTGAATTTTTTAAAACATGTCAAGAATGGTTTATGACCTAGATGATTTATAAGGAATTCCTTGAAATTCAAACATGGGTATTGATAAAGGATACTGGGTTAAACTAAAATAATGATTAATCAGGAGTAGAGGTAGAGGTGTCTATAGTCGAGTAGTCGAGTGGTTTAAACAATTGACTGGAGATACGAAGGTCGTGGGTTCCATCCGCGGCGCGGCACTTACGTCCTTGAGCACGGCATTTAATCTACATTGCTCCTCTCCACCCAGGTGTTAAATGGGTACCCGATATAATGCGAAAGTCATTGTGGTATGTTCAGCGTTGTGAGTAAGCGTCTGAAAATGGGTCCTTGCTGGAGTGCTCCCCGTGGAGTGGAGAAGGTGCGCACATTGTATGCGGGCAAGCCTGAATCCAATGACCGGGGTTATGATAGTATCTGTATAGCACTTGGAGACATCGTAGATGTATTTAATTAGGTGTTATGTAAATCCAGAATGTTATTATTATTTTGTACACTTATGACTGAGGCAAACATGATTATCACATTATATGGTATAACCAGCACATTCGAGAGAAATATACAAAATGTATCATAATTATGAACAAGCATTTAACCTTTGAGTAACAATCGTTGCTTGAGAAATTGTGATGTTACTATAGTAAATGTGGCAAATACTGCAGCAATGTAAAGTACAGTGTTGTGACTTTTTAACTTCAGCATGTTTTCAGTATAGAAAACTCTACAAATTTGACAATTTTAAGGCTACAATTCTTTTAAATGTATTCCGTGACATCTTTGACGCATGTATAATATTTTTAAAGCAGTTAAACATGTTTAAGGATAAAATATGGAAATGACTTTCAAAGCTACATTATTTAGAAGAAAAAAACATTAAACTTTTTCCAAGCAAAGGAATTCATCGAAACTTTATTTGTTGTAATATCACACAGTTTAAATCCATCGGAAAGCGAAAACAACAATTTTCATAAGATATGTCGGCATGATGTCTCATACAGCGAAATATTTATCAGGCCTATATATATTTTCCTATTTCATCGAAATTCGAAAAATATAAACAAACAAAAAGGAACGGGCATTCATGATGATTCAATATGGGCTTATAATTGCGGTTGATATTAATTCAACTGTATATGAAGTAAGAAGTGAAAATTATATGATTTGTCAAAAATTATATAAGCGGGACATTGTTCATTCATTATTGTTCATAATATATCGTTAGTTATTTAGCTCTTGAAGCTGATTCTTAGCATAATGTACGGTCAGAGAAATCAAGAAAAGTAAACTCCAAGAAGAGAATCCAAGTAAAACAAGGCCATGAATAGTGCACGGTGATGTTTGTTTATGACATTGTCTTCACGAGGGCATGTATTTCATCATGTACTTTGCGTGGGCTGAATTTAAATAAAACGCGGGACGCGGAATCCTCGCAAATTTGAGACCGTGCAATGTCGACTTTTGATGTTAAACTCATAGTACGCAAATACAAGCAATATTACCCACCGTAATTTCATCAGAATAGAGTAGCTGTCTAAATCCCTCCTATCTTTCTCTGGTTTGATAAAAAAGAGACTTTTTTCTACTTCTCTCTTTTGGAATGATATACATGTGCCATCGGTGAGCTAATATTAACCCCGAACCGGCGTTATATTCGCGGCGCGAAGCTTATAGGGCCGGGGCTTGCTTCATCCCTAAAGAGACAGACTGCCGTTTAGCTGGGGTATTTTACTAGCTAAGCGGCAAATTTCAGAGCCCACTTTCCCCATCGGTAATTTTCATATATCTTTGTCCGACCATTATCTTCCTGCCGGATCCTGCGTCTTTTTTTTTTATCCGAAACAGAATCTCAGTACATCTCTGCTATGATCCAGTAAGTATAGAGAGTCTACCGGGATTAAAACCGTGAAATGCCAAAAGTAGCTAGAACTTTTGTCACCCCCTGTAATGTCGTATAGATGCATTGATATATGAATACAGAAACATCGCTAGAATAAACAAAAACACGAATCTTCTGGCTTGCAAAATGTACCTTCTAAAATGCCGACTGTTAAAATTTTCATTCAAAAGCATAATATACGTTCAAATAAGTTTTCAGATAATTCACTTTATAATCTTCAAACAGCATCGGTCCTCAGTGGAACTATGCGTGAAGTGACATGAATAACAGTCTTGAATAGTGATTGCAGATATTGTACTATACGAATCCGTAATGTATATTTTCCAACTGCTTCGGAACTTATTCACAGTGCAAAACATCTAATATTCACATTCCTTAAATAACAAACCCAATATCTTTCTTCGCCATCATGGTCATTATGAAAACATCAATATAGAGAGAGAGAGGGGGAGGGGGGGGGGGGGATAGTGTTAATCGTTTGCATTGTTATCATGGTTATGGAATTTCTGAGCGTTTCATATTTCGCTCATTTTCATCTTCATAAAATTTCCTTTTTATGCTGTCTTCTCTCTCTCTCTCTCTCTCTCTCTCTCTCACTCACTCTCACTCTATCTTTCACTCTATCTTTCACTCTATCCCTTTCCATCTCCTGCATCATGATCATGTACACTCTAAAATATGCTGGGTAAAATTTTACCCGATATTGCATGGGTAAAAAGGGAACATGCACGCGTGTTTGGTAAGATTTTATCAAGCACTGTGTTTTTTTTCTTATGATGAAATAAGCCATCTGAACCGCTGGTGTTCTATCATGTCTATAGCACATCGTTGAAAAGGGTTTCCCAAAGCATGAAATCGCGAAAAGGCAAGTAAAATTCCTTAAAATAAGGTTATTTCATGATTAAGATGACCAATTAGTCTATAATATATGCACGCCCATATTTATATACAATTATTATTGGAATAAACTTTTCAATCATAGAGACATATTTTCAAAGGTAAAAAGCAAAACCTTATAAATGCATATTGTGAAACGAATGCACGATCTACAAAACGCTACAAGCATTAAGTTTTATAACATACAAACAAAACAAACAAAACTTTATCCAAATTAAAGTACCTTTACCCAGCAAAACGCAAGTATTGGGTGATTTTAAGTATGGTGTTAAAATCTGGTGTTAGTGTTAACAGTCAAAAGTTAGCGCTAACTTCATGCCTTTGGACTACTAAAATTAATAGTAAGCGAAGGTTGAAGTGAGCGCTAACTTTTGACTGTTAACACTAACATGCACCAGCCTTTAACACCATACTTAAAATCACCCGTTGTGTGTTACATAATGTGCACTTCTTTTCCCCATCTCAGTGTATGGGTTGAAGGGCTGGTTATTCAGTTCGGTTGTGGATGTTATTTCGTTGAAAGTATCAATCGATACATTAGCATTTGTATATAATATTTATTTACAAAATCAGACTTCGAGATACCTGCCATTTGAGAGTTGATTCAGATGTCGTTTATATAAATGAGGGCGTTACGATTGTTATGTCTATCAACTTTTCTTGAAAATAAGTTTTATTTACTTCGATATCTTAACAATAAAGTGTGTTTTTGTTGTTGCTGTTGGGTTTGTTTTTTTTTTTACAGCGTTTTGGTTTTTGTTTTTGTTTTACCATAACATCGAAATAATAGACTTTCCTGTCTTTATTGTCATTGAAAAATGCAGCAATCACCCAAAACGGGCTGATAACATTAACCTAGCCAAAATAACACAATTTTGTTCAAAATCTTGTATTGTCTTCCTTTGCGCTTCTGTTGTTTCATTTTATCTGAATTTTGATCACCGTTTTGATTTATGTATTTTCGATGGATATCAGCTTCGCGATTCGTTGACCTCTATTTTTACCGGAAAAGCCCAAACAAAGTGATGCAAATCAATAGTGATCAGCCAGGCGAGGCCCGTCAAACTTATCATCCTCATTGAATTCGCTCACATCATCATTATCAACTTCGACCATCCAGCCGTATCCTCCTCCACTATCCGCCCGCCAACCGAACGGACTTTGCGAGGGCGAGCCCGACATCGTACGGCGGATCTGCCCCGTTTCTCCGGGCAGGGAAAATGAACAGTGACAGACCGCGCAAAATGGGCAACTTCGATCAGAGCGTGGGTTCAGGCGTGATTAGTTCGGCCCAAGTTAAATCTGACATTTTCATTACCAGTTGTACATCCCTCTTTAAATTCTGCCATTCTGAATACTACCCTTGATCATGGTTACCTTCCAATGCAGTTGGCATATTTTGCTAGGATGCCGTGTTTCGTCAGGGTTCACGAGATGGGTACAGATTTGACTGAACTCAACACAAGTTTGAAGATGACATTTTTGTTTTTAATATGTCATTAGAAACAAGAAAACTACATACTTGTAGTTAATGTTATGTTTGTTTCGGCCAAAAGTCTGATATTTTTAATTATTATAAAGAAACCAACAACATTTGCAGCCCTCTGAGCATGGATCAATAATGACTAACAAAAACGATCTCAAATTAGACTGCAAAAATTCACAGGTATTTTTTCGAGCAGCAGTAACAGTATAATAACGTTATCACATCATCACCACCAAGAAAAATATACCAAGATGATTAAAGAAAAAAAATCATATCGCGATGTCTTTAAACGAATGTACAGTACCTGTATATTAATATCATTCAACAAAATCTGTACAACGTATTATTTCTAAAATGTGCTCTCTACTTTCGAGTGCCGATTTCAAAGTTTTGAAGAATTATTTGTTGAAATATTAAATGATAAAACTAAAAATATAATAATAGGTATGATATATAGACCTCCCAACAATAATGTTGATACTTTTCTTGATAAACTCGATGAATGTCTCGATACTATAAGCAAAGAAAATAAAGAAGTTTATATAATGGGCGATTTTAATGTTAATTTACTTGATATTGATAATAATCATACAGTGAAATTTGTTAGCATTTTACAGTCTTATGCTTTTAATTCTCATATTGATAAAGCTACTAGAATTTCAGGTAATTCAAAGACTCTTATTGATAACATATTTTCTAATGTAACTCATAATATAAATGTTAATGGTTTACTTTATTATGATGTTTCTGATCATTTGCCAATATTTACTATTTCTCAATCTCAGTTTATTCAAAATAAGAATAAAAATAGATATCAAAAGCACAGAAAAGAAACAAAACGAAATATAGAAATATTAAATGTTCATTTAGCACAAGAAAAATGGGATGATGTATTAAATGAATCGGACATTAATATAGCATATGATAATTTTATGAAAACTTTGTTATCTTATTATAATAAAAATGTACCGTTAGTGAATTCAAAAAGGTCTAATAAGGTTAAGCAACCATGGATTACTAAGGGTATTAAACGGTCCATAGCCACTCGTAATAAATTATATAGGGAAGCCCTTAAAAGTCAGTGTATGGAAAAACATAATAAATATAAAACTTATAGAAATATTCTTACATCTTCCATACGATTATCTAAAAAGTTATATTATTCTAATAATATAAATACAAATAAAAGTAACACTAATTTATTATGGAAAACTGTAAAGGATCTTTTAGGACAGAAAACCAAACAAAATAATGATTGTTTTATAATTGATGAACAACAAATTACTGATCCAATCAGAATTTCAAATGCTTTTAATGAGTATTACATAAATGTTGGTCCTAATTTAGCAGCAAATATAAATGCTGGTGAAGCAAATTACACGAAATTCTTGCCACCCCCTTGTGATAATTCTTTATATTTTATTCCAACCAATGAAAATGAAATTATAAATATAGTTCGACAACTTAATTCTACAAATTCTAGTGCCCATGATGGTATAAGTGTTTGCTTATTAAAACAAATTATTTTTTATATTGTAACCCCCTTAACGTATATCTTTAACCAGTCATTGTTAACGGGCAAATGCCCGAACTCCCTCAAAATCGCTAAAGTAGTTCCCATTTATAAAAAAGATGACATTTCCTTAATTTCTAACTACAGGCCCATATCATTATTACCAAGTATTTCTAAAATTCTTGAAAAGATTATTTATAAACGACTTCATACATTTCTGCAAAAAAATGATTTATTAATTCCAAACCAATTTGGCTTTAGACATGGTCACTCTACTGATTATGCTATTTTACACATGTATGATAAAATAATTGAAGCTTTTTCAAACAATGAACATGTTATAGGAGTATTTATGGACCTGTCAAAAGCCTTCGACACAATAGATCACAAGATATTAATTCACAAATTACAAAATTACGGAGTCAGAGGTCAAGTTCTTTCATGGTTTAATAATTATTTGGAAGACCGGCAACAATATGTATCTTTCGAAAGTCATGAATCAAACAAACTAAATATTAAATGTGGGATACCTCAAGGATCGATATTAGGTCCTTTATTATTTATTATTTATATAAATGACATTATTAGATCTTCTCCACTTTTAAACTTTATTATATTTGCAGATGATACCAGCATTTGTTGCTCCCATAAGAACATTGATACTCTGATAACGCAGTTAAACAGTGAACTATCAAAGATTTCTCAGTGGTTTAAATACAATAAATTGTCATTAAATATAGAGAAAACGAACTTTATTTATTTTACAAATAGTAATGCGCATGGACATATAAATTGTAATGTTGAGATTGACGGTTTGCCGCTCATTGAGAAACAATCTACAAAATTTTTAGGGGTCACAATTGATTCTCATTTAACTTTTAATGATCATATACTTGATATACATACATCAATGTCTAGGAATATTGGAATTCTATATAAGTTAAAAGGTTTTCTTACAGAGAGGTCCATGGTTATACTGTATAATTCGTTGGTTTTATCACATGTGCTATATTGTAATATTGTATGGGGCAATTGTAGTAATATAAGAATTAATTCCTTGTTTTTGCTTCAGAAGCGAGCTATTCGCATTATTACAAACTCAAGTTATTTGGCACACACGGAACCTGTATTTCATCGTTTAAAAACTTTGAAAATACAAGATATTCATACTTTGCAGACAGGCATTTTTATGTATAAATATTCCTATAATCATCTTCCTTCTTTATTTCACAATATATTTCAGTTAAACTCTAACATTCATACATATCCAACCCGTCGATCTATAGATTATCATTTAGAAAATCCCAAAATAATAAAAGCTCAAAAATCAATAAGACATCACGGACCAGACGTTTGGAATACCTTACCAAATCAAATAAGACAATGTGTGTCTCTCTTTTCTTTTAAGGCATCCCTAAAAAAAATGTTGTATTCAAAATATCAACAGACTTGATATTTTCTCAACTCTTGGTCACTCTGTTAAGTTGTGTCAGAAAGATTATTTTGCATTGTATCTTGTCATTCTTAATTCAATATTCCATAACATCAATAGATAATGGCTTATGTTCTCCCATAACACACCATTTTCATTACGCAAAATACAATATGCACACACACACACACACACACACACACTCCTGCGCAGTATTGCGCATATCTCTTTTCTCTTCTCTTGTTTTTTTTTGTTTGTTTTTATAGTATTAGATGTTACCTCCATGTTATTTCTTTGAGGCTGTCATCCTCGTCAAGCTTTGCTTATGATGGCAGTCTCCTACATTTTTTCAATTTGCTGTATTGCATAATACTTACAAATTACTAGTATACATTACTTATATTTCTATTTTTATATAATACGTTAAACTCTATATGTATATTATGTAATTCATTTGCTTATACATGTATGTTTATATGTATGTATTATTTTGTATTACGCAGTATCTGTACATATGTTATCTCTTGCCTTTGTTATATACATGGAAAAATGTAGAAATAAAATCAAATCAAATCAAATCAAATCAAAGACTTCATTTTGCGTAATATCGTTCTTGTAATGGTTTCTTTAATACCAGAATCTATACAAGATAAGTTCTCTGTCCTTATATTACATAATTAACCTTGGATTATACTGTTTTTAAGGACTCGACGAACCTGGATTATATGAATTCTTATGGAAGATAAAATCCAGCCTAGAGCGAAAGCTCAGGAACATTAACTTTCAAGAAAGAAAGAAACAATATTCAAATGCAATAATAGGCCTACCAACTTGGTCATATAATGTGGTTCTTAAAATCAAAATTATAAAAGTATATTATTACGATTAGCCTTTAATTTGTCATCAAAATTGTAGAAATCTTGTCGATTTTTTTGCATGCCATAATTTCTCGATTACAGTTTCGTAATTCTTTTAACTTTTAACTTGTTATGAAAGAAGTTACACAAACTGTTCGTTTGGCATTTTCTAAAGAGTCCACACTATAGATATTCTAATTCAGTTCAGATAATCCCAATCGGTGGTGAGAAATGTATAGTCTGCATGTCGAACTCTCTCATTTACTGATTCATACTGTCCACTGAACTCAAAATCACTCTTTCACCACGAAATTTACTTTTTTTTCAGGACATCGAAAAGCTTCCGATAATGCATCACGGAATGCTTTTCTGCGGTCGAGGAAAGAAAATAGAACAATAACAACAAAACCCCCGAGGTTCCAGCCAGATATAACAAGGGAGATGACACACAAAAAGAAAAAAAAAAGATCTTATCCCGTTACGGTTTGCCTAATTACATGAACGATACTACAACTACATAATAGCTAATTACCCACCGCTTGAGATTCGCATTGCACTTTTTGTATATATGATTGGTTTTTAGTCATTAATGGCGGACGCCGACACGTGTAATGCATGCTTTTCTAATGCTCTTCGTTTTGAAGCGCACACTTCCTTTTATCCTTCGCGTATATCTGTGTAGAAGGGACGTCCTTCGTCTAATGGTTTTAATTTGTAGTTCTTAAAAGATTTTCCCCCTTCCTATGCATGTATCGTAAATGATGGTCGAACTTGGATTTGGTACATTTTTTAAAAGCAGGGTCATTTTACGGTTATCATATACTGCAGGGGCGGCGACTATTTGCAATAAACGCGGCGGGGGGGGGGGGGGGGGGGGGGGGTGACGCGGCGATCGAGAAAGCTCAGCGACCGAGCGGGAAGGGTCTACGAAAACAACTGTCCCCTCCCCAAGTATAAGAAAATTTGCATCGGGCAGATGTATTCTCGAGACGCCGTCCATAAATAATTAAATAATACATGTAATGTCAATAATTTTGCAAGGTCGTGCAACGACCAAGCGAGAATATTTCGTATTTAACAGTGTGGAACTTTGCATTTCTTTTATTTTTTTGTTGTTGGTGTTGTTATCCACTGACATCTTTTCTCTTTCCTCTTAACGGGGTTACGCAGAATCAAATTTAATTCAAACATATATTTTGTCTTCATCACAGGGGAGGGGGGCTCCCAGATTATTTTCGAGGGCAGATGTGTCCCTCCCGGTCCACCCACCCCTTGAATCGCCGATCCTGCACAAAGGTCTTTTGAAATATGTGAAGTTAAAGCCTTATGCGAGAGAGCGTAGCGACCGAGCAAAAAGATTTTTTTTTTAATTTCGGAATCGGGAACATTGCATTTTAGAGCATTTAAGAGCCCAAATAGGAAGGTTGCATCCTTTGCACATTGTTGTTGTACAATTCTGATTTATATATATATATTTTTGCATTAAACAAACAAACCAAAATAAATCTGGGGGGTCATGTCCCCCGGTTCCCCAGGATCGCAGCCCCTGAGATAGAGAGAGAGAGAGAGAAAAAAAACAACCCAACAATAGTGTATCGGATGAATTCTGGTAATTGGTGGGCGTTTACACAAAGGTGAGATTAGGGTCTTGGTCAGTGAAGAGGTAATTTATCCGAACTTTGTGATAAAGTATATGACCTCGATCCTTTTACTGACGGTTTTAACCTATTGCCTACTGCAACCGGGTGCTTCCTGTAGTAAGCCTATGGGAGTGAGAGAATTCAGTTATCAACGGTTTAACAGAGGTCACTCGATGAAAAGTCAAGACTTTTTTAATGTTAAGTCTTATTCGATACATCCGCAACCCACGGTACTGAAACCGCCAGCGGCGAGCCCTTTATGTGACTACTAGAATTTGACTTGTATAAATAATCTATGTGATGAATGTGTATGTAAATGGTATTTTTATTTACAACTACGATGCTGCTGCTGATGATAATGATGTCGACGATGATTTATTCAGAATAAGACCGTCGATCATTAAACCGTGACTGGAAAACCACTAAAGAGATTTAAAAATATATATACTAGCAAACACGATTCCTGACAAGAGAATGTAAAATAAACTAAGAAAGTAAGGGTTAAACGCTTTTCAATTATACAATGTCATATTATATGAGGACTTTGTATGATTAAATATTCAGATTCGAAATATGCTTGTACATAATATATCGGCGATTTCACAGCTATGGTAACTCTTTTTTTTCTACAGAATGTTCAAAGACTATGCTCAGACTTTCTCAACTACCGAAAAAGGTTTAATGTCTAGCAGTCATGACCAACCACTTGAAGAATTTCGTTAATATCTTACTTCCGTGGGCGCATAGTACTGTTTCGCATACTGTGCCGAAATATTCCTCTATATACTTTTCGTTCTATTGCATTCAAAGTTGAAATGTTTACAGTTTAATGTTTACGCTTGACCAGATGTCTGAATTAAAATGTGCTTCACAATTATTCATAAATCACATATCAGAATCGTCATAATAAAGAAATGAATTTTTCGACAACTATCACTTTTCCCATAATTACGCCGAGTTTAAGAGTGAGAGAGAGAGAGAGAGAGAAAGAGAGAGAGACGGAGAGTGGCAAAACAGGGATCCGTTGTAATCCAATTTTGAAAATCATTCGGGCGACTTTCATGCATTTTGTCAATTACCGCATTCACCTTTGTTTTCTACGTACCCGATCATCCGATCGAGATTTGAGTTACAGAGGTTCGTGTGTTACATTACATGTCCGGGTGTTTCTTTATTTGTTGTGTTTTACATCTCCCCTTGGTGTCAAACAGCCTTGACTACACACGGTCGACAAAATGACGTCTATAATGAAAACAGGTTGAGGGTTTAACAACGCTCTCCCAATTAGAGGCCGGTATGATATTTAAAATACATGTATATTTCATCGAGCTTTATAGTCGACCAGCGATAGAAAAATGAAAGTGAGGTTGCGCGTACTTTTTAGTCGTGAGGTGTATTTAGAATTGAAGCGGGGATGGAATAATATTATTATGCAATGGTTAGAGAGGCGGTCAAAACAGATGAACAAAAATAGAATTAAACAGTATAGTAAGCATCTTTTCATGAAAAGTTATTAACATTTAACAAAACTAAAAATGTATAATACATCCTTTTCAAAGATACGTTATTCATTTAGTGACGTAGCTACGGAACACGGGAGGCAGCCTCCCCCCCCCCCCCCCCCCCCCCTCCCCCATTCAAATGACGAAAAAAAGAAAGAAAAATAACATAAAATGAGAGAGTAGGGGGACGGAGAAATTGAATGTACAATGAATATGATACGACCCCCAATACTCACACACCCCTAATCAATTTTCTTTTTTAATTCGCACGTCACCCACAAAGTACCCCCCCCCCCCAATTAATACCGGTACCCATAAATGTTTGGACTCACGCTACGCCACTGTATGCATACATATAAAATCAGTATCAAAGAATGTCTGTCCAAAAAATGTTGAGGGGGGGGGGGCTTTTTTTTAAATTTCATATTTAAAAAAAATCAACGAAGAGAAATGTATATCTTGCGTTGTGTGACGGTTTTTTTTTTCTTTCTTTCGCCATCTCATTATTAGTAGTGAAACAATTTCACGCAGTAGTTTTACGTTGGACATCGATTTTCAAATAACTAACAGGCTTTATCTACAGAAACACTGTGGAAGAAAACAGAATTTTCAAAATGATTAAAATGTTAAGAGAAACTACTGCAAAACACAAGTTAATCTAAATCCGGTTCACGACCTTTCACCTTTTTGACCCCTATATGCTATAGCTATACATACATATATACTTAACATATGGGCAGTTTCCGAAAAGCAACATACAGGTCTCAATGTGAAGAAAATTCCTGAAATTCCGAACTTTGAAATCACATTTCTCTGCTGTATTACTTGGTGAACAGAAATATTTGCATGGGTTTCTAGTATTTTGTTGCGACAAAAGAATATCTTCCTTGTATCCGCAAATGACTTGGGTTCCTATTTACCATTTGAAGTGGTCATGGAATTAGTTGTATTGTTAATACAGGTGTATAAGAATATAATTTTGTTTTCCATGACATTTTGGACTGATTTTTAAACATGTACTTTCAAACGTTTTGATACTACACTACACAAACCAAGGCTTTAAAACGACTTTGGTATCCATTTATGCCGGTCCGAACACTGGCATATATACGGGGAGGCACTTAAAGGGGTCGCAAAAATGCAAAAGAGAGAAAGAAAAAAAGAGGAGGAAATTAAGAAAAAAATATGATCATCAGGGATCATGCGCCCCCAATCCACAGGGTAAATGTATTAGAAAGGCGGTTGAAGGTTCAAATTGCGAAAAATTTCTAAAGCTCAGTCGCTCAGCCCCTTGTAAAATATTGCGCTCCATATAGGATACGGTTTATAAAACAGCATTTGCAAGGGTTCAAAATTTGAATCAAATCTCAACTCTCGGCTGCCTTGCTAAATTCCTCTATTTTTCAAGGATTTTCGTGAATTCTGCGTCCTATCTGAGGAAGTGAATAGAAAACTGTTTATCAATGTTCAAAATTCGAATTTCTACCCTTCGATTGCAGTCTCAATATTTATTGCGAATTTTCCTGGGTAAAATGTGTAAGAAACTGCATTAAAAAAAAAAATCTCGCTCGATCGCTTTGCTCCCAAGCTTGTTCAACAAAGTACATAAGTCTGGACGGGGGGGGGGGGGGGGGGGGGGTATATTAATACCCTGATTTCGAAGTATACCTTTGGAAAATAGCATACCAAATCAAATGTACGTTAATTCGATTTTTTTTTTCCTTCTCTTTTGGTCGCAAACTTCTTAGAAATACTATAAAAGGCATAAATGCAAACCATATAGATCCCAAATTGTGCACATCATGTGTGATGTGGATGAATAAAAGGAAAACCTTCGTTTGATTTCGTGGCAAGCAAAACAACTCGGCTTTAAATGGCTTCATAATCCAAAAGATCGACGTAAAACAAACTAAAAATTCCCTGAAAATCCTTCCATAAAATGAGATCATAGAAAAGAAAAATTACTTTCAAGTTTTCAGTAATAAGCCTTATACTGCTGTGTGCAATATACACTGTACCTATACCAAGGAAATGTTTTCTCTCGAATTTGACATAGCTGGGATATTATGTACTGTCCATTTCTTTTTTCCTGGATTCATTTCATAATTGATCGCCATGAGGATATCCATTTCATCTTCTTAACCTAATTGGTTTTCTCCCAGTTTCCATTAATATTTCACTTCAAGAACACTTTTTAAAAGTTTTTTTTCTTCCAATTTTAAACTATCATGACACAAACGCGTTTTCAAGGTGATATATCCCTCAACAAAATGACATTTGTAGGCATCTTCTAAAAAAAAATTAAATTGTCATGAGGCAAATATAACTCCAAAGTGTTATGCGCTGCAATATTTCCAAGTGATTCACTTCTCAACAAAATGACAGTTGCAGACCTGCCAACCCTGAAACCCAAGAAATAGGGACAACTGACAAGGCAAAGGCTGAAAATAGGAACATTTCTGAGTTTCCTATACAGTACTACATACAGACTTTTGCAAAAATAGGGACAGAGTGGTAGAAATGGCTCTTTCATTTACCAAAAATCGGGATTGTCCCTGTTAAATAGGACAGTTGGCAGGTATGCAGTTGTAATAATGCAATATAAATAACAAAATAATGGAGTATTATTCATTTTAACACACTGCATGTTTCATCTTTCAGCTTAAAATATTTGAAAATAGTGTACTTCACATTTTAACATACACTGTGTGCAATTTACTTTCTAAACTGGTAACTATCAGCTAGTGCCACTGATATTTACATGTAACATAACTTATTGACCCCCCCCCCCATAAAAAATAGGAAATAACATGTATTTCTGGAGCATTGCACTAATACGTCCCAGATATATTTTCTGCATGAGAATACTGATTATTTCACCATTACAATGGTCAATAGATTCAGTGTAACACATGTGATTAAGCGACCATAAATGAAGAGCACTATCACAAAACTAGAAAAATATCAAGCTTTATAATATTTATAATTTATTACAATGGAACTTCGTGTTATTTATCAACTTTGTCAATCACCAGAACTACTAAAATTGCCATAAGACTTTCAAGATATCAAGGTAATAATAATATAATTGATTGTTGAATACAAAAGTTTCTTTAATGGACGGAATATTTAAAGTTTGTGGCCTTTTTGCTGTACATTAACATCAAAGTACAATAAATATGGAGTAAATGCTAATAAAGCCATCAGCACTGAGCTTTATATTTAAAAAATCAAAATAGCGGAAACACTTCTATAAATAATATCAAGGTTTGAATAATTAATTCATTACATTACATGTTTCTTCTCAACTAATGGGAATGATCAGAAAAAGATGAAATCATCATTTTGTTTTACTTTTAAAATATCAGGTAATACAATTAACACATGTTAAATGTACATACTTCTTTATGGGATAGAATATTACAATAATTATTGTGGTGTTCTTGTATATTAACATCAGGGGAGCGTTTCATCAAGCGTTTTGTCAGTGATTTTCACCGACAACTGTTATAAGCTACTGAAATCCTTGCATCTGATTGGCTGAGAGCAAATTTGTCTGTAAAAATCACTGACAAAATGCTTGATGAAACGCTCCACAGAAGTAACAATATATACTCAATAAGCTTCTAAGTGTTTTCTAATAAAGGCGAAGCTCATTATGAATATAAAAGACAAACAAAGGTGACTTAACTTACTGAGTCAATCAGTATCATTCATTATAAAGGTGTACAATTTTCAAACATATAAATATCATTTGTGTACTGAAATATTTCAGAAGAGAATATGATATTTTCTTAAAAAGGGATTATATGGATAGCCATCGACCCATCAAATAAAATCAATGAAAATCTCAGAACCTCTGTATGAATAGTACAACGTTTGCAATTATGAATACGGCAGCCTCAAATTCAGTAAAATTTTGGATGCTTTTAACCCCATTACTTAACTGCAATGAAAAATAATGGAGGTTCTGAAGAAGACCATTTTGACCATTTAGAAGGTTTTCTTGGTTCATGAAATATATAATCATAATAAATATACAATTTGAATAAATGTTGAATGAATTTTACTGAGTAACTGCATCTGTTTACAAGTTGTTGTTTTTCAATACTCATTCATTGTAATCAAAATGTAATACATAATCATTGTTCATAGAAATTTATTCAGAACAGAAACTTGGTCACTTTTTGGTTGAAGTAAATAAGCATCCTTTGTGTGGCTTATCCATTTGCCTAACTATACAACCCACTTTGAGTGCTGATTTGCAGTAGTCGATACAGACTAACTATAACAAAATACAATTCATAATAATTATTCCTAAGTTGCCTAACTGTAAAGGAATGCATTAAGGAATGCATTGCATGTATTTTCCGATTTCCTCAAAACAACGTCGTGGTTGTTAATCTTTTCTAATAGAAAATTTTTGCACACACCACCATATTTAGCAACACAGTTCACAGTTATTAATAATACGTGACAATTACACACTATTGAATAAAACATATGAAATATCATATGACTATTATACCGTGCTACAGCTATCACGAGTGATATACATGATATAAATTTTCGGCAGTGGTAAATATTCCACGAATGCTGCCCAAACTGTCATGTTTGAAATATAATGGAGGTGTTAAGTCTCTGCGCCATGAACCACAAGGTACGGGAGGGGGTTCCGAAGGTTCGTAACTCTGAAACAAAAATTTTCCCTAGCAGGGGGTTCATAATTCCGAAAGTGAAATATGGTTCATAATTCCGAAAATTTGATGCATTACTCCGAAGGTTCGTAATTCCGAAAAGGAAATAAGATTCATAATTCCAAAATGCAATAGAGCCTTACATAACTTTACAGAATTACGAACCTTCAGAAATATGAACCCTTTTTCATTGTCAGAATTATTTTATTTTCGGAATTACGAACCGTTGGAGTAACAAACCTTCAAAAATATGAACCTTCAGAAAAGCGAACCTTCGGAATTATGAACCTTTGGAATTATGAACCTTTGGAAAAACGACATGTAACGAAGATCCGAGGCTGCAATCCCTGCCACAGCAACGTCCTTTGGCAAGACACTACCCTACATTTTCCACACTCGACACAGGTGTACTAAGAGGACCGTACCTGGAGGGTGTTTCATAAAGCTGTTACGCACGGCTTTATGCACGACTGGTGATCAGTTCTTGTGCTAAATGATTGAGAATCTGATTAGTATAGCACCCAAGAACATGTTCCAGTCGTTCATAAAGTCATTCGTAACTTTACGAACAGCTTTATGAAACAACCCCCTGGTCAGATTTATTCCTTGAATGCACCGAGCGCTACGTTCACAGAGCTCCATGTAAAGCCAGGGTAATAATATCCAAAGTCCTTTGGAAGCGCATAGAAACATTATATCCTAATGTGATACGCGGTATACAAGAACGGAATACATGTATTACTCTAATTACAGTAAAACCTGTATATAAAGACCGCTCAAGGGACACAAGAAAAGTGGTCTTTATGTACAGGTTCATTTAATACACATTTCAATGAGAAACATTTTGCAAGGGAAACAAATATTGTGGTCTCCCCAGACAGGTGGTCTTTCTATACAGGTGGTTGCTAAAGCAGGTTGACAGTATAACATTCTTGGAAAGAACTTCAGTCAATCCAGCACATTTTTCAACCCTGGATCTTATTTTTTTTCACATTGCAAGTAACTTTCATTTATATATACACCTGTACTTCTATATGCCACAGATAATTGCTGTTTCAATGAAAACTGATACAGTGACAAAAAAATCATCATTATGTTATGCACTGATAAAGATGAAATGATGATATATTTCTGTAACCAACTTGTAATTTTAAGGTATTATTTGCTAACTTTCTTGTAATAATTAAGACATTACCTGACTTCGATGACATTTTTGAATGCTATTATCATCAAAATGTAGAAGCATGAAATTGTATTTTGTCATTTGTTGTATTAACTTTGTAAAGTATGTAGAGAGATGTCTTGTTTAGAATGCAATGTATAAATCCATCTTTATTATTATCATCATAAAAAAATTTCTCTAAAGGCCAGTTGCACTACTGTCATGAATTTAAGGTGCTAATTAATAATTGAATTGGCAGTCCTCACAACTTTGCACAAGAATTGTTGGCCTGAGTAACTAATTTGACTGATTATTTTTTTTTGCACCCCCATCCCCAAAACAATTTTTTTTTTTTTTGGTGGGGTGGGGGGGGGGGGGGGGGGAGGGGGTTATACTTGTCTATTTCTATCCTCTCTCTTGCAAGACAATCAATATGATTTAAATGTACACTCCCCATATCAAGACCAACAGTTGGTTTAAGCCAGCACACATATGCCTCTTCAGTTTTCTTTATTTTTGTTACCATATACCGAATTTTTCATAATTCCAAAATGCAATAGAGCCTTACATAACTTTACAGAATTACGAACCTTCAGAAATATGAACCCTTTTTCATTTTCAGAATTATTTAATTTTCGGAATTACGAACCGTCAGAGTAACAAACCTTCAAAAATATGAACCTTCAGAAAAGCGAACCTTTGGAATTATGAACCTTTGGAAAAACGACATGTAACGAAGATCCGAGGCTGGAATCCCTGCCACAGCAACGTCCTTTGGCAAGACACTACCGTACATTTGCCACACTCGACACAGGTGTACTAAGAGGACCGTACCTGGAGGGTGTTTCATAAAGCTGTTACGCACGACTTCATGCACGACTGGTGATCAGTTCTTGTGCTAAATGATTGAGCATCTGATTAGTATAGCACCCAAGAACATGTTCCAGTCGTTCATAAAGTCATTCGTAACTTTACGAACAGCTTTATGAAACACCCCCCCCCCCCCCCCCCCCCTGGTCAGATTTATTCCTTGAATGAATACACCGAGAGCTACGTTCACAGAGCTCCATGTAAAGCCAGGGTAATGATATCCAAAGTCCTTTGGAAGCGCATAGAAGCATTATATCCTAAAGTGATACGCGGTATACAAGAACGGAATACATGTATTACTCTAATTACAGTAAAACCTGTATATAAAGACCGCTCAAGGGAGACAAGAAAAGTGGTCTTTATGTACAGGTTCATTTAATACACATTTCAATGAGAAACATTTTTCAAGGGAAACAAATATTGTGGTCTCTCTAGACAGGTGGTCTTTCTATACAGGTGGTTGCTAAAGCAGGTTGACAGTATAACATTCTTGGAAAGAACTTCAGTCAATCCAGCACATTTTTCAACCCTGGATCTTATTTTTTTTCACATTGCAAGTAACTTTCATTTATATATACACCTGTACTTCTATATGCCACAGATAATTGCTGTTTCAATGAAAACTGATACAGTGACAAAAAAAATCATCATTATACATGTTATGCACTGATAAAGATGAAATGATGATATATTTCTGTAACCAACTTGTAATTTTAAGGTATTATTTGCTAACTTTCTTGTAATAATTAAGACATTACCTGACTTCGATGAATTTTTTTAATGCTATTATCATCAAAATGTAGAAGCATGAAATTGTATTTTGTCATTTGTTGTATTAACTTTGTAAAGTATGTAGAGAGATGTCTAGTTTAGAATGCAATGTATAAATCCATCTTTATTATTATCATCATAAAAAAATTTCTCTAAAGGCCAGTTGCACTATTGTCATGAATTTAAGGTGCTAATTAATAATTGAATTGGCAGCCCTCACAACTTTGCACAAGAATTGTTGGCCTGAGTAACTAATTTGACTGATTATTTTTTTTTGCACCCCCATCCCCAAAACAAATAAATAATTTTTTTTTTTGGTGGGGGTGGGGGGGAGGGGGTTATACTTGTCTCCTATTTCTATCCTCTCTCTTGCAAGACAATCAATATGATTTAAATGTACATTCCCCATATCAAGACCAACAGTTGGTTTAAGCCAGCACACATATGCCTCTTCAGTTTTCTTTATTTTTGTTACCATATACCGAATTTTTCAAATACAGAAACCTGTTTGGGGTTGCGAGAGTCGGACAGCTACATCATTCATACATGACCCATTTTAGGTGCCAGACAGTCCATCTTGGTTGCCCCAGAACCTGCCTGTCCTACAACCTCAGGCAACTTCCAAAACCTACTGAAACTTGTTCTCATGCAGTCCGGAGAAGGCAACAAAATCAAATAATACAATGAATCCACTACAATTATTGTACAGAGATTTATGCAAAGTATTCTACTGGCAACTGCCAAATTCAGATAAGAAATAGGGTATGACACAAGAGAAGAAGTTTGCATTTTAATTTGCTTATTGATAATCATTTCACTTTTGTAATAGATATGAATTCAACCACATTAAAGGAATCTCAATATATGATGAAAACCACATTCTATTCAACAGCAATATTAAACATAGATGTGTATTAGGTTGTATGATCAGATAGAAGGCTTCTTATTTTCTCTTTTGATATCCCCAATCCATGATTAGATTTGATGTTCTTCATTTCACCGGCATCCATAGGGCTTTCATCGCTCATGAGTTCTTGCAAAAGATTGTCCAACTCCTGATCGGATGCCTTCACCGGTCTACTAGACACATTATCTAAATCATTACCAACCCCTGAGTCCTGCTCATAGAGGTTTGTGTCAGGTCTGAGAGGGGGCTTGGGAGAACTTGAGCCACTATGGTCTATGGTTTCCAGTGAAGAGGCCCGCTGTTGTGCCGCCTTCAACCTCCGGCGGTGTCGACTGGTTCCAGCACTAGAGGGGGCGCTTTTTGTCCCTTCCTCAGTGCTTTCATGGAAGGCTGAATCATGGCTCCCCGCAGAGCTTACTCTAGTCTGATTCCTAGTCAATGTTTCAGAATTGTGCAGCTCTTCATTCTGAATATTCCCATTCCCTTGCAGTTCAAAACCATTCTTAGACAATTCAACAGCAGAAACATCTTTCTGCTTACTTCGAGAAGAACTTCTTTTTCTTCTCTGACTCCCTTCCTTGGTTTCTGCACTACTACATCTTTCTGAAGATCTCCTACCCTGAGAATCGTCAACATTTGTCCTTTCATTTTGACTGTCACTTTTTCTTCTCTCTCTAGATGAGCTTTGTCTTTTTTTGCCAGCTCTACCTGAAGAAGTCCTTTCTGTATTTTTGGGAGTCTCATCATCACATCCTACTAAAGTAATATCAGAGATTTGCTTATCAAAACCCTCTACAGGATTACCCATGATGTCTACTTCATCATTTTTCATCCTTTCTGAGGACTCTCCTGACCTTACACTTCTTCCGCTGCCTTTCCTCGGTTGGCTGGACTCAGTCCGACCATCTCTTCCAGATCGCTGACTACTTCTTCCACTCAAGGGCCTGGTGGATGCCCCACTTGGTGGCCTGCTGCCAATCTCACTCAGGGGTCGACTGGCTGGCCTCTCCTGGTTGAGCTGGTGGGTGAGTTCCTTGATAGACCTGTCCCTCTGCTCAAGATGCTCTTGCAGTTGGATGATCTGATCCTCCTGTGCAGACACTTGGTTGGACAGCTCCAGAATCACCATCGTCCGAGAGTCCTCACCACCCATCTGGTCGGTTGCTGGCCCTCTCTCGCTAGATTTACTGTTGGCTCGATCCAGACGCTCTATAGGAAGCAAATATGAAGGAAAGGCATTAAAACACTGCAAGACTACAAAAAAAATACAATATAAAAAACAATGGAAGTGAAACATGTTTACATTCAGATAATTACTGAACATTTACCACTATAATTCATAATGAAAACGATGCTTAAATATTGGTCAAGAAGCTAAGTACATGCATTATCAAAATGTGTCTTGCAGGCTCCTCTCCCATTCGCTTGGTGCAGGAAATCTCATAGGTTTTCATTATCATGGAGTTTGGTGATGGGGTGGGTTCCTGCAGGTTTTGTGTGAGGCGTGTGTGATTGGATATTTTTTATATACAGAATTGAATTTTATAAACTGTGGAATGTGTTGAGGGGTTGCCAGTTTGTGTTTGATTGGTTGCAGCTTCAGAAATTCATAGCTTTGTTTCTCATCGGATTTTGCTTGGGCTTCTTTTTTTTCCTGCTTCTTTGCATCGGGGTGGACTTTCCCTTTGAGTCAATGATTATTGTCTCTAAATCTTGTAATTACAACTGCAATTCATTATTTGTTGTATCTCACCATTTTATTCTATTTCATTTATGTAAAGTAACATTGCTTGAAACAGAAGGCCTTCGAGTTATAGTTATTTAGTTAATCTTTTGCTTTTTCCAGCATCCATGTGACTCTCTTCTAAATCTACTGTTGCTTTGTACTCACTGATTTCTTCATTTTGTCTTTGCCAAATAAATAATATTATTAAACATACTTTGATTTATATACTTTTGTTTCACAAAAAATGTAACAATTCCATTTGTTTATTCCCTTATTTTCATTTATCATTATGTCCCAAACATAGACTAATACAAAGAGAGTGTCTTCCCTGCTTTGGCATCAACTGAATAAATCTTACAGTATCCATAGCTATTGGGGCTTTTTTGATAAATTATGATACAACATAAATAGTAGGAGTAAAAACATGGCTACTTTACTTTTGTAAAAATTTGCTACTTTTTATTCATGGGCAAAATGAGATGAATCAGAATGATTTAGAACAAAGATGCTTTTGTCTCACCAGTAAGTTTGAGATTCTCTTCCTCTAGTTGTTTGATCTGGTCTTTGAGGCTGTAGAGTTTGAGAGAAGCCTCCTGTTTAGCCTCTGTCACCTCTGTGTTTGCTGCCTTCAACTTCTTACGGAACTTGGAGCGCTATGGAGGCAAATTACATATTGTGAAAAGAAACCCTTTGAAGATTGGTTACAGGTACATTCAGCTACTATTCAAAATAGAGAACAGCAAAATATCTGCTTTATCTTTGTTTCTGTGAGATCAACACTGAAGGAGAATGAATGTAAATCAACTTTACATCTCAAGTCATTTACATTTATAATACACAAATATCTATCAGAACAACCCAAACATACTTTTCACATCTTACAGCAAGAAAAATTTTCCCTGCAAGTCATCATCGCAAAAATTTTGAACCCTTTCACCGCCTGAATCACTCCAAAAGTGCCCTTTCTATTCTTTACCGTAAAACCTGAAATTGCACACAAACTTTCATGTGCTATAATGTAGCAAGAAAAAGGAATACATGTATGTCAAGTGCTATGCATTATAAGCATTGTGTTCCTTTGGAAAATTATATCTATCTGAAAATATCCAAAATAGTAAGCAATTGACTGTTTCTTTCAATTCACATTAGCACAAGTAACAGGGAGGTGCTTAAAAGTTAAACCACTGGAATGTTGCTGACTGTAAACAAATTTACAGTAAGGCTTCTTTGTTTTCTTTTGTTTCATTTTTTTTTACTCCCGTGCTATCTCATGTTTGGAATTGAAGTATATACGATATGGGCTGTGATTATGAAACCTAAATCTACATTCTATGGGCATATATTTTCTTTTTAAAATTTATTCTTGCAGTTGTTCTAGAGTCACTCACCATGCTAGCCATCTGTTCCTCTAATACCTTCACATGCATCTCCAATTTCTCAACTTGCTAAAATGGACAGAAAATGGAATAGAGATTTTAGGTCACATTTATATGTCTCGTCAAAATACACAAGTACAAGTCAACCTCAATATCATTTGCGGAATTTGCTCTCAATGTGAGCTTTGTTTGTTGATATTGGTACAATGAAGAAATCAAGGAGGAACTCTTTTGAATATAGCTGTTTCTGAAAGGTTTAACCCTTTTGACAAAATTGACCACATTTTGTGGTTTAGCTCAATAACTTTTGATTCAAAGCTCTAAAATATATACCAGATACATGAGTAGAAAGAGCAAAATTTTCTACACACACTATGTCAATTTTTGTTGCATGTCCATATTGCGTTTGATGCCAGGAATTTTAGAAACGAGAATAAGCTTTGAAATCCTTAAATTGGCAACACATTGACAGGTTCAAAGTCATTGTTTTTTCATCAAAATTGGCAATTTTGTCCACTTTTCGACATATTTTAAACCATGTATATTGTTTTCAAAGACATTACACCTTATTAGAACCATGTAGCGCTAAAAGAAAAATATTACTTTTGCCAATTTGAAGAACAAATGTGATCAGTTTAGCCCTTAAATAATTCTTGTCCTGAAAGGGTTAAATGATGATTACCGGTATTCACACCTGGGCCCCATTTCATAAAACTAATTATCAATAACAAGTACAATAATCCTTATAAGCTACTGAAATGCTTGAATCTGAATGGCTGAAAGCAAATTTGTCATAGAAATGGGATAGGTGTTATTGATAACAAGTTTTATGAAACAGCACCCTGAAAGATTTTGGTAACACCATGTGGTAGCCCTTGTGACAATGCTTAATTTTGGGGGAAATAAAGTCTGTAGGCAAAAGTAGCCATGTCCTAAAGTTCTTTATCAGTAACATGACATCCGCATTTCATTAGCCTCATGATTACAAAATTTGTTTTCTCTTACACAAGTATACATTCAAGCACAAATATTCATATAGCAAAATACTTCACAACAAAACATTGCGCTGTGATACAAATACAGTCAAACCTGTCTATAGCGGCCACCGAAGGGAAACGGAAAAAGTGGCCGCTATAGACAGGTGGCCGCTATAGACAGGTCGGCGGCCATTTTTAATTTTTTGCACATACACTGTTACACGCAACAAAGTTAGTGTACATGCATCCATATATATCACTTAGGAAAACAAGCTATAGATCAACAGATTTGACGTATAACATGTCATATGATATATAAATGCTAAAATAACATGCTTTGTTGTCAATAAATGAGAAAAACAATAGATATACGAGCAATCTGTGTAAAATGAATTTTCCCTCACATTACCACGTACGTACCACCCGCGGTACTGACTGCTGTTCTTGATTTTTATAGTCTAAAACGATGTCTAATCATGCTTTTGCTTCCTGTCAAAAAATTACAATAATAAGTTTATCTTTTAAATAAAATCGTGCAATCAATTTTCATTCAATAAATATTTGCCTTTTGAATGGTTTAAAAGAAGTTTTAACTGTTTTTGAGAACAGGCGATAGAAGGTGCTCGCTTGCATTCGTCGAAAGTGCGAACGTCGACAATGGCCTGGATCGCCGGTGGACGATCCGAGTCGAGTTTTCACGCCGTTTTTCAGCAGGACAATCTCTCGTACATGAAATCGTTATTATTGATCTTAAAAAAAAATAATACTTGGGTAGTATTTTATTATTTTCACTTTCAAAAAATAAATCACTCCTTTAGTATTTTTTTCAAAAGTTTTAACGCTTTAAATTCTTTTTTTTATAAATCTTTTAAAAATAAAAAATTATATTGAAGTGTACGAGCCTGTGCTGTTGCGCAATGGCGATCAATATCAATGCAATGCCGACCGCGATATCTTAGGAGAACAATACAACTAAAGTGCAGGGGATTGCAGCTGGATGGTGCGAAGATTACGTAAACGAACAATACTAGTGCTTAATTCTTACTAAAAAGACTTTTAATCTCTAATTAGTCGGCAATGTGGTGAAACTATTAGATCTTCATGGCCATTGTAGGATCTATTCACGACGTTTGTGTGAGAGTGTGACTGAGCTAGGACTCGGTAAACACATCGCGCCTATGGCAAAAACTACTTTTTTGTGCATGAAGCTACGGCTCGACTCGATATTAGTGGCCGCTATACGCGGTCAGATATTGTCCGAGGGATACATAATGGGTGGCCACTGGCCGCGTTAGGCAGGTGACCGCTATATGCAGGGTCTACAACACAGCAATTTCCTGCGGGGGATTTTTTGTTGGCCGCTATAAGCAGGTGGCCGCTATAGACAGGTGGCCGCTAAGACAGGTTTGACTGTACTACCATATTGCTTTATATATGCAAATTTTATCACTACTGTTATCATCACCTAGTATTCCAAATGCATTACAACAAAATTAACCCTCTGTTCGTGTCAGTCACATACCTGGCTGCTGAGGGTCAACTCCTCCTCTAGCTGTCGGTTGACCTCTGGCCCTGAGTTCGCTTGAAGAGACTCTAGCTGCTGCTGAAGGTCACTGATGTTGTCTGTAAGTTCAAAGTTGACTCCCTCGACTTCCGCAAGCTGTACAAGGAGCACATCATAACACAAGTGAAAAATAGAATAAGCAACAAAATAATAGGCAAATTTGTGATACACACAGGCATTGCAGTAACACTCGTCCATCTTGTGTCATAGATTATACATGTATATATGTGACCCGACACCTCAAAACCTACAGTAAGTCGCCAAAATTATCTTTTTGGTTTTATACTTTTTCTGAAAGTAGAGATTCTCAGCTTTCCAATGGTATATCACTTGCCTAGTTTACTCCATGATAACACCTTTAAATATCACATTTAGAATCAGTATGTAACCAGCAATCAATAACTCCTATTCAGAGAAAATGGCCATTTAAGTTCGGAACAAAAGAGTGCTAAACTTTCGCTCTCAGTGTGCGCCCAAGTAAAACTGGGTATTCAAATGGCCATAGCAACCGGTATGAAGGGATTATCAGATTAGGCTGAATTTTGGCACGCTGCTTAAGGAGGACCTATTTATTACTCACTCCAAAAATCAATTTAATACCTTTAGAGGTAAAGTAGTAATTTGTCATTAAATGAAAGTATTACAAAAGCTCTCCAAACATTCATTAGCTCGACAGGTGAAAAAAGGAGTCATTTTAAAATGCCCCAAAACCATATTTCTAAGTCGAATTACGACTCACAAACTTGAGACATGATAGAATGATAATGAAACTGCCCATTTCTATCAAAAACAGAAAATCGACTGATCCAAGCAAATTTGCTATTTTGGGCTGTTTGCTACGTTGTGGTCCGTGCGACTTATTGTAGGTTTTGAGGCGGCGGGTCACATATTTCCAGCACAATTGTAGACATTTGTAGATAATCATACCACATATTTCCTTAGTGCATTTGCCAAAAAGAATTAAAGGTGGAAAACTATTCAATAGACACTCACTTGATCTGTATTTTTGAAAATTCTGAATGTGTTCCACATGTTTAGAAAGATGCAAAAGAGACCACTATCAAATGCACATTTTTACAGGTAGTGAGGTGAACACTCCCAAATATTTTTTAAAAAGTAGTGCAGTTAACCTCAACGTCCAAATTTCTAAGATATGAACATGGACACGAACAAACTGGTGATTGCTTATAAATTCATTTCTTTTTAAAAACGAGCCACTTCCTATCCAAGTGGATGCAGTCTATTCAGTTCTTTACCAACCAGGTTCTGATGTAAGTCTATGACTCTGACAGGTGGCTGTTAGGGAAAGTTAAAGGAAGGGGCTATAAAGGTTAAACCAACCTGTTTTTCAAGAGTATTGGCTCTGTCAACTGCTTCTTCCTGTTTGATCTCAGATGCCTTCAATAATTCCTTATACTCTAAGACCTGCTGATCCAGTAAGTCCACCTACAATATACCAAGATATTAAATCTACAGCATAAGAATTAAGTATACATATATCCTCTAAAACATTCCTACAACAAAGTCACCAACATTCATCACAATTTGAAGCATGGGTTTTTAGTACTGTTTTTATCTTAATACATTAAGCATGGTTTTATGGGATCATTGATGAAAATTCATGAAATTTCAAGAACTCTTGTTGAATTTCGCTAAAAAGGACAAGCATCTCTGGCCCGAATTCACAAAGGAGGTTTAAACCTAAACCATGGTTTAAACCTCAGTAAGCGTACTGAAATAAGCGCACATTGTCCATGCGCACACTCAAAGAAAATATATGATTGGATCGGATTCCGTGAGCACGTAAGCTTAAAAACCCCAGGAGGGGGTTTAAACCATTTTTAAAACTAAACCTCCTTTGTGAATTCGGGCCTTTATGTCTAAAAATGTTTATTTTCTGAGATGGATGCAATAGATACCTTCTTTCAGGTAGCTTTAACAGCGAAACGCAGTGGCGCATAAAGACGCGGGAAAGATGCAAAGAGGAAAATTGCTAGTTTTGTCTGCATTTCCAAAATTAGAACCAGGCATATCTGAATCAAAGTTTTCATATTATTTGCTTGAAAGTGTTCAAAGAGGGAAATACTAATTCTACATCCTAATATTTTGGTTCTGCATTTATGAAATAAAATTTTGATTTTGAATAAATTTGTCATATGCGTCTTTCCCCGTGTTTTTACGCACGGTGACGTTTCGCCAAGCTACCTTAAGATAAATGTAAGCAAAAACAAGATTAAGGATGGAAGGCTAAAATCTATTGGAGGCAGTAGTTGTCAAATCTTATCCAAATTACCCCCCAAAATAAATTACTCCAGAAGGGGATATGTTCCTAGGCAGATAACACATGCAATTTTTCTATGTTTATTCATCTCTTTGAATTCTTATTTCAAATTTGTTGACAAAATTAATTTTTTTAGCGCAGTCATCAGTAAACAACAGAGACTCTACATGTACCTTGGTTTTACTTGAGTTGAGATTCTCCACAATGCAGCCATCTGAGTTTGACCTCATCCATCTAAATAAAAAAAACCTTCTGTTAACCATTCAATACAACAGTGTTTTGTTTTTTTGTTTTGTTAACACACATTTTATAGTTTTAGGTTACATGAAATGTATCCACAGTAATCAAAGGATTAATTGTAACCAGTTTCAACCACAGTTAAAGTCGACCCCTAGTTTGCAGGCACAAACCCTGGTCAGTCATAAAAGAATGTCTGCACTGTAAGACTACAATAGGCCCTCTACCATAGCTGCTCCTGAATTGACACGACCAGTAGGTACAATGTAGCTGGGTTAGGCTTCTCTCAAGACACAATGATTTTCTGATAAAGTGTCATATTAGGGTCTTTGCTTGCAGACTAGTCGACCCCCTACCATGAAAATGCACATATGATTCCTACAGGTTGTCTCATAATACAGTCTCATATTTAACAGAAGTAATTTATCTATCTATTCAGTTGGCAACATACATTAAAAGTAGAGTCACAACTGAACACACCAGTTGGGCCAAAAAGCAAGTTATTTTTTAGACATTGAAGAAAAAATAATGTGCAAAGATCAGCAAGTTCATACATGCAGGCTATACATTTTATGACAGGACAAATCGTTGTCCTTGTAAATTACAAGAACATAACAAATTTTGGAGTTCAAAGGTAAAGTAAGCCTACATACATGCAGCACAACTGTACACAAGATATATGTGTACATGTAAATGTACTGTATGTTGATCTAACTCTGGAACAAGGAAATGAATAACCCACTGCATACGGGAAATGTATCATCTCTGTATTACGCCTTTGGGAATAAGAGAATCCAGTATGCAAAGGGTTAAGAAAGGAGACAGAAAGTCAATATGAGGAGGAAGAATTAAACGGGTTATCACTTACACAGGTCTGGCGTCATTAGAATCTTCCTCCTCCTGCTGCTCTTTGATTAGGGCAAGCTTCTTCACATTGGTACTCGCCCCGCTCCCCATGGCAGCTCCAAGACTCAAAGGCCACTAATGTCTTTTGAAGTGACAAATTATTATAGCCCAGATATCATATAGATCTACCAGCTGCATGCTGCAGTCCTGATGCATCTTATTAGTCTCCATGTAGTACAGGTGAGTTTCAGAACTTTGGTAAACAAGTTCATCTGGAGGGTATAAAATATTAACATGACATAACACAGGGGAGAAGTAAGAGAGAAAAGCAGTGACAATAATGAATTGTTTCACATTTTGTAGAATTCACCAAGACCCTGTCTTACAACCAGCTGTGATTGATTCTTTGAAATTCGCATCAATCACAACCCTGCACTTAAAGACCTCAGCCTGACCCAAAACAACCATATATTGACGTAAAGCTTAGTAAACAAAGAATATAATTACCCTGGGTATTTATAAATTTTCGTCTCCGTTTATCCATAAAAAATAAGAAAGATAATTTTTTTGGTCCGCCCCCTCCCTATTGCGTAACAAGAGAGGAAACTGCAGGGGGTCGCTAGACGTGTGACGACATGTCATGTATACAGCTCCGAGTGCATCTACACGATATGTCGTCATCAAATTTTCACCCCCCGCAAAGTAGCGTTCCTCAGAGACGGGGCCCTCGTCAGAAAAACCACCGGGGCTCAACATTTGGGACGCTGTTACTCATTCCACAGGAAACGGAATCTCATGAAGTTGGTTTCAATTTGTTCAGAAAATATATAGCTCCCCGTGGATGAATAAAGTGTATATTTCAAAATTCGGTCAGGCTGAGGTCTTTAAAGATATATACGAGATTCTAGTTTTGATTTGGATCACTCACAATCTTTATAAGACAGGGCTTATATGTAGTACAGCAAACCTCTTAAAAATTATTCAACATTAATCTTAGTTTCTTCAAATAATTAAAGTTTACATGTATATCCAATAGACCAGTTCTGTAATGTATTCAAATTTATGCACATTTCTTCTCTGAGTACATAGTGATGAGCTATTCCATTAAAGGGAAATCCAACCTTAATAGCAAGTTACTTTGAAAGAAAGAGGAAAAATCAGAGAAGCAGATTGGTGAAAGTTTGAACGAAATCGGACAAGCAATAAGAAAGTTATGAATTTTTGAAAGTTGTAATCAGTATACATATGGGAATTTCAAATTGGCCAATTAGGTAATGTCACTGTGATGTAGATGTGGACAACTCCCCCATTCGCTCCAACACACAAAATGACTAAAATGTCACTTTTTTCAAAGTGTATTACTCAGTAGGATCTTTTTCTTTCATGAGGACCTATAACAATATGCTATCTCCAATATATTTTGAGTACTGCCCCGAGGGTAAAAGCGCATCGAAGAAAACCGCAAATTAATGATATTTTTGTGTATGACAAACGGGAGAGTTGTCCACAAAAATGTCACAATCAACTCACCAAATTGCCAATTTGAGATTCGCATAGATGTAGTGATCTCATTTTTCAAACATCCATAACTTTCTTAGTCCTTGCCTGATTTCTTTCAAACTTTCACCACCCTGTTTTTCTATTTTTTACTGCTTTCACACAAATCTTCTTATTATCAAGGTTTGATTGCCTGCTTTTTATAAATGAGCCTCAATGCTTGGAATCCAGTTTGCATACATTACTTGTTGCAATGTCGGGCAAGCTTTCAGGTTGTCAAGAACAACCTTTGTCTGAAAGGTATCTATAAAATTTGCATGCATTACTGAAGCGGTCTATTCACCAGCTACATGTACATTGGATAACTATACATGTATGTGCTTTCCACCTCAATATTTGCACACAAGTGTGTGTGTGTGTGTGTGTGTGTGTGCGTTGGTGTTCACCAGCAACCGTTTTCACTGGGAAAGCAGGTAGAAGTTGTTAAAATACTTGGGATATATTTTTCTGTAGATGTAAATATAAAGGAGGAGATGAATTATAAAGAAATATTAAGTAAAAGCAAAAGATTATTAGGCTGGTGTAAACAGCATGATTTGACCCTTAATGGTAAAATACAATTGTTGAAAGTATTTGCCCTATCCAAACTTATACATGTATATGTTTCTTCCGTATTATTGGTACCAATTTGGGTTTATAAAGAAGTTGAAAAAATTTGTTTTGATTTCATATGGAGAGGACATAAGATTAAAAGAAATATCCTTTATTTAGATTATAATCATGGAGGTTTGAAAATGATGAATTTTAGAGATATGATCAAGGCACAAAGAATAATGTGGATTAAGAGACTAATTTATGAGGACAGTGATATGAAATGGAAAAATATTTTGACTATATATTTGAGTCGATTGGACTGGAGGAAGATTTATATTTTTATGTGATTATGATATGAAAAATATTTTTTCAGGCGCCTTCATTGTACCTAGGCTAGAATATGTGAATATTTGGCATGAATTAAGAGAGAACAGAATAGGAAATCAAATGATTTTTAATAATACTTTGATCCGTTTTGGCCGGAAAACATTTTTTAATAGAAAACTATTTGAGGCGAATATCAAATTAAGCACGTTTTAGATAAAAATGGGCATTTAAGGCCAGTTAGGTCTTGATGCCAACGATTTATTCTACATTAGTAACATTTATTCAGCTTTGCCTGTGTATTTGAAAGAGAAAAGGAAAAAAGATGAAGAGATAAATGATACGATCGACTACTCGGAATTGATGTATAAAGTAGGCGATAAAATAATATCAGAAAAAATTAGAAAAACATATCTACATTAACCACTTAGTTCTAACCACTTAATTATACTCATAAAATATATGATATGCAATGCAAGATCAAAAGGAACGCCCCAACAAAGAAAGAAATCTATAATGCACTTTTAGAAAGATAATGAACAGAAACAAGAGCCCCAGGGGGCACGACGCTCACCTGAGGTGGATCAAATCACATCTGGTGCATGTTCTCTCTAGCACATGAACAACTTTCATTCTTCATCTATAGAGGTACACACAATACCAAGTCTGAGCTTCCTACCAAGTTCGGTTAAATTCCAATCATGGGTTTTGGAGAAGAAGCTGAAAATGTAAAAAGTTTCTGGATGGCGGACAACTTGCCCCCCCCCCCCCCCCCCCCAGACCCCCTATAGGGCCACCCAGAAAAAATTCATGAACAACTTTAATTTTTCGTCTATAGAGGTATCTCCATACACAGTACCAAGTCTGAGCTATTCCTGGTTCTGGAGAAGAAGATGTTTGAAATTTACATAGCTTTTACACTTGGGGGCCCTCCCCTGGGCCCCTCCCCCTGGGCCCCCCTGGGGGCCACATGTACCATTTTAGCAACTTTGGATCCCCTACCCCTAAGGATGATTCCTACCAAGTTTGGTTGAATTCCGATCATGTGATTTGGAGAAGAAGATCAGAATGTACATTTTGCCTGGCAGCGCTCCCCCCCCCCCCTCCAGTATGTTACCCCCACAGGGCCCCTATAGGGCCACTCAGAGAAATTTCATGAACAACATTCATTCTTCATCTATAGAGGTATCTCCATACACAATACCAAGTCTGAGCTATGCCTGGTTCTGGAGAAGAAGATGTTTGAAATTTACATAGCTTTTACAATTGGGGGCCTTCCTCCTGGGCCCCCCTGGGGGCCACATGTACCATTTTAGCAACTTTGGGTCCCCTACCCCTAAGGATGATTCCTACCAAGTTTGGTTGAATTCCGATCATGTGTTTTGGAGAAGAAGATCAGAATGTACATTTTGCCTGGCAGCGCCCCCCCCCCCCCCCTCCAGTATGTTACCCCCACAGGGCCCCTATAGGGCCACTCAGAAAAATTTCATGAACAACATTCATTCTTCATCTATATAGGTATCTCCATACACAATACCAAGTCTGAGCTATGCCTGGTTCTGGAGAAGAAGATGTTTGAAATTTACATAGCTTTTACAATTGGGGGCCTTCCTCCTGGGCCCCCCTGGGCCCCCCTGGGGGCCACATGTACCATTTTAGCAACTTTGGGTCCCCTACCCCTAAGGATGATTCCTACCAAGTTTGGTTGAATTCCGATCATGTGTTTTGGAGAAGAAGATCAGAATGTACATTTTGCCTGGCAGCGCCCCCCCCCCCTTCCAGTATGTTACCCCCACAGGGCCCCTATAGGGCCACTCAGAGAAATTTCATGAACAACATTCATTCTTCATCTATAGAGGTATCTCCATACACAATACCAAGTCTGAGCTATGCCTGGTTCTGGAGAAGAAGATGTTTGAAATTTACATAGCTTTTACATTTGGGGGCCCTCCCCCTGGGCCCCCCTGGGGGCCACATGTACCATTTTAGCAACTTTGGGTCCCCTACCCCTAAGGATGATTCCTACCAAGTTTGGTTGAATTCCGATCATGGGTTTTGGAGAAGAAGATGAAAATGTAAAAAGTTAACGCACGACGCACGACGCACGACGGACAAATTTCCATCGCAATAGCTCACTCGAGCCTTAGGCTCAGGTGAGCTAAAAAGCAATAGCTTGAAATAAGTTAAGTCTACATCTAAATAAATGGACTTATTTTCAATGTTGGACGGAAGGAGGACATAAAAGATAATATTACAAACGGCTTAAAAAATAAAAATTATTCATTGTTACAATTGCCCTATATACTTTAATTCGTCACCTATGATTTTAATCTATACCTTGTTCAGTTAGTTGTACTATGGTTTATTTATGAATGGCATGCTATGGAATTATATTATTTGTATTGTCTATTGCCATGTTGAATTATATTGTGTAATTAATGCTTAATTTGTAATATTGATTTTGAAAATCTGAATCAAGGAATAAAAAATTTATGAAAGGGGGAAAAAAAAAACGCGGACACTTTTATGAAAACACACCTTCAAACCGAGGACACACACGAGATCGAGGACTGTCCTCGTTTTGATTTACAGTTTGTTGGCTTTATTTTTAGCTTCTAACTACGCTGTTGACCTTTTGAGCATTTCTGAGCAGAGTCCACATTTGGGTGGTCGTGAAATTTTTCGTGGGTATAATTTTTTTTTTTTTTTGGCTTACGCACTCTATCCAAAAGACGGGCACGCCCGGAAAGCATGCTACAATTGAACGGGATTTATTTTTAGTCTTCCAGGATTATTCTCTTCAAAAACAATTGAAAAATAACTCTGAATAGTAAATTATGAATAGGTCCATGGTTGGGTAATGTTGATACACAATCCTCGTTTTCCGGTGGAAACACGTATAGGTGTATGCGTGGGTGTTGACCGGCATCCGTGGGACACTAATATGAAAACACACCGAGGACACACACGAGACCGAGGACCGTCCTCGTTTTGATTTACAGTTTGTTGGCTTTATTTTTAGCTTCTAACTACGCTGTTGACCTTACGAGCATAAATGAGCAGAGTCCACGTCTGGGCGGTAGTGAAATTTTTCATGTGCAAATTTTATTTATTTATTTTTTTTTTGCTTACGCACTCTATCCAACAGACGGGCACGCCCGGAAATTGAAGGGGATTTATTTTTAGTCTTCCAGGATTATTCTCTTCAAAAACAATTGAAAAATAACTGTGAATAGTTAATTATGAATAAGTCCATGGTTGGGTAATGTTGACACACAGTCCTCGTTTTCCGGTGGAAACACGTAGGTGTGCGTTTGTTTAGCATTATGTCCGAGGACATTTTCGGACAGAGAACAAAAAAAAAATCATGACAACAATGGTCCTCGGAAGGCGGACAATAGTCCTCGAACGTCGAACAATGAATTTATGCCTTATTCCGTCGACTGTCCGAGGACGAGTAACAATAGAGGAACAATAGTTGTCCTCGGAAGTAAAGCCATGTAAACGTGTGTGTGTGTGTGTGTGTGTGTACAACCTGAATCACATAGCCACACACTGTACCGAATGAACACAAATTTTTTTTTTTTGCACAATGGGTGCATGAGTGGCAGCCCCCTCCAAATCACTCATAGCAACATTAAAATATAATTTTTGTGTTACATAAGATTCCCTCTATTAAATATCAACTCTTTCTCAAACAGCACTGTGCAAATTACTCACCACAGCTCACTCAAAATCAGCACTTCAGATACAGAGAATGACACCTAAATGTAGATACCAAAGTAAAATACAATTGATTCATCTCACAGATGTTGGAAAATCATGCTTTGAATTAAATAAAAATGGCAATCTAATGTCATTCTTGGCGATCCAGTAATTAAAAATCATTGTGTACACTTCATATCATTATGCCAAGGCGTTATCACAGAACAAGACGGCGAGATCAGCACGGAATGTGCGTTGTAGATGAACGGAGTACAAAGCAGTGCAATGCTGAGCGGTTCCGACGCGGCATGCTAAATTTATCTGTGCTAATATCTCGCACGTGAACATTATCTTATTCCCCCCCCCCCATGCATTTAGTACATGCGATAGATAGTATATTTTATTCACCAATATGCACTCAAAATCGGCATTTAATTTCCAAAAACCAACCCCAACATATCCATGAAATACAATAAATTCAACTCACTTATGTTAATCCGTAATTTACTGTGATTTTGACTTGGATTTGCTGGAAATATCAGAAGTTCTTCCTGACGGCCATTTGAGGTAGGAGTGAGATTTTTATGGGCTGAACTTGAAAGGAAGTATTTAAGATATTTATCTTATTTTCCCCCCATACCTTTAGTACATGCAACAGAAAATACCAAATATTTTTGCATTCATATATCGTGGTGGTCAATATGACCACTATTCGTGGTGTGTCCAAACAGACGGATTTCTCTGTCTAATCCCCAGCAAGCCATCAGGCAATGTCCACAGGGTATAAAATTTCAACTTTTGACTGCCAAAACCTGTCCATCGCGGTATCGCTTCATGACAGCGCTGTGTATAGTTACACATGGGTGTCACCTTTCAAAAAGTGCAGCGCGATTACATTCCATTACGGACTGTGGGCAGATGACGCACTAAAATAAATCATCGTTTTTGAATTTTGGTACTTACTACTAGTACTACTGGTAAGTTTATAAGTTGGTTAACTAAATTTAACATAATGAATGCAATCAATCAATAGTTGAAGTTTTATTTAGTTTAATTTTTAGATGAAAAATAGGCTATATTAGCTAATATGCCCAGTAATCTTCAAATTGGCAAAAATCCTACCTAGGATATCGAAAAAACAGTGAGCAGAACAGAGGTACTGAATTTCTCTAGAGTGGAGGTATAAAGCCTTAAGAGCAATGAGCTGTACCATCAACTGCTCGTGGTCTAGTAGTAAAAAAATCTGCATGGTCGAAGTATCCTTATTCTACACCGCACGTTCTACAATGTTGCTGGTTCGAATCCCGCTCTTCTTGACTGATATTTTTTTCAGTTATGAATTAACAATAGCGTTTACTCAGTTGATAAAAACACAAGAAACTTTGTGGTCGTGGTTCGCAATGCAAGAGAATGGGCAGCTCGTAACTTAGTTGTACAAGTATGTGCATTTAGAAGCCCCCTTTTCTACCAACTTAGCCCACAAGTGTTTTCATCTCATTAATTGATAATTATCCAAAATACATGTTCAACCCATCAGTAAGCACAGGTAAAACAGCACCCCTATGTCTATGCATGAGTTACCTAGGCATGTCCAAAAAAACGGCGCAAAGTACTGCTCCGTATCGGTAAGATTGCATCTATGAAAGGGCTAGGCAAGCGCTAGTTGGAACTGAGAATCAAGTAGTTTTAAATACAGATGTTAGGTATGTTACAAAAATTTGAGAAATCTTATTTCAAGCATGTAATTGATTCCATCAAATAGAGCTTAATGAAAGCTTCAATTTGATACCTCATTCAGCTCTGTAGCTGCAAAATTAATGAAGTTACAGTCATTTTTATGTTGAAAAATGAGCGCAATTAATTTCTTTTGTTTTCTATTGTTTTTATAGGAAAAAAAAGTCAAAAGTTGTGATCTCGGACCATCCATTCAAACACAAAAACTTTTATAACTTTCTTAAAATTAAAGCTAACAAGATGAAACTTTCAGCAATTCCAGATAATAACAGTATGAACATTATGTGAAACTGTCTCATAAAAAAACAAAGGATAACCATTAATTAATTAATTAATTAGGTGATTATTTTTTCTTTTCGTTCCATATTAAATGTATTTATCTGGTTTTTATATACGTGTATATATATAATATACTGATTTCCGCTCGAAATCTCTTTTATTTCACCAATCTTATTTTGTAATGTTAGATCAACTGTATATAATATGTTTTGTTTAGTAGTTTTCTCCCTCTCAAACAATTACTTTAATTAAACGAAAATCTTTTTTTTAATATATAATATTGTATCATTCGTTTAGGGGGTCTACATCACACAAGCTAACCTTTTTAGTAGATCCCTCCACATATCTTTTTGTCATCTTTCTATGTCATATCCATGTATTCTGTTTTTGCAGTGTTTGTAACTTACATATTGTTGTAATTTCATTGTAAATGTGGAATCTGAATAAAATAAAATCAAATTATTTTGTGACTGCATATGTTTTTGTGTATGTAAAAATGAAGCGTTTACTGAAATTATCAAGTCATCGAAGTCAAATGCAGGATATTTGTAAATGGAACAGACAAGGACATTGGTTCTATCATCTGGTAAGGATCTGTATACTTAGTTAATTAATACCATAATTAGTTATTTAATTAAGTAGCAATTTTCATCAATAAGTTAACTAAATACTGCAAATTTGTCGAAGAACTGAAGTTGAAAATTGTAATTGTGGATAAAAAATATTGACCGAAAATAGGTGTTAATATTCTTTTAAAAAAGATAATTACACTAATTAATACATAATTATGAGAAAACTATTGCAATTTATTGTCTGCAGGTTTTCAGTTCAAAACTTTAAATTATCATCTATTTTGTCAAAGCAAATTTACATTTTTGCAAGGCTTGGAAAAATTAAAGGATTTGAATTTCTTCCTGAATTAAATCCAAATGATTAGTAATTTAAGCAATAAAATACATGTACAGTAAAATTTAGAATGACATGAACTATAATTCAGAGATGTTATTTACTTCAAAATTATGTTTCTATTCTAAAAAATATGATTATTAATCTCCTCTGCATTATTTTCAACTCGCATTGTATGATTGGGGGGCCTACAGCTACGCACTTTGTTTTGTATGTGGAGCGCATTATTCTCCCCACCCATGGACTGCAATATAAAATGCACACATGCAATCGCACGCTCAGGGGAGCGTTTCATCAAGCGATTTGTCAGTGATTTACACTGACAAATTTGCTCTCAGCCAATCAGATGCAAGGATTTCAGTAGCTTATAACAGTTGTCGGTAAAAATCACTGACAATACGCTTGATGAAACGCTCCCCCGGATCGCACAGAGCAAAGCGCATGCATCTCCCAGCGGGAAGCCATCGCTTCGCCGTGTCAACTTTGCAATGACATCCCTCAACTTCGCAACTAAAAAAAAAATTTTCTTATCGTAGAATTTTCACACAAATTCACCAACATCAAGAAAACATGTATAGAAAACATCCATTATACCTTAAATTGAATCCATTATCCAAGATTTATGAGAAAAAAGCACTGACAATCAAGCTCTCGGGAAAAAGTGGTGTGCTGATCGCAACGATGAAAAATTGCATACATGTTGGGTATTGAATGAAAGCTTGTACATTCAGCTACAGCTTGAAAATAACGTCACATGACAAAAATGCTATCAGCCAATGCAAAGGCAGTATTTACGGGGAGTCCCCACAGCCATACGCAAATCGCCCGAACAGCCGCTCGGGAGAATTTACTGCCGCGAGAGCGCACGCATTGTAACGTACCTACAGATGTATGTAAAGTATTAAAAGTTTACTTGATTCTAAATCAAAAGAGAGGAGTCAGAAATACTGAAATATCTGCATGACAAGAGGATACGCATGGATACACACAAACACTGGCGAGTTTTCGGAAATTTCTTACGATCTTTTTTGGATTTTTTTGTAAAAATACGTACGATCAAAAAGACATTCTAATTCTAAACGTTTTCCTAGGAGGATACGCTGTGGTGAAGGAGCTGTCGGTCGCAAGAGTTATCAGAAAAGTGATATTTCAGGGCATTTTCCAGTCCTGCTAACCCGTGCGCAGTTAGATTGCTGGGTAAGAACGCCTGGCTTCGTGATGTAGAAGGCATATAGGCTAGCCAATTTTTTTTTTTTTTTTACATTCACGAAGCCAATCCTGGCTAGCCACAGGGACCGAATTTTTGAGGACAAAACTCTTTTGGGGAGATGTCAGCGCCCGCGGTGACCAGGAAATGTACACAATGACTCCGATAGCTCGTTTCGCGAGAATCAACAGTAAATTACGGATTTGATTTTTGGAAATATCTTTTCCAACATCGGTGAGTTGAATTTATTGTATTTCTTGGATATTTTGTGGTCGGTTTTTGTAAATTAAATGCCGATTTTGAGTGAATGTTTGTGACTTTTGTGCAGTGGTGTTTTAAGAAGTTGAGGTGTATGACACTCACGGGTACATTACTGTAAAATAGTTGGTATTTTCTGTCGCATGTACTAAAGGTATGGGGGGAAAAATAAGATAAATATTTTAAATACTTGCTTTCAAATTCAGCCCTTAAAAATCTCACTCCTACCTCAAATGGCCGTTAGGAAGAACTTTTGATATTTACAGCAAAATCCAAAGTCAAAATCTTGTCCAAAACCGGAGAAATCCCCGCCGATTTGTTTCGCGATCGCGTGTTGTTTACAAACTGCCGATGTCTTAGACTAAAATCGGCCAATATAATTTTTGTCCACGAAGAAACTCGGGATCGCAAGGGCACATCGATCTTTACGATCGCGCACACAGAAAATCTGAACTTTTCCGTGTACGCCATAGGGACCGAATTTTTGAGGACAAAACTCTTTTGGGGAGATGTCAGCGCCCGCGGCGACCAGGAAATGTACACAATGACTCCGATAGCTCGTTTCGCGAGAATCAACAGTAAATTACGGATTTCATTTTTGTAAATATCTTTTCCAACATTGGCGAGTTGAATTTATTGTATTTCTTGGATATTTTGGGGTCGGTTTTTGAAAATTAAATGCCGATTTTGAGTGAATATTGGTGACTTTTGTGCAGTGGTGTTTTAAAAAGATGAGGTGTATGACTGCCTACATTATACACACGAAGTATAGGAATGTAGCTAGGCATAGGGTGCGCGCGCCGGTATTCGGTCACTTAAAAAGAAATCGCCGCTGATATGAATACCTATCTCTTTAAATTGACAATCTACCATCAAAAGAACCGCAAAATTGTCCTTTAAATAATTATCAAAATAATTTAAAACATGGAAACTTACCCCAAAAAATATCGCCGACAGAAGAAGGAGAAGTTTTCCGCCCAGTATTCGGTCGGCGCCGCCCACAATTCGGTCACGCGATAGTGCGCTGCATCTCGGGAGAGTTATATAACCATTTTTGTCACATTTCTGCGTTTTTAAGCATTTTCTGTGGCTTCTATATATTCATACTTAAATGTATGAGAATTTTTATCCATTAAAATCCACAAATCGAAGCTCTAGGGTCAGAAATAATGCACAAAATGTATTTCTAAAAAGAGCAAAGCGCGTCAGCAAAGCGCAAAGCGCATCGGCGAAGCGCAAAGCGACAAGTTGCACACAAAGCGCGTTGGCGCAAGGCACTCAATGTTGCCTGACCGAATACTGGAAGAGCGCCATCTCACTGGCAGGGGTGAGGTATATATGCTCTTGCTCATCGCTGAGATCGCCATTTGCAAATTCGCTGCGATAGAAGGAAGACCCGGAAGCTCCTCTTCACACACATACTAAATTCATTGCACCTGCACACATAGTTATTTCACCATAGGCGTCTACATATGGCTATGCGTGTTAACTCACGCGCTAACGGAACCCGGAAGTGCGGAAACTTGGGAAACACCACTCATAGGTACACGCCATTGCCGACTGTGTAGTAACGCAGCCAACACACATCCCATACCTAAACTGCATCACTGTGCATTTTTGGCTATATTTAATTGAAACTCATATATTGCAGTTTACTTAAATCCAAATACTTATGTTGAATAATAGATGATTAAAACTTACCAGGTTGTTTTGTGACCTTTGAAGAGGGTTTCCTGAAATTTTGGGTCCTTTTTGTCGATAACTGCTATCGAGACTGTCCCGTCAGCATCCAGTTTGTATTTTTCACGATTATGATGAAGGGAGCCCTCAGCGCTCGTAGTAGTACCGGCGCGATCGGTTCGTCGATCTCCTACGAAGACCTGGAAGGGCCAAACTGACGACGTAAAAAAATAAAAAATATTACGTACGTACGTAATAATTACTACGTACGTACGTAATATTTTTTATTTTTTTACGTCGTCAGTTTGGCCCTTCCAGGTCTTCGTAGAATAGCTTGTGTGCGTAACATTCTGCGTACGTATCTACGGTGCGTAACCATGTAGAGCGGCCTCACTAGTGCGCAACATATTGAGAGCAGTCGTGATCCGTATGGAGGTGTGGGTAACAAGTATCAAAAAGAGGGCTGTAAATGTAAGTTTTTATAACTTTCTACATTTTGTATCTTAACGAACTGATAACTTAAAATCTAAAGAATGATACTTAAGTATCAGTTTGCCCACAAAAACATCAATTTCAAACAAAATTACATCTGTATCCCCAATACCCAGTACACATCAGCAAGCAATGGTCATATTGACCATTAGGATCATATACATGTGTGTATACTGGGTATTGGGGATACAGATGTAATTTTGTTTGAAATGGACGTTTTTGTGGGCAAACTGATACTGAAGTATCATTCTTTAGATTTTAAGTTATCAGTTCGTTAAGATACAAAATGTAGAAAGTTATAAAAACTTACATTTACAGCCCTCTTTTTGGTACTTGTTACCCACACCTCCATACGGATGACGACTGCTCTCAATAATGTTGCGCACTAGTGAGGCCGCTCTACATGGTTACGCACCGTAGATACGTACGCAGAATGTTACGCACACAAGCTATTCTACGAAGATCTGAAAGGGCCAAACTGACGACGTAAAAAAAAAAAATATTACGTACGTACGTAGTAATTATTACGTACGTACGTAATATTTTTATTTTTTTACGTCGTCAGTTTGGCCCTTCCAGGTCTTCGTAGGAGATCGACGAACCCATCGCGCCGGTACTACTACGAGCGCTGAGGGCTCCCTTCATCATAATCGTGAAAAATACAAACTGGATGCTGACGGGACAGTCTCGATAGCAGTTATCGACAAAAAGGACCCAAAATTTCAGGAAACCCTCTTCAAAGGTCACAAAACAACCTGGTAAGTTTTAATCATCTATTATTCAACATAATTATTTGCATTTAAGTAAACTGCAATAGATCAGTTTCAATTAAATATAGCCAAAAATGCACAGTGATGCAGTTTAGGTATGGGATGTGTGTTGGCTGCGTTACTACACAGTCGGCAATGGCGTGTACCTATGAGTGACCCAGTATACACACATGTATATGATTCTAATGGTCAATATCACTCATAGCTACATTCCTATACTGCGTGTGTATAATGTAGGCAGTCATACACCTCAACTTTTTAAAACACCACTGCACAAAAGTCACAAACATTCACTCAAAATCGGCATTTAATTTACAAAAACCGACCACAAAATATCCAAGAAATACAATAAATTCAACTCACCGATGTTGGAAAAGATATTTCCAAAAATGAAATCCGTAATTTACTGTTGATTCTCGCGAAACGAGCTATCGGAGTCATTGTGTACATTTCCTGGTCGCCGCGGGCGCTGACATCTCCCCAAAAGAGTTTTGTCCTTAAAAATTCGGTCCCTGTGGCATACACGGAAAAGTCCCGATTTTCTGTATGCGCGATCATAAAGATCGATGTGCGCTTGCGATCCCGAGTTTCTTCGTGGACAAAAATTTTATTGGCCGATTTTAGTCTAAGACATCGGCAGTATGTAAACAACACGCGATCACGAAACAAATCGGCGGGGATTTCTCTGGTTTTGGACAAGATTTTGACTTTGGATTTTGCTGAAAATATCAAAAGTTCTTCCTAACGGCCATTTGAGGTAGGAGTGAGATTTTTAAGGGCTGAATTTGAAAGCAAGTATTTAAAATATTTATCTTGTTTTTCCCCCCATACCTTTACTACACGCGACAGTCAATATCAACTATTTTTGCATGTTGTATTCGTAGTGGTCAATATGACCACTATTCGTGGTGTGGTCAATATGACCATTGCTTGCTGATGTGAGTGTCAGTTTGCCCACAAAATCCTCCATTTCAAACAAAATTACATCTGTATCCCCAATACCCAGTTTACACACATGTATATGATCCTAATGGTCAATATGACCATTGCTTGCTGATGTGGGAAACACTGACCAGTTTCGAGGGTATTTGGAGATCTTTTCCAGGGCGTCCGACCTGAATTGCTTTCAACATTAGAGGTACCTTGTTCATGTGTCTGTTATGTACAGGTTTCGAGCCTCAAAAATTATTCATGAGTTCTTCACAGCTGTTGAAAGAGCTGCGTGAGCACTCATAGCTACATTCCTATACTTCGTGTGTATAATGTAGGCAGTCATACACCTCATCTTTTTAAAACACCACTGCACAAAAGTCACCAATATTCACTCAAAATCGGCATTTAATTTTCAAAAACCGACCCCAAAATATCCAAGAAATACAATAAATTCAACTCACCAATGTTGGAAAAGATATTTCCAAAAATGAAATCCATAATTTACTGTTGATTCTCGCGAAACGAGCTATCGGAGTCATTGTGTACATTTCCTGGTCGCCGCGGGCGCTGACATCTCCCCAAAAAGAGTTTTGTCCTCAAAAATTCGGTCCCTATGGCGTACACGGAAAAGTTCCGATTTTCTGTGTGCGCGATCGTAAAGATCGATGTGCGCTTGCGATCCCGAGTTTCTTCGTGGACAAAAATTATATTGGCCGATTTTAGTCTAAGACATCGGCAGTTTGTAAACAACACGCGATCGCGAAACAAATCGGTGGGGATTTCTCCGGTTTTGGACAAGATTTTGACTTTGGATTTTGCTGAAAATATCAAAAGTTCTTCCTAACCACTCCCGGGTACATTTCTGTAAAATAGTTGGTATTTTCTGTCGCATGTACTAAAGGTATGGGGGGAAAATAAGATAAATATTTTAAATACTTGCTTTCAAATTCAGCCCTTAAAAATCTCACTCCTACCTCAAATGGCCGTTAGGAAGAACTTTTGATATTTACAGCAAAATCCAAAGTCAAAATCTTGTCCAAAACCGGAGAAATCCCCGCCGATTTGTTTCGCGATCGCGTGTTGTTTACAAACTGCCGATGTCTTAGACTAAAATCGGCCAATATAATTTTTGTCCACGAAGAAACTCGGGATCGCAAGGGCACATCGATCTTTACGATCGCGCACACAGAAAATCGGAACTTTTCCGTGTACGCCATAGGGACCGAATTTTTGAGGACAAAACTCTTTTGGGGAGATGTCAGCGCCCGCGGCGACCAGGAAATGTACACAATGACTCCGATAGCTCGTTTCGCGAGAATCAACAGTAAATTGCGGATTTCATTTTTGTAAATATCTTTTCCAACATTGGTGAGTTGAATTTATTGTATTTCTTGGATATTTTGGGGTCGGTTTTTGAAAATTAAATGCCGATTTTGAGTGAATATTGGTGACTTTTGTGCAGTGGTGTTTTAAAAAGATGAGGTGTATGACTGCCTACATTATACACACGAAGTATAGGAATGTACCTATGAGTGTTCCTAACGGCCATTTGAGGTAGGAGTGAGATTTTTAAGGGCTGAATTTGAAAGCAAGTATTTAAAATATTTATCTTATTTCCCCCCCCCCCCATACCTTTAGTACATGCGACAGAAAATACCAACTATTTTACAGAAATGTACCCGGGAGTGTGCGTGACCGAATTCTGGAACATGACCGAATACCGGGCCGCGCACCCTAACGTTAGGCCTAGGTGAAGTGAAATAGTTTTTGAAACATAATGATTAACGTATCGGACCACAGTGAGAGTCTTGCTTACTTTGTTACAGGTTTTGTTTTATCATTTCCTTCCTTTTCTGCTTTGATATGTTTATTAAATTATCATTATGACCATGACAGTCTATGAGTATGAAGAAGACGCGAACCTACCTTAAATCCCCAATTCAATGCAACAAACATCCGACATAGCAACCAAAGAGCGTCTTCGCCGCGGTCGACAAACTCCTATAGGAATGCTGTGCGCTTTCCAGACAGAGATGGCGCACTTCAAGTAAGATTTTGATGAATGATCAGGGGATCACACTATGAACACGATGACAAAGAAAGCGGACAAAATATACAGCTCCTCATTGTACCCTCCATAAGTAGAACAGGTGAATATGCATGTACACCTGTTCTACATATTTTTACATAATGGCAATGAAGGATGTTCTATTGTCTACCAGAGCAATATTTTGTCCGCTTCTTTGTTCGCCAATGTTCACAGTGTCACATTTAATTCGTTGAGGTTTTGTTTATAGAAAGGGTTAGCAGAAGTAGGTAAGAATGAAGTAAGGCCAGGGCACATGCGAACTTGTAGGTTTTGTAGAGCCTTTACACGACATTAATTTATACATGAATGAATGAATACTGAATTTTGATTTTTCCTGTTTAATTGCTATATAAGCTTATCAGTTTCGAACTCTGTTTATCTTTGGTCTGTATGCATGTGAGGGAGGAGGGGGGGGGGGGGGGGGGGCTTGATTACGCGTAATTACTAGGGTCGAAGATGTGCAAAAGGAATTTGTTTAGACAGGTCTTTTCTTGGTATGTTTTCTTTGTTTTTAAGATGTTCAGTCTGTATGTGGAGAGACTTTGTGACGTGTGGCATGTTTTCTAGTTCCGGAATTGTTCTGTACTTGTCTTATTTTTCCAACTTCAATTGACGATTTACTGAGATATTGGCGCAATGTTACACAATTCTGTTCCGAGCTTTTTGTCACAGTTTAAGATTTAGAGTTTTCAATGGTGAATAATTTAAAAGTAGTCTCGATCAACGTTCGAGGACTGAGAGATACAGTTAAAAGGAGGAAAATTTTCCAGTGGTGTAAAATGTCGGGAAATATAATATTCTTGCAGGAAACTTTCAGTACAGAAGACATTGAAGGCTGTTGGAAAAGGGATTGGGAAGGGGCAATGTTTTTTAGTAACGGTATGTAATCACAGTATATAGGGGAGTTATTGTGATGTTGAAACCAAGCACGGGTTTTGTGATGGAAAAAATCATAAAAGACAAGGAAGGAAGATACATTATAATACAAGGTAAATGCCAAAGCGAAAAATTGATATTAGGAAGTGTATATTTTCCTACAAAAGATAAAGAAAAGGCCCAAGTTGATTTTCTGTCTAATCTGGATAGGATGGTATCTTCTGTATTCAGTCAAGAGTATTCCCTTATAATTGGGGGAGATTTCAATATAACTATGAATTATAATTTAGATTATATGGGGGCGAGTAATATTTCAAATAGCAAATATAGAGACTTGTTGGGAGAGTTTCTTGATAAGTTCGATTTAATTGATGTTTGGCGCAAGCATCATCCTAATAAAAGAGAATGTATACCTTTAGACAGAAGAAGCCACTGGTGCAGAGCAGATTAGATTATATTTTTATATCATCCAAATTAGAAAAAGTCGTAAGGGAATCTGAAATTCTGCCCTCTATCACACCTGACCACGCTGGTGTTAGAGTAGAAGTTACAAATTTGGTCGATAATTTCATTTTTGGTAAATCATATTGGAAGTTTAATAGTAGTCTATGTTATGACAAGGATTTTGTCGATGGGGTAAAAAAATAAGATTAGTGAAATAGAGGAAACGTGGCTGGGTCAAATAAATAGTAAAATCAAATTTTGGGATTTTATGAAAATGAAACTACGGGAATATATTATGAAGTTTTCCCGTGAAAAAGCAAAACTCAGGAAAGCAAAAGTTGAAATATTGGAAAAAGAAATTAAAGACTTAGAATATCGATTGACGTTTAATTTGCAAAATAACATTCAGGAAGAACTAGACTTGAAAAAAAATGAACTGGAAAAGCTTTTTGACTATTCTCGTCAAGGCTTAAAGGTACGATCGAGGGCAGAATGGTCTGAAGAAGGAGAAAGAAATTCTCAATTTTTTGAACAATTATTAAAGTCGAATAAAAGAAAAAGTGTGATCAAGGAAATATACAATAGCAATAATGAGGTGATACGTGATAGTAAAGGGATTTTAAAGATCATTGGGGAGTTTTATAAGAATTTATATGCATGTCAAAATAACGACATAACAGAAGATATTAATAATATGTTTTTAAGCGAACTGCCCAAACTAAGCGCAGAAAATAAAGCATTTTGTGAAGGGCATATAACATTCGAAGAATGCTATCAAGCTGTTAAGGAAATGAAATGGAATAAGTCACCAGGCAATGATGGCTTTACAGCTGAATTTTATTATACATTTTGGCCAATCTTAGGGAAGTACATGTATATAGTGGAAGCATTTAATGAAAGTTTCGAAACTGAGGTTTTATCCAATTCACAGAGACAGGGAGTCATTACACTTATTGAGAAAGAGAGAAAAGATCCTTTGTATATGAAAAACTACAGGCCAATAACTCTTTTAAATCTTGACTATAAGATCCTTTCAAAAGTATTGGCTAAAAGGGTAAAAGAGGTTTTAGGAGATATCATTCATTATGATCAGGTGGGTTATGTTAAAGAGAGAAATATTGGGGAGGCAGTGCGGTTAATAGATGATGTATTTTTTCAGTCATTGTATCAGCCTGTAGGTTTTCTTATCGCTGTAGATTTCGAAAAAGCATTTGACTGTATTTCACATAGACTACTGTTCAAAGCATTGGAATCTTTTGGGTTCGGTAATGTATTGTGCTCTTGGGTTAAAATTCTTTATAATGATGTTAGTAGCTGCGTGATGAATGGGGGACACTCAACTGGATACTTTGAAGTTAAAAGAGGGGTAAGACAAGGGGACCCTTTGTCCCCTTATTTATTTATAATAGCTATTGAGCTGCTTGCTCATTATATCCGAAAGGACCCTTTTTTTTTCCAGAGGAAAAAAAAAATAATTGTTTCAATACAATGACAATTCATGTACACCAGTTTCAACAAATCATCATTCAGAGTATTTAAAGAAAAGCACAGGTGAAGTCTACTGCATAAAATACTCTAAATACAACGCCCATTTCTTATTAAATTTAACACACTGATTATTTTTTTGAAAGATGTACCTCTCAAGATCAAAATACCTCTTTACCTCACCTTTGAAAATGCCGAAATTTGGAAGTGTATTATTCATTTTCATCTTATAAATATGAAAGCGGGAAATCAAAATAATAGTGTTCAAAGCACAGAATTGACGAGACCTGATTCCAAATAAACATAACTCCTCATCAATCTGTACCCTCAACCAATATCCCTCAACCACTGCGCTACATTGTTCCAAAAGAGCAGAGTTATTGGACACACACAGCCACAAGTGAATTAAAGTCTCTTCTTCCATATTACAAAAAAAGCACTGTCCTGAGTCAACTCTGTTAATTTTCAAAAGAAACGAGTTAACTCCCAAAATTCTATGGATGAGCCTAAACTGGAACCACCGTAACTTTGTATCTGTTGTACATTTATAAGGAATATTGTATACTATCGACCAAATATCCTGAGAGTATTGAATGTTCAACTTATTGTGCCATTTTTCTATAAATTTCCTTTTAACTTTTTTAACAGAAACAAGCATATCATAAATATTTCTCGATCCTTTCTTATCTTTTAGAATGAAGTTACAATGGAAAGGTTTGAATGGTTGAGTAATTTCAAAAGATGTGTTTTTAAGGAGACTATCAAATGCTTTTTTAACTGCGTTCACTATACCACCATACTCAATGAAATTTGTGCGAACATTGTATCTTTCCTTAAACATATTAAGGGAAAGAAATTTCCCCGAATTATCCATGATATCACATACAAACCTAACACCTTTCTTAGCCCAGTGGTTATAAAAAATACACTGACCACCAATTTTAATTCTATCGTTAAACCACAGCATATTTGTCATTACGTCATGTTCATTTTGTGGAGCGTGTGAAGCACAAAATTTGCTCCAAGCTATTAAAACATCAATCCAAAATTTATTGTACTGATTTGGAGGAATTGTATTATACAAACTCCTCGAACCACCTTCAACATATAACAACTCGGGAATGGTAGTAATGTTCCCAAAAAAATTACACCATTGTACATCAACCGCTCCCATTATTCTCCTTATCCACGTCACTTTTAATGCGTAAATGTAAGTTTGAACATCTACCATTCTTACACCACCTTTATTATAATCCTGAATCATTTGATTTCTAGAGACTCTATCCAAGCCTTTCCAAATGAATTTGTATAGTATTCTATTAAGATAGTTAAAGGAGAATTACGCTCAAAAATAAAGACGATAGTGTTCAAAGGTGTTATTTATTCCTACTTGTTAGACTATATGGCTTCGCGTCAAAATATACGAGATCGATACGAATCAAATGTTTCTGAGCAACTGAAGATTTCCTTATATATTTCTGTTGAAAATCGATATTCGCTTAATAGAAATCTATTTTCTCGATACTGGACGTATGGGACGGAGCAAATTAATTCAAATTTTATGGATGCTTCTTCCCTGAGCATCTATAGCGGCAAACTATGCATTCACCTACTTTCGGATAATGGACTTGAAAAGTCAGAATGCATGCTGCATATATTATGTTCTGCTCTGTTTGGCAAACCCAAGAAAATAGATTTTTGTTAAGCAAAACCAGACAATTTAAAAGTATCATTATAAAGATTTAATTTTTATAATACATGTAAACACCCACTTTATATTTTCCGTCACATATGGGATTTTAGGTAATGAAGAAAATCAATTTAGGATTTGGATTCAAAATATCTTCCTGACTGGAACATTTCTCAATGGGTCATGTACAACTCCAAATCAGCAAGAAAATGGCTGCCCCCATGAAAATGAGTCGGAGACGATACCGGGTGTTGGAATATCTTTATTTATACCCTTTTCTGATATCTTATTAGAAAATGATTTAGGCCAATAAGTAGGAATATATTACACCTTCCAATATAAGTAAATTTGTAATCAGGGCTTAATTCTCCTTTAACAACTTCTGTTGATGGATCTGGTAGAGTTAAAATCAAGTACGTTAACTTTGAAAGTAAGAGAGATTTTACAACAGTCACTCTTCCTAGCACAGTAAGATTTCTCTTGGACCAATGATTTATCAAATTCTTAATGGACAAAACTTTCTGATAATTTAAATTAATCATGTTCTCCAAATCAGTACTGAAAATTACATCCAGAATTTTGAAAGTATCGTTTACTCCGACCCAATTAACTCTCAGGTCAGCACATATCGAATCATTTCTACCTTTATTTGCTCATATCCACACCGAATTTGTTTTTTCGATATTCACTTTTAAACCAGATATATTGGCAAAGCTTTCAAGAACCTTAAAAGTTGCATACATTGAATCTGGTAACCCATCAAGAAAAATGACGGTGTCGTCGGCATATTGTGACAGACAATATTCAGAATTATTAAGTTTGATACCCTTAATTTCGTGATTATTTTTAACCATCATACTTAACACCTCTGCACATAGCAAAAATAGATAGGGACTGAGACCATCACCTTGTCGGCAACCCGACATTCGACTGAAGCGGTCACGCTTATTGGAGCTCTGTGAACCCCTATTCTCCCACGTACTATTTTATAATGCTGCCCAATTTAAGGAGTGAGTCAAGATCTACCGGGGATGTGGCGGCAGCCAGCCCGGCCTCCTCGGGTTGAGGTTGGCGGTAGCCCCAGCGAAGATTTTGAGTCTTATGTAAGAAAGACTTTGGAAACTTTGGTCGTCGGACAGAGGCAGCTGGAATCCCGACTTGCTTCCTCGATTGAATTTAACAGTCAGAGGATAGGGGAATTAGAAGAGGCTAAAGTTAATCTGGAACGGAAAGTACAGGATTTGAAAATAGAGGTGGAATCTCTTCAAACCGAGGTAGCTAAACAACACGTTAATATCAACAAGCAGGAGCGTTTCTCAAGGAGAAATAACTTGAGAATAGTTGGAATGGAGAAGAATCTAAACGAAATCTGTGTGGAAAATGTAGAGAAACTACTGCGAGAGAAATTTGGCTGGGGTGGAGATACCAAGATTGAGCGGGCTCATAGGGATGGCAGACCCGTAAACGGTAAACCACCACACGTCCTCGTGAAGATGCTCTCCTATAGAAATAAGGTGAAAATCATGAAGGAAAGCAGGGAAGCATTGGAGGGTATTCCAGTATACGTAACAGATGATCTGACAGCTATGGATCTGATGGAGAAAAAGAAATGGAAGCGAGAAGTTAAGGAGCTCTATGACAGCGGGATCAAACTGAGGTTTTTCGCGGGAAAATGGAGGTCAGGAAATGGAGCTTTTTACAACTTCTAATTTTGTGTTTACGAGCGTTTTTCTTCTAGTGTTAAATAGTGCCATTTCGCAGAGCGACATGGGCACAGAATTTATCTTTCTCACTTGGAGGCTAATTAACCTGAATTTGGATTCCTTGGATGTATGCTGGAAATGTTTCTGGATCCGTTTCGCTGTGTGATTCTACTTGATTTTTGTTTTGGTGGAAAGATTATCAGCCTATCAATATCATTGGCCTGGAAATGTTGCCTTTTGGGTCTGAGATCCTCTACAGGAAATGAAAATATTGTGCTAGATATTACATTTAAATTAGACCGAAAGGAAAAAGTTCTTCGGAAATAACAACTGTATGTGTTTGCCTTGGGAAAAAAAATAGAAAAAAGACTTCCAGTTCTTCGCCAATGCAGGAGTATCAGAATCGCTGGAAATCTCGCGGCAAGAATGTCTCTATTAACTTGAATTGTACTTTTTCTGGGATTTTTACTTCTTCCGGCAGAGAGAGAGAGAGAGAAAAGATTGCTGTTTTTTACACCATAATCACAATGGCAAGAAAGAGCTGGCAGAAAATAAAAAAGACGACGTCGATATCACTTTGATGAACAAGACTTATTATACATTTATGGTCGGCAAATTTTTTTTTTTTTTTATCATGACAAATTCTATGAATCCAGTTGATTTTGAAGATAAAAAAATGTACTCGTTTTAAAAGAAAATAATTAGGTGTAACTTTTTGAAAAATAGCTCTTTAGGCAGTTGATAAAAATGTGTATGAAGCATGACAGGCTTGGTTTTCTATACGATACTATACTGAGTTGCGGTTTTGACTCACGCCATGTTTTTCTGTAGGTTAAACTTGTTAATTTACTAAGTATGGGGTTCATTTAGGGGCTCCTTTTAAGTTAGGTTTCTGCTTTGGTTGTGATGAAAACGTGGGAAAACAAAATCTTTTCCTACATCCAGTGTCATATGGTTTCTTACATTTGGATTTTTTTTTAGAATGTGGAATAGGGAACTTTTTATTTTACTTTGTTTTTCTTTTGGGGTGGGGAGAAGTTGTTTCATCTTGGATGTTATTTATGTTTACTTATTGTGTTGGAGAAAAAACCAGAGGTTCAAGGAATGTACAACTAAGATATTTCTACTGAAAATTATGTATAACTCCAATAACTGCACGGGTGTTGCCTACTTGTATTTAATTTGCTCTTTCATCAGACTAAGTACAGGTGGTGATTATTCGTATACCATTACTGTTGCCGGAGGTATAGGTTTCGTTTTACTGCATAATGAATGTCTTGCATACTTGCGTCCTGTTTGATTTACATATACATAGTCCATACGCAGTAAACAACTATTGTACGTGGAAATCTTGTTTTTTCTGTATTGTTAAGTTCCAGATGCACCTGTTACGGGAAATATGCTGTCATAGGCCTTCAGAAATGTACGATACAAGTTGCATCAATGACAATACCATTACCGGAATTGTTTCCCTCTTAAAGTTATGCATGGACTTTGTAATCTCATTTCAGTTTGTGCATGAGGAGTGGGGTCAAGAAAGTTATCACCCGATAGGTGTACATATTAAATTAAGCCTAGATAGATTTCAGCAAAAAAAATGTGTCGAAAACTATTTTATTCATGATGGCTGATAAACAATTTAAGCTATCCATTGCGTCATTGAATTGCTGTGGCTTAGCCATGCCCGATAAACGTAGGGATGTCTTGCACTATCTTCGAAATAAAAGATATTCAATTTACTGTCTTCAAGATGTTCATTTCTCAAAGGAATTAGAATCAATTGTTAGAGCAGAATGGGGGTTTGACTGCTACTTTAGCTCGTTTACAACAAACTCAAGAGGGGTTGCGATTTTGTTCAATAATAATTTTACATTTAAAGTGCATGGGTGTGAAATGGACGAGTTAGGAAATAGACTTACTTTGGATGTTGAAATTGAAGACTATAGAATTACTCTTGTTAATTTATACGGTCCAAATAATGACTCCCCAGCATTTTATGATGATCTCAGTGATGTTATTAACGAGTTTGAAAATCCTCACACAATTGTATGTGGTGACTGGAACCTGATTTTAGATAAGTTAGACTGTATGAACTATGTTAAACTAAATAATCCTAATGCTCGTAAGAGGGGGTCATTGAAGTGTGTAACGAGCTAGATCTTATTGATGTATGGCGCATTCAGAATCCTAGTTGCCGTAGATATACATGGAGACAGCATGATACACTTTATAAGCAGTCTCGACTTGATTTCTTTTTGATCTCATCTGAATTACATGCCAAATTTGTCAGATGTGACATCAAACCAGGGTACCGCTCTGATCATTCTCTTGTTGACATTTATTTTGACCTTAAACAAGTGGAGCGTGGTAAAGGCTTTTGGAAATTTAATGATTCCCTCTTAAAAGATAAGACGTATGTGAATCTTGTGAAAGGGACTATAAGGTCGGTGATTGAACAATATAACCTTACTCCAGGACAGAACCACGCCCTCTTACATCCAAATGACTTGCAATTTACTATTAAATAAATGATCAACTTCTGTTTGAAATGATTCTAATGGAAATCAGGGCTAAAACGATCTCGTACGCCTCTTACAAAAAAAAAAGCAGGAGGGTAAAGTTGAACTAGGACTGAATAAGGAAATTGGGGTCCTCACTGGTTTGATTGCCCAAGGTGCTAATTCCGCGGGCGATTTGCTTAAAATAAAAGAGGTTGAGTTAATCAATATACGTAAGAAGAAAATGGAAGGGGTGCTTGTGAGATCCAGAACCCGCTGGATGGAAGAAGGGGAGAAGCCTTCCAAGTACTTTCTGAATATGGAAAAGAGAAATATGGTAAACAAAACTATTAGTAATATTGTAAAGGAAAGTGACAACCCAAGTTTAAAAAGTTCCAAAGAAATTCTGGAGGAAACTCGTAATTATTACAAAAATTTGTATTCCAAAAGAGAGACAGACGAAGATGTTGATGTTCAGGCTATCTTTCAAATGTCAGGTGCACCCATCTTGTCATAATTATGGACAGCGGGATTCAGTCGAGGGTCCTATAACATATGAAGAACTTTCTAAAGTTTTAAAGAAGAGTAAGATTGGAAAATCTCCCGGTTTAGATGGGTTTACTTATGAATTTTATATGTTTTTTTTTACAGATTTGGGGTGGTTTTTGTTACGTTCTCTGAATTATTCATACGATTGTGGACAGTTATCCATTACCCAAAGAATGGGTGGCATAACTCTCTTGCCTAAAGGGGATAAGCCCAGGGAATTCTTGAAAAACTGGAGACCTATATCCCTCCTGAATGTTTCTTACAAACTTGCCTCGGCCTGTATTGCGGATCGGAGAGAATTAAATCAGTCCTACCAAGTATTATTCAAGAACAACAAAAGGGTTTTATGTCAGGACGTTATATAGGGGAAAACATTAGATTCATGTATGATCTCATTCAAACTGTCGAGCATGATAACATTCCAGCTTTACTTTTGTCGATTGATTTCGAGAAAGCGTTTGATTCTGTTTCCCATCTTTTTCTTAATAAAGTTATTTGTAATTTCAATTTTGGTCCTTCAATGCAAAGATGGATAAAATTATTTTATTGTCACGCTAAAGCATCGGTATTGGTAAATGGTTTCATATCAGAAGCGTTTGATGTAGGGAGGGGTTGCCGAAAGGACCCTAGTACTGAAGGAATTCGGTTTGATACTGGAAAAATAAAGCAGGTACTTTACGCCGATGATATTACATTATTTCTTAAAGATATGAAGTCAATTGATAGGGTGAAGAAAGTCTTCGAAGACTTTGAGAAATTAAGTGGATTAAAAATAAATATGGATAAGACAAATTTTAGCTGGTTTGGGGAAGCGATTGATATGCCCGGTGTACCTTTTTTGGGACATAGAGTACAAGACATAAACATCATAGGAGTTTATTTTTCACGTAATTCTAAAATAAAAGATGATTTAAACTACAAAGAGATATTAAGAAAAATAAAAAAAATAATAGGTTGGTGGAGCCAACGAGATCTTACGATGTATGGCAAAATCAAATTATTGAAAATGTATGTATATTCAAAATTAAATTACGTATCTTCTCTTATATCTGTTCCACATAGTATCATTGAAGAAATTGAAAAAAAATTCCTTTAATTTCATTTGGGGTGGGAAAGATAGAATAAAAAGGAAAATATTATATCAAGATTATTTTGCAGGTGGGCTTCGGGTAACTGACTACGAAACTTTTATTAAGACTCAAAGAATAATATGGATCAAACTGCTATTGTATGGTGAAAAATATTTAGGGTTGAAACTAACATTTGATTACTTTTTTAGGTCGATAGGAGGTCGAAGTATATTTCTTTGCAATTATGACATGAAGAAAATGAATTTAGATGGTATACCCGGGTTTTATTTAGATATGTTAAAAGCCTGGCAAGATATAGATGAATGTAGACACTTCGAAAAGAACAAAGTCAATCCGATAATTTTTAATAATAGAAGTATTTGTTTTTGAAATAAAATGATCTTTGATGCTGATCTTTTTCGTAAAGGAATATTTAAAGCATCAGATATAACCGTTGGAGGTAATTTTAAACCAATCTCTTATTTTTATAACTTAGGTTTTACCACCGACAGCCTGATCATGATTCAAAAAATATTTTCAGTCATTGAACAGGAATGGATACAGAGTGATTTTATAAATGTGGATACTGAACATTTTCAAATAGATCTGAAGATTTTTGGTGATATACAAAAATTTAGCGATTTAAAGTATATACGGTTATATAATCACTTTATTGAACAGTTTCAAAGAGATTATACATTAAAGATAACGGAATGGAAATGTTCAACATGATTTTGGAACTGGGATGTTAAAAGAAATATTTACAAGACTGAAAAATGCATTTGTAATTAATAAACGAAGAGAGTTTCAATACAAACTATTGCATGGGGCTATATATACGAAACAGAGACTCTTTCAATTTGGTTTCGAGTTGGACAATCTATGTTCCTTTTGTAAACATCAAGTTGAAACATACCAACATTTGTTTTTAGAATGTCCTAAAGTTAAACAATTATGGCAGGACATTAGTAAAAAGCTACATCTAAGAGAAATTAATAAAAATGATTGGAAATCCATTTTTATGGGACTATCGGGTAAAACTGTACGAATATATTTAATAAATTGTATAATTTTTCTTCTAAAACACATAATCTTTTCTTCAAGAAAACAAGGCGAGTTGCCATCTCTACAAAAAACAGTTACTTTGATAAAAGATCACAGAGACGAAGAATATAAGATAGCCAACCAAAAGGGGAAAGTGGGGGCGCACTTAAAGGGAAATTAACCTCAGCGTATGAATTAGCTTATTTTGAATGGTGTAGTATATGCCTCTTATTTGATACATGCAATTTCATGTAAAAACACAGGATATAGATATAAATCACTATTTTCCAGCCAAGTTATCGTCTGCTAGCAATAATAAGGGGGCTGCCATTACTTTATGTGTACACGAACATATTTTTCATCCCAAGTAAAATTTCCTTCATCGTTAACTTGTAATTGATTTTTAGAGGACAAATATATATTAGATAAAGTCACATATTCTGAAATGTAAGTTTAGTTTTATATATTTTTAAAAAGGTCTTAATTTGTTCATAAAAAATATACTTCATAAAAAATATACGTCAAGGACGGAGAATTGACGTCAAGGACGGAGACAATCGTAACAATACCAAAACAAAGCGAGGAATCTGCTTTACAGGATGGCTATTAGAACTCATGGGTCGTCAATTATCTAGGCCCGTGGCCAATAACAATCGTAATACAATCAGAACAAAGCGACGTATCTGTTGTAAAGGTAGGCTATTATCAATGCATATGGTACCTAATGATCCGTGTCATGCACAAAATGGCAGCCTCCATGGAAAGACGTAGCAGACAATAGGTGCATCTAGAATATCACGTGGGGTTAATTGTCCTTTAAGGAAATGGGAACAGATTGATGCGTTTCTTTGATTTTGTTTTCGTTTGTTTTTGTTTGCTTTTTTTTATTCTTTGTTTGCTTTTTTATGTTCTCATTACGGACAGGCAAAATGGAACTGGATGCATGCATGGGTATTGATATGTTGGGGGAGGGGGTGCGAGAAGTGGGAGTGAGAATGAGTGAGTTGTGATTGGTAGGAGAATGGTGAGGGGGAAGGGGGGATGAGATGAGTGTCTAAGGGTGGGTTCGGGTGGGCCATGTATATCTTCCTCTAAGTTTTTTTTTTTTAATCTTATAAAGAATCGTTTCAAGAAATAACGTATAATTTGATATTTTTTCTAAATGCATGTTCAATGATCGATATTTAGTTTTTTTTTTTCTTTCTAAAAAGGGCCTTTGTTCTGTTATTCCATATATTTAATTGGTATTTATAAACTTTGTTCTTTAATTTCTTTCGGCTGAATATTATATATTATGATTTAACGTGATATTAATGTATCTTTCTCAAGACGATTATTTGAAACAAAAGTTCTTTTTATTATTACTATAAAGTATTACATGAAAGAAAATAGTTATATATCTATGTCTATTACGGTTGATGTATTGTATTTTTTTTTTCCTTTCATCGAAAAAATAATTCTGTTTAATCATGGATAAGGTCAGAGAATTAATAAACTGATATTAATTTGTATATGCAAATTATTTTATATGTGACTTATGATTGTTTCTTGAAATGTAATATTGATCTTGAGAGGGAGCAATAAAATATCATTCAAAAAAAAAATATCAAAGCCCCACAAAAAAAGAAAAGGCGAGAGCGAGAGGGAAAAGTGGGGGCAGTTAGATTTTTTAAAAAGCCTTAAAACAGCGCTACGAGCCGTTATCTTTCTATCAAAATTTTCTAAAACGTCAAATTGTTCGCGCTTCGCGCGGGAAGGGGGAATCTTCCTGCACCCACCCTGTTCCATGCAGTGCAGCATTGCGTCCAAATAATTGAAAAGTAGTCCGGACAACGAACTAACTTTCCGCGTAAAAAAGGTGCTACGAGCTGTTATCATTCTCTCAAATTTGCTATAAAGCGTCAGAGCCTTCGCGCTTCGCGCGGGAGGGGGAAATCCCAACCCCTCCCTGCACCCAACCACTTGCTCACAACCGCCACCTAAAATGAAATCCTGGCTACGCGGTTGGTCCAGTGACCAGGGGTGGTATTCTGAGATTTATTTTATCTTGATTTTAGTGAAAAGATTTTAATTGTCATAACAAATTTCAAATTGCAACATTTCATTGATGTTTGCACAGATGGTGTTTGAGTATCATGGACTTAAAAGGCCTTCGACAGAATCAATCATACAATTTTGCTCAGAAAATTAGAAAATTATGCCTTTTATACGTAGCACAGTTTATTCGTGGTTTAAGGATTACCTGTCAAATCGTCAGCAATATGTGGTTTTCCAGTCCGGTATTTCGTCATTACGGGATGTTACGTGTGGAGTCCCTCAAGGGTCTATTTTAGGACCACTGCTTTTTATTATATATATTAACGATATAATCAATTCGTCACCACTTCTTAATTATATTATATTTGCGAACGACACACATGAATGCCTGATACGCTTATTGATACACACAACGTAGAACTAGTCAAAGTGTCGACATCGTTTAAATGTAATAAATTGTCTCTCGCGATAAAACTTGTTTTATGAATTTTAATGTTTCCCAATCACAAACAATTTTGTCCAAAATATTAACATTGATAACTTACCAATTATTAAAAAGAAATCAACAAAATTCTTAGGCGTGACCCTCGATAGCAATCTTACTTGGAATGACAATATACAAAATGTCCTCAGATCAATATCCAGAGCTTCCGGTATACTTCGCAAAGTTCAAAATTTGTTTGAGGAAAAAATACTTATTTTATATAATGCATTTATTTTGGCCCATCTTACAATATCGTTTGGGGTAACTGCAATAAAACCCAGATCGATTCAATGCTCTTGTTACAGAAGAAAGCCCTTCAAATTTGTACTCATTCACATTACTTAGCACACTCAGACCCAGTGGCGGATCCAGGGGGGGGGGGGGGGCACAGCCGGCCCGTGCCCCCCCCCCCTTTTGGAAGAGAAGTATGATTTTTTTTTTTACCATAGACGATCCGCCATTTTCTCGATTGTGCCCCCCCCCCCCTTTTAGAGTGAAGACCTTTTTTTTTTTTTTTTTTTTTTTTTTTTTTTTCTCGTCAGAAAATTATGGAGGGAAACTGGACCCCATAACCCCTTACTGATCGATTTTTGAAGGCTTGGCGAAAAATTTTTTTTGTCCCTACCCCCCACCCTCCCCCTCTTCTTATTCGTCCATTGGCCCCCTCCAAGGTATGATGGTAATAATGTGAACATGAATATTTGTAAAGAATAATCCATCCCGCTCTAGGCTGTCCGTCTCCTCAAGTCATGCTTACAACGGCAGCCTTCTGCATTTCAGTACATACAACATTAATATTATACAAGATTATCTATAGTTCCATCTAGGCCCATGATTCGTTTGTTTGTTGGTTTTTTTTTCTCGCTTATATGCTTGCTATATTAATTTTTATACCGTTCTTTGTATCATGTACACATTTGATTTGTTGTATTTGTTATGCTGATTGCAGAAAATAAATTTCTTTGAAACGAAAAAGATGAACTCCGCGTACGCAGCCACTTTTGCGCGGGCATTAAAGGGATACGCCACCAGACGGCCATGGAGTAAGTGTGGATTGCGTAAGCCCCATTCACTCGTACACAAATATAAAGATAAAATAAAAAGAATACCACCCCATGTCACTGGACCAACTGCGTAGCCAGGATTTCATTTTAGGTGGCAGTTGTTATCAAGTGGGTGGGTGCTTTTTAATTATTTGGACGCAGTACTGCACTGTATGGAACAGGGGTGAGTGCAGGAAGGGGGGGGAGGGGGGAAATCAGATTCCCCCTTCTCTGACGCTTTATAGCAAATTTGAGAGAAAGATAACAGCTCGTAGCACCTTTTTTTAGGCGGAAAGTTAGGTCGTTGCCCGGACTGATTTTCAGTTATTTGGACGCAATACTGCACTGTATGGATCAGGGTGGGTGCAGGAAGATTCCCCCTTCCCGCGCGAAGCGCGAACAATTTGACGTTTTAGAAAATTTTGATACTAGGAAGATAACGGCTTGTAGCGCTTTTCTAAGGCTTTTTTCTCTAACTTCCCCCGCTTTTTCCCTCTCGCTCTCGCTTTTTTTTTTCGTTTTGGTGGGGCTTTGATATGTTCAAAAATCTTACTTGAAGTGCGCCATCTCTGTCTGGAAAGAGCACAGCATTCCTATTGGAGATTTATTTTATCTTGATTTCAGTGAAATAAATCTCAGAATACCACCCCAGTGCTTTCCCTCCTTAGCCTACTCTGGAGACGTAACGAGCTATGGTATAATAACATTTGGCGTTTTCCCATATTTTCAATTTTCATTTACTTTAGAAGCAGCACAGTGCTACGTGTTGTCAATTATGAATAAAAAATTAAATAATGTAATTCAGTTATGATATTTGCTAAGGCACCCACATCATATTATAATTTTGCAGTCTATTAAGTCTTTGTGAAATAGGCCTCAGGTATATCAACTGCTATCATTCAATATCAATAAATGTGCTTCAATTGACTCACTGCATCGTTCAAGGTGAATATTTTTATGAAATGACGCCGACCGTATTTTAAATATTTAAAGGAATTTAATTTTCCTTACAAACAGCCCATTCCCGGTATGTCATTCATCCAGTATTAGGTAAAAGAGAGGGCACAAAAATTTAAGTTTGTCAAAAGGTAGACCCGTAATTTTTTGGTCTTGCCAGCTTCTCGAAAAGTCGCCAAACCTTCAAAATTCGCGCGCTAGGGGGTTATGGCGTCCAGTTTCCCTCCATAATTCCCTGTCAAGCAAAACAAATAAAAAATAAAAGGTCTTCATTCGAAAAGGGGGGGGGGGGCACAATCGAGAAAATGGCGGATCGTCTATGGTCAAAATACATACTTCTCTTCCAAAGGGGGGGGGGGGGGGCACAGAACAAGAACAAGAACAGCAATAAACAAAGATCGAATCCATTTCGAATGGCCTCGCCTATGTCCTTTCGATAGCAGCCCATCTGCAGCTCTCTCTGCATGTGTGCGTGCATCATCAAAGAGATTCGATCATACCAGAAACGCAAGCATCAATTTTCACCAACAGAGCTATGTCATCCCTGGCTTATTCTTCTCGATTGAGGTGTCATATGAAAATGAACTTTCTAGAAATGTGATTATCTCTTTGAAATTCAGATATCGTTGGCCAAACGACTTTTGGTAGCCGTGCTTCATATTGTATATATTCACTCATGCGTGAAATATGTATCATATAAGTGGTATCAAAATTGAAAGAAGAGGATCCAAACTTTACAAATATGTATCACTTATTAATCATAACTGTGATTAAGATATGATTAAACCATTTAAACGATAAATCTCGGTTTCGTTTTTTTCTGGGACGCACTGTATTTATGGTGATCCGAAGAGTAAAAAAAAGTATCACAAAACAGAAAAATTAAAGGGAGCGCGCCCTTGGCGCCCCTGCCTGGATCCGCCACTGTAACAGGCCCACAAAAATTAATTTTGAAAAAAAAGATCGTTGGACTTTCAATCTGCCGACAAGGATGAAAACTTGTCACATTTATAGATTTTCAATAACGACAACAAAAATCACTCCAAAATAAACAACAACAGTAAGGATCGTTACTTTTGTGATTTGCCGTCTAGCTATATAGGTATGTTACTGGAGGGGTTATAAAGGGGATTATACCCCTCCCCGAACGAATGAGAACAAAACACGGCAACAAAATGTTGTCATATGCACTGGGTTACTCAAAGATATCAGAATAAAAAGATTCTAGCTGTTCTTTCACATTGTATAGCTTCTAAAATATTTTTATTGCAAAAGTACAAACAACGCATGGCAAGTAATCCATTGTATTTAATAGTAATGTAGCGTTTAGCAATCAAGTACTCTAAATTTCATACGGTAAAATATATTACTATTTTTTAACATAAATGTTTATAATGTGATGGTATTCTGTTTATACCAAAGAATTGAAACAAAAATATATATTTGTATAAGACATTTATATACTATATAATGACTAATTTTTGTTAATGAAATTCTTTCATTAATTCACAATGCCTTGAAGTAAGTTGTGTTTTTTTTTTCTCTTTCGCCTTTTTTTTCTCTTATTTGATGGTGGAGGGGCACATGCTGCCATAGCTATACATCACTGCGAATAACACAATGTGAAACTAAATTAAGTTATGAATATCAATAATGAACAAGAAGGAAAACTGAGAGAGGGAATCAAAGTCCAGTGAAATATTGAATGAAAAGGGCTCGACCATTTCAGTGAGAAAAAGTCTGAGATCGTGATTTTTTGTCTTTCGGCCACTTGTTATTAAGTCCGGTGATTTTCTTTCCATGCAAACATGTTTGGTCTAGGATAATTGAGAGACGTGGACCGGTATAGGCATTTGGTTCATAATCTTTTTAAAGATTAGTCAGATAAAACCCTAGATTTTAATACTTTTATATACATAAAGCCTTCAATTGAGACTACTCTGTCACCATGAAAACGTATAAGGTCTTAAATTTCAAAATATAATACACCCAAAACAATAATTTTTTGTCATTTAGTTACTACACTGATAATCATGACTGACAAGTAAGCATTTGAGTAAAGTAAGCAACCAGAATCTAAGACTATGCGTATATTATATAAATAGTGCATGGTCTATCATGTCTATCCTGCACTATACTGGATTATGTACACGACAAATACTAAATTATCCCGAGTGCAGTTTTGTTTCACCGAGGCCGCAGGCCGAGTTGAAATAGACCTGCACGAGGGATAATTTAGTATTAATTTTGGAGTTCATATAGTCCAGTAATGGTGCATAAATAGAACATGCATAATTGTTATAGTACATAGACCCCCTAGATCTATAGATTTTATTGTGTATTAGGCCTGGGCCTAATTTTGTTATAGTGCATGATCGTGCACTATAAATCGGGGCGGTCGTCCGGGTACCTTCGTTCAATGCCACTGACAACCGATGAAAACACAGAGATTCTTGCATGATCAGCAGACCATCAAACATGGCTCGCTTGACGGAATCATCGACCAGCATAATGCCGAGGCTCATGGGCCTGATAAGAGTCAAAAGCTGTTACCAGGTTGTGTGATCAGCATTCCAGCAGGATTCGAGCAAGCACGAATATTGTTTTCATCGCTCTAAGGGCGGCTAACCGGAAGTTAAAGCCTGCCGCAACCTATAACAATTTTTTTGCACGTCACATGATGCGAATGTAACCAATCACAGCGCGTATTATACATACACTATTTACTATACACAATTAATGAAGTTCTACAAGCATGACAAGGATTATGATGGGGTGACCAAAGTTATAGCGCACATTTTAAACATTGTTAGGAAAATTATAGGCGATCTATGATTTCTCATACTCTAGAATAATTCATATTTAGATCGACTTATATAATATACGGAAGGCGATATTTTGGACCAAAGATGGTTCCAATAGGAAAATTAATCGACAAAGAAATTCTAAGAAATCGCGATCTCAAAAGTCGATGCCGGGTTGCAACACGCTGCAACTGAAAACAAGGAGTCCATACTTCGCTCACAATAAAGCAATCTATTAACGGTAAGGCAATTACATCAATTGCAAGGGAAAATACCATAGAATCATTTGGTATCACTTTTTGCTTAGAATTTCTACGGCATCTTCTGTCGAATTGAAGATTTTCAGACCCTTGTCGGTAATTTATGTTTGTAATAGATCAAACGTTTAAAAAAAATATCAAAATTTGCCGACCTTTGTCTATACATGTATTTTCATAATTTCTCACCCACTTCTAAAAGAGAATTTCGTCCCTTTGTCTGTTTAGGTTTCTCTTTTCACTGGTGCTATCAGATTTTTCGAAATCTCATCTATCTTTTATATATGAAATCCTTTGTCGTTAATATGTCAATGATAAATTTACGATTTTCTGGGCACTGGAAGTTAGCTTTACTTTAATGTATATTTTCCCGTATATGATAGAAAGTTTTCAATTTCGTTTTGCCAGTTTTTTATATCAATTTTTGTCTTTGTTTTGTTTTGTGTTTTTGTTGTCGTTTAGCTGAATAGTCAGATGAACCCGTCTGAGCCCTTGCTACCAGAACCCTTGTCAACAGGCCCCTTGCCAACGGAACCCTTGTCCACTGAATCTTTGTCAACTGAACCCTTGTCAGCGGAACCCTTGTCAACGGAATCTATGACAACAGAACCCTTGTCAACGGAATCCTTAAAAACGGAACCCTTATCAACGGAACCCTTGTCAAATGAACCCTTGTCAACGGAGCCCTTGTCAACGGAGCCCTTTTCCACTGAACATTTGTCAACTGAATCTTTGTCAACGGAACCCTTGTCAACGGAATCTTTGACAACAGAACCCTTGACAAAGGAACCCTTGTCAAATGAACCTGTGTCCACAAAACCCTTGTCAACTGAACCTTTGTCAACGAGACCTTTGTCAACCGATCCCTTATCAACTGAACCTTTGCCAATAGAACACTTGTCAACAGAACCCAATGTGTCCACTGAACGTTTGTCTCCTGAACCCGTATCAACGGAACCCTTTTCAATTGAACCCTTGTCCACTGAACCCTTGTCAACGGAACCTTTGTCAAATGAACCTGTGTCCACAGAACCCTTGTCAACGGAACCTTTGCCAACGAGACCTTTGTCAACCGAGCCCTTATCAACTGAACCTTTGCCCATAGAACCCTTGTCAACTGAACCTTTGCCAATAGAACACTTGTCAACAGAACCCAATGTGTCCACTGAACGTTTGTCTCCTGAACCCGTATCAACGGAACCCTTTTCAATTGAACCCTTATCCACTGAACTCTTGTCAACGGAACCTTTGTCAACTGAACCCTTGTCAACAGAATCCTTGGCATAAGAACCCTTGCCAGTGGAACCCTTGTCAACAGAGTCCTTGGCAATTGAACCCTTGCCAATTAATCCCTTGTGAGCTGAATCCATTTCAGCCATGTCATCTGACCAATTGTCAACAGAATCCTTGACAATGGAACCCTTGCCAACTAATCCCTTGTCAGCTGAATCCATTTCAGCCATGTCATCTGACCAATTGTCAACAGTATCCTTGACAACTGAACCCTTGCCAACTAATCCCTTGTCAGCTGAATCCATTTCAGCCATGTCATCGGAACCCTTGTCAACTGAATCCATTTCAGGCGTCCTAGCTGAGGTTCCGTCACCTGGTTAATCTTGTTCAACTCTTTCAACCACAATTTTTGAAGTCGTAGATGGATCCTTATACTTGTGAATTCAGTCTCAGTAGCAGTTCCAGTCACGTCAGAGCCTCTGCATTTCCACCTTAGAAGATTCGATTCTGGAGACAGGTTAAAAAAGTAAAAACTACAATACTGAAGTTCTCTTTCATTCTCTCTCTCTCTCTCCTTCCCTTTTCTCTTCTACTCTATCTCACCCTGTCATTCTCTTCCTCTCTATCTTTCCCTTTCTCTCTCCTTTCTGTCTTCCCTATTTACCTTTCCATTTCTCTCTTCCGCTTTCACTCTCTTTCCCTCCCATGCATGCATGCACACGCACACACACGCGCACACACATTCCTCACACGCCGCAGTCCCTTGTACATGATGTGCGTATTCGTGGTGTAATCCGACACATGCATGCAAACCTCAAAGACTCATTGCTCATCGCACCACTCACCGCACCCCCTCCCCCTCCCCCCCCCCCCCCCCCTCTCTCTCTCTAATCGCACCGTTCGTTTACACGCATGCACACACGCCCACTCACTCCCTGAAATATCCTAAAAAAGCAAACATCTGTTTTTGTTTTGTATGATTTGTTTGTTTTTTTAATAATTTTTCTATTCAGTTAATTTATATCAGAGGATTATATCTCGACTGTGTATTGTTATATACCATTAAGAAGAAGGCCGTAAAAGAAGAGTAGATTGTATCATCTCTTGTTTTATATCTTTTTATTAAATGATACTCTGATAATTATGTTAGAGAACCTGAATTACAAGCTTTGCTTTCCAAGGTTTCCTCCACAATACAGCTGGCATCCGTTTACTTATACCATAACGTAAATTTCATTTTGTTTTAAAACCAAATTTATGTGCCAGATTTAGTATCATTCCTAATCGTTGGGTTTTCTATGCTTTTCTATGCTCATAATGATTTTGTAAACTGAAAGTCTTAATAAATTGATTTGCTGTTGTTGAAGTAAATAAAATGAAGTGAAATGCAAATGAGTAGATATAAAGATTCATAGGAATACGTAATGTACACAATAAACTATTCAAAATGAACCGTTCTCCTTCTTATCAGTTAATTATTGTCAAGAAAAATGCTTTAATTTTAATTTTTGTACTCTCTGAAAAGTTACCAGAAAGCCCGCGAGACAGACATTGTCGGTCTGTCTCTTGGGTTATATCACCCTCCCCAAAGGTGAACTAAATATAAGAATCAAGGGTAACATATCTACGAAAGACCCCCCTCTCCACGACCCAAACACACACAGAAAAAGATTTTTTTTTAAACGAAGACTGAAGAAGAAAAAGAAGAAAAAAAAAAAAGAAAAAGAAAAAGAGAAGAAGAAGAAGAAGAAATTAGAAATGCACAGAAAGATCTAAATAGATTACTAGACAGAAACCGTCAAAATTTAAACTTTTTATTGAGGTAAGCCACCAAACAATAGACCAAGTGAAATGTCAGGAAATCATGAAGCGGATACCAAAGTTCTAGGTCATGTTCAGTATCTCTTTATGTACTGACATAGTAAACAACCAAAATATACTACGATACCAAGCTTGCAAATTATGAACTTCCTAAAACTTAAATTCTAGACATGAAAATACGTATCCTATATTTCACACTATAGTAAATAGTAGCTGTAGTAAAACTTAGGCAACTAACCCTGGATGATGATGATGTAAGCAAATAATTATTGGTTTGGCATTGAAAATTAAAATGCTCTTCGGACAGAGATGATTGTGTCGTAGAAGAACGTATAGACGGAAATCGGTGACCACAGCAAACAGTAAAATAAGGGGCAGACCAAACCCCTCCCTCATTATGTTTTGACGTTTTATTTTTGTTTACACTCCTCTCAAGTGCTTGGCATGCTGAAACTAAAGTCAAGTAACTATTTTGCTGTTTGAAACACTTTTCCTGTATTACTTGAATTTGTTTATAACAACTATTTCCCTTTTTTGTACAGCCTGTCCACTCATACCACTAATAAAACCGAATAAATGTACTTACAGTGACTTGAGAATATTGAAAATTGTCAGCACAGATATAACAGGTGATTGGAGCAATTTCGTATCTGGTGTGTAGAAAATATGGCTTTTTATAGAATGTAACATCAATGTACTTTGCCCTCATCTAGTGGCGTATCTGGTCCGGAAGGTGGGCAGTGGGGTGAACGTGTCCGCCGGTATATAATATGCACGTTGAGGGGTTGTATCTACGTCAAAATGCAAGCAAGGTATGGAGAAAAATGGGGAGGGGCGGCGCAGGTCTTCGCTTGTATTTCAATGTTGGTTGCAGGCGCCAGTTTCTTATCTGTGCACTCAGTACCTCCGTGCATAATTATTCGCAGTTTCAGGATTTATTGACTCGAAAAAGGTGAAGACATTACAGCTTCACTCTTATGCAAAGCAGTGCATAAACAAAATTAAGCAGGTCTTTGAAGTTGAACGGAAAACATGTTCATTAATTGAGTTTGGTCTAAATTATCAGCGGAATCGCCATGGATGAAACATAACTGCATTTAAGTTCCTTTAGTGTGAAGCTGTGATTTCATCAGTTTCTTCCAATAGATTCAGTTTCACTCATAAAACTGAACAAATATTCACTATGAAGAGATATCAGATTATCACATGTGTATTTCATTATAGTTCAATACAGAAATGGAAATGGTGGGGGGGGGGGGGATTCAGGGAACTTAGATTTACGGGCCAATGACCAATGTACATTGAAAAGACATTAAAAATGCGTATATGGTGATAATTCAATTACAATGAAACTACCGTCCAACATTAAGGAGTCTTCGGATGTGTCGACTAGAACGCCGTCCTAGATCCTCCCAGCGAGAATGGACTGCTTTGTGTTGACTGCATACAAACTAGGCGAAAAATGAAGCTAACAATGGGTGAAGCGAGGTTCACGTTTTAGAGAAGACGGCAAAACCATGACTGTTTGACGCGTTCTCGATCTGACTAGTGGACAGGTGAGCGCGGTATGCAGCTAACACAAAGCAGTCCATTGTAGCTGGGAGGTTCTAGGACGGCGTTCAAGCAAGGAGTTATCCTTGGTTCAAGTCGACATATTTGAAAGCTCACTATTAAAGATCACATTGCAAGAAAATTCCATCAAAATAAATTGGCTTAATACTTATTATTTCATAGATGGCATAAATTATACAAGGTTATCCAAATTCAACGCTTGGAAACATTTGAATTTATTTAATGATTATTATCAATTATAAAACGGTAAAATACAGCCCCGATATAGCAGCTGAAGAGCTCCTTGAACGCTGCTGAGATGTGTGACGACACACGAAGGACCAGTCCTGTCTAAGCAGACGATGTCCCATAACATCTTACACATTTTTCAGTGCCTGTTTTGTCATCTCCTCTTCACTTATTTCTCTTACTTGACTAGCGTCAGTCTTAATGTTAGTCTGTTGCCTCACTCTTAACTTCGTGTATGGTATTATTTTGATGAAAAATGCAGCGTTAAAAATAAAGGAATCAGTCACTTGTAAACAAAATAAGACGCCATTGTATTTTCAGCTGCTTGCACCGGGGCATGTTCGGCGTTTCAAGAGGGAACGAATACAATCTGTGATATTATTCGGAGGGCTTTTAAATTTGAAAATGGGGTTTATTTCATTGATCATTGACCCTTCTCCTGTGTATTTACAATCAAACGGTTTTAGTTATCAGAATCAGTTTCACTTTCCCTTTTAGAATGGTGTGAAATAAGGTCATGTTAAATATACCAAACTCTTTATAATTTGATAAATAATTGCATTGCAATTACGTTCATTCATTATAGGACGTCGTCTGCTTAAGCAGGATCGATCCCTAGTGTGACGACATCAAAACATCGCTATATTTCTGGCGAATCCTCGGATATTCCAGATGCTTAGAAGAGCTTTATTTATGTTGTTTTTATAATCATCAGATACGCAGTTGACATAAAACTTATACGATTGCCATCTGTAAGCTTCCCAGTTTCTAGTGATACATTAATTGCCATATTTGTGATTTTCTTGCAATGTGATCTTTAATCACTTATGGTACATAAGACTGTACTTATCCTGATACAAGCTATACACGCAAATCGATGTTGGCTGCCCTCTACGTCTATACACAGTACTATCAACCAAATCACAAGCCAAAGTATTTACCAAGGTCATTATTATGTGCATTAAATTTTGCTGAAAGGCCATAAGTTATAACAGCCATGCACAACACTACAAATCAAACAGATTCCTAGATTCGTGAAACTTACTGAAAAAAATTATTTATTTTCTATTGCATCTATATTATAATTTCACAAATATTAAAAGGGACGCTCATGTTTCCATCGGCTTGTCAGTTCGGTTTGTCAGTTGCGTGAGCTGGGTCTTTACATGGTGTCTTTGTCTTTGTGCTAGGCTCAGTCGTACTGGAGGCCTCTGCTTCCTCACCTGCAAACAAATGATATTGAGAAAATACATCGATTAAGTAGAGTGTAGTCCAGATGGTTTGATTTGATTTGATTTGATTGACTGGTTTCTGCATCATTTTTTAACATACAATATTCAAGCATGGTACAGATCTCATACATAATACATAATTATACTTGTTGAGTACATAACTGAATACATGATTGAATACATAATGCAATTCATAATTTAATATACAATTGAATCATGATTGACTTCCTATTTGAATACATATTTGAATTCATAATTGAATACATATTTGAATATATAATTGAATACATATTAATCAAAAACATACTGAATACATACTTATGCATAATAATGTACGAAACCAATTTAATACATTGAATACATTATGAACGTCAGTATTAGACGCAGGAGTATTAGGCGCAGGAGTTCTCTGTCCGAAAATGTCCTCGGACATACGGCTAAACACGCCCCCCCCCCCCCCCACACACACACACACACACTTCTGTCATGAATGTCCCCCTGTGCTCCCCTGGCTACGCTAATCATTGTCTCATCTTTTCAACAGGCACACCAGTGTAAACTTCCTCATTTAATCCCTTTATTTGCGAAAGTACATTTCGTCGTCGAGTTCACGTCCTGATGCGATTTTGGCATGACCATATGGGGCATACCTCCTTCAAACAAATGGTACAGATTCATTGGGACTGCAGTAATATATATGTGGCATTGCCTGAGGGTGAATGGAGATAAGGGCTATCATTTATTTATAGGCTCTGCCACATTTTTAGCAATGGGGAAATAGCCACATTTATTGAACAATAGGTCTTCGTTGGCAAGCTCATCCCCATCGATTTCAATATCACCATGCTCATTTATTAATTTTAAATAACCTAGCATTTACATTCAATAAAAAGTTGGGTTTTAAAAAATATATATCTGGCCACAACACGTATGAACAGGTACGACAGGTAATGTGTATTAGCCCCCTGTGGCAGTGCTCGGACAATAGCGACAACATGCTATCTTTGGCGATAATGGAAAGTCGATATTGATCCTAACTGATAAAGATAGCGGTACCCTAGTGACACCAACTAGACCGACACCAGACCGACAACAGAACAAAAAAATTACATTACCCCGAACGGCCAATAATCGATCGGTCTGGAATCGATGCAGAGTCGGTTTAGTGGTAAGATTGAGGTGTGAGAGAAATAGACAGTTATTATGTTTACCTGGTGTGCCGCTAGGTGTGGAGGGAAGGGATGAAGGTGGGCCTGGGACTGATATAGCGTCGTGAGGGACAGGAATCTTGAACTTCTCTAATTCTGGAGACAAAGTACAGTCATGTGTGATGGTTTTATATAAAGGAGAATACTGATATCTTACACCCTCTCTCTCACTCTCTCTCTCTCACTCTCCTTTCTCCTTCTCACTCACTCTTTGATTCTTTTTTTTTTCACTCTCTCTCTCATTTACACTTACTCTCTTTCTATATATACATATGTAATTCTCATTCCCTCTCTCTTAACATCTCCCTCTCTCCCCATATACACTACTTATTTTCATCTTCAAGTGAAAAAAATGACAGTGATGTAATTGTGCATACGTCAGCAATGGCGTAGCCAGGATTTTTCAATGGGGGGGGGGGAGCAGACGTAAAGGATCCAACCGCGTTTCCAAGATTTAATTTTAGGCGAGGGCGAAGAGCGAGAGCTCTGACGTTTTATAGCAAATTTGCGATAAAGATAACGGCTCGTATCAACTTTCTTTAAGCGGAAAGTTAGTTCAAACATTTGGACGCAATGCTGCACTGTATGTAACAGGGGTGGGTGCAGAGAGGGGGAATTTCCCCTCCTGCGCAAAGCGCGAAAGCTCCGATGTTTTAGCAAATTTGAGAGAAATATAACGGCTCGTAGCAAACAATTTCTTTAGGCGGAAAGTTATAGTTTGACGCCCTGACTGCTTTTCAATTATTTGGATGATGATGATGTAAGCAAATAATTATTGGTTTGGCATTGAAAATTAAAATGCTCTTCGGACAGAGATGATTGTGTCGTAGAAGAACGTATAGACGGAAATCGGTGACCACAGCAAACAGTAAAATAAGGGGCAGACCAAACCCCTCCCTCATTATGTTTTGACGTTTTATTTTTGTTTACACTCCTCTCAAGTGCTTGGCATGCTGAAACTAAAATCCTCCAAAACAAGAGAGGGGGAATTTCCCCTCCTGCGCAAAGCGCGAAAGCTCCGATGTTTTAGCAAATTTGAGAGAAATATAACGGCTCGTAGCAAACAATTTCTTTAGGCGGAAAGTTATAGTTTGACGCCCTGACTGCTTTTCAATTATTTGGACTCAATATTACGCTGCATGTAACGGGCGTGGTTGCAGGGGGGGGAGTTATTTTCCCCTTCCCGTGCGACGTTTTAGCAAATTATAAGAGAAAGCTAACGGCTCGTAGCTTTTTTTTCCTATCAATTTCCCCGCTTTTTCGCTCTCGATTTTTTTAGGGGCTGAATAGGGGGGGGGGGGTGGCCCCCTTGTGCCCCTGTCTACGCCAATGTACGTCAGTCTGACCATGAGTGTATCAGGAAAATTTGAGTATTTTGAGTATACTTCATCATTTTGAAATTTTATAGTTGTCAGTTACAATTTTATTGATAATTTTTGACCAGAAAACCCCGGCTATCTCTTCTTATCTGCAAATTTAATGGGAAAATGCACCTGGTATTAAGTTGATTTGAAAAATGGAAGAAAATGAGAGAAATTAACAATTATCCAAACTCATATTTGATCGCTCGCACTGTTATTCTCAATTAAGGGTTATGGGGTTCCGTCCATTGGCGTAGAACCTTTCATTTCTTCTTTTCATTAAAAACCATTTTGGGATGCTCTAAAATGCAAGTATTATCGACAATTTTTTGTAAAATTCCCTGATGTAGGTTAGGGATACCCCCTCCCACCCCCGCTCGGTCTCTTCGTTCAGTGGTGTATCTAGGGCAGGGGGGCACGTGCCTCGTGCAGCACTTGGAGGGGGCGCAAAAACGCAAAGGAGAGAAAGAATAATAGGGGAAATCATAATCAAAAAATCATAATCTTTACGGATCACCGCTCAAAATCCGCACGGTAAATGCACTAGAAATCTAGTTTTTGAAGGTTTGAAATGCGAAAATTTTCCAAAGCTCGGTCGCTTTGGTCCCTCGAATAATTATTTTCTTTCAGGATCTCGTAATTCCGCTCCCCCAGTATATAGTTCTTAAATAGCTTAAATTGTTCAAAAAGTTTGAAAAAATTAAGATGTAATTGCTTTGCTCGCCAGTATTATGTAAGTTTCATATGACTCCTGCTAAATATTGCGCTCCCGATATAGGATAAAGTGTATAAAACAGCATTTGCAAAGGTTCAAGTTTTGAAAGAAATCTCAACTTCACGTCGCCTTGCTGAATTTCTCGACTCTTTCTCAAGCCTATATGGTTTTTGTTAGTTTTGCTCCCGATTGTAGAAGTGGGTGAATAGAAAACCGTTTATCAATGTATAAAATTCGAGCTTCTCTACCGCTCAACTGCACATTTTTTTGGGTAAAATTCACAAGAAAATGCGTTTTTAGTGATAAACATTGACAAATTTGCCGCTCGGTCGCTTTGCTTCCTCGCTTGTACAATAACGTAGATAAGTTTGGGCACTCGGGGGGGGGGGGGGGGGGCTATTTGTGCCGGGCGCCATTATCCCTAGATACGCCACTGGCTTCGCTCCCTCTCATGTGAAATGTTGCGTCCAAATAATTGAAAAACGGTCCGGGCGTCGAACTTTATAACTTTCCGCCTACAAAAATTGTTTACTACAAGCCGTTATCTTTCTCTCAAATTTGCTAAAACGTCAGAGCTTTCGCGCGTCGCGCGGGAAGGGGGAAACTCCTCCTCCCTGCACCCACCCTTGTTACATATAGTGCAGTATTACGTCCAAATAACTGAAAAGCAGGCAGGGCCTCGAACTATAACTTTCCGCCTAAAAAATTGTTTGCTACGAGCCGTGTAACTTTCTCTCAAATTTGCTAAAAACGTCAGAGCTTTCGCGCTTCGCGCGGGAAGGGGGAAACTCCCTCCTCCCTGCACCCACTCATGTTACATACAGTGCAGTATTGCGTCCAAATAACTGAAAAGCAGCCAGGGCGTCGAACTAACTTTCCGCCTGAAAAGAAAGTGCTACACTGTAATAAATAACTGTAGATTAACAGGTTTTTTGACTTGTAAAATTACAAGTTTTCTGTTAATACGGTATTTTTCACAAGAAAAATACCGTATTAACAGAAAAACGGCCAAAACTGTTAATCTACAGTTACAAGTCAAAAAACCTGTTAATCAACAATTATTTTTAACAGTGTAGCACTTTCTTTTCAGGCGGAAAGTTAGTTCGACGCCCTGGCTGCTTTTCAGTTATTTGGACGCAATACTGCACTGTATGTAATTTTTTACAGTGTACGAGCCGTACTGATTTGCTGCCCCACAACCGCCCCTCCCCTAAAATGAAATCCTGGCTATGCGTTTGGATCCTTCACGTCTGCCCCTCCCCCATTAAAAAATCCTGGCTACGCCTGTGATGCTGTACGTTGTGTAACCAGGAAAAGAATGGTAACAAGGAGGTATTGTTCGAAAGCATGCAATGAGCTGAGGGAAGTTACATTCCACTGTCTATTGTAGAATGTAGTGTAGCTGACAGATGATTCACAGATGATGTCATTGCAGGAATGAGATATGGAGCTTTTATTAGGGAGGAGTTTATGAGGTTGGATAAAATATTTCAAAAAATATTTCAAAATCTATGAAACATATATAGACGTTTAAATAACAAAATATTAGTTTTATGCATCCCTGCACATCAACAGCAAAAAAAAACTTGCATTTGGGTTGCATTTGGTTGCATTTGGCTGCATGGGCCCTTTAATTAATCTCAGTTTTTTAATTTCATATAATTCATTTTTAGTACCTTTTGCCCTATTCACATTATATTCGAGGTTAAAAGGGTGGTGAACATTATAGAATTTATAAAAAGAGAACAGTAGCCAAAGAAGTGAAATATAGGAAAAGAACGAAAGGGAAAAAAGAGAGAGAGAGAGAGAAAGAGAGGAAAGAGAGCGAGAGAGAGAAAGAGAGGAAAGAGAGCGAGAGAGCGATAGAGAGAAAGTAAGTGTAAATGAGTGAGAGAGAGAAAGAGAGAATGGGAATGAGTGATATTTCGAGAGAGAGAGAGAGTGTGTGTGGGTGTGTACATGTATACGCATTCAAACCGATGACATCGAACAAAGAGAACAATGGGTCATCGGTAGCAATTCAATAAGGTCATCGATTGTCAACAATTATTGGTGAGGTTTATTCCTTCAATGAATTTTGTGACGCAATTCAGTAGTGGAGTCATCGGTTGAAATTCGAACAATAGAAAAAACATAGATGTGTGCGTGTGTGCGTGTGTGTTGTGTATGTGTGTTGTGTTGTGGGGTACAGAGAACAATAGAGCACCATGATGGCCTTTATTCCGTCATGGTTGTGGGGTACAAAATACAATGGGAGAAAACAATAAAGTTCCATTAGGTACGTTCACACGTAGAGCGATAGCATCGATGCTATCTAGGTTTCGAGACTATTTTGGTCATGACCAGATAGTTTTAAGACCAAACGCCGTCTGAACGCAGATAGCCACGAGATAGAAGCGAGTTGGAGCTAGGTTTCCAAACTATTCTGGCAGCGAGTAAATCTCAGGATCCAGCGACAAGCATCGATGCTTTGCGGTAGACCACCCACCGCGCTTGTGACTATTTTGTAATGTGAACGTAATCGCTGCTCGTTGCTATCTTCACTCGCAGCTTCGCATGATATGACCCCTGTGCACAAACTTCAATACCAATTATACTCGGGTCACCGTGTGTGTTATGTTGTGACTATTTGTAATGTGAGCGCAATCGCTGCTTCACTCGCTGCTATCTTCACTCGCAACTATTATAATTCTGTCTGTTTCATGTGGTGCTATAATAGTTATGTTCACACGTAGTACATAGCATCGATGCTTGAATATATAATTGAATACATATTAATCAAAAACATACTGAATACATACTTATGCATAATAATGTACGAAACCAATTTAATACATTGAATACATTATGAACGTCAGTATTAGACGCATGAGTATTAGACGCAGGAGGGCTACTCAAAACTATTTCCAGTACGTTCAGAGTTCAGACAGGCCGTGATCGACTTGCTTCTATCACCCACTCGTGACTATTCATCGCTCACTCGCTGCCAAAACAATAATTACTGCGCCACACAGAGTGACCCGAGTATAATTGGTATGCATGGTCAAACGCGCGGAAGTTTGTGCACAGGGGTCATATCATGCGAAGCTTTTGTTTTGAATAATATTTTATTTGTCTTCATAAATCAACATAATAACACAATAACAATTCATTTGTAATATCGATAATACAATCAACTAGCAAATACATGTGTTATAATACTTAATTTTAAATAAACCTTGTACATGAACTCCAATCTTATACCAAAATAAAACTCATGCACACTATTCTCTGGTAAGCACATGTAAATCAATATCTAAATACCACATCATATATGTGACCAGGCACCACAAAACCACCAAAAAGTTGCCAGATATGAATTTTTAGTTAAAGGTGTTACTCGGAGATGTACAAATCAAAATGAAATAAATTTGGTATCAACGGAAAGGGGAAGATGCCCTAAAGCATTCCATCAACATTCGAAATCCATAGGTTTTCATAAATTAATATTATTCTGTTTCAAATGTGTGCCAAAATATTCGCATATTTTCGCCCCGCGAGCAGTTTCTTTTTCAACCTTGGAAATGTGACGTAATACTCGGGACACACTTGCTTGCTTCTAGCTAGCTCAGGATCACGTCAATACAGCGCGCGCACATAACTGATTTCTTCCAATCTTTGAAAATCTTGTAGACAAAATGTCTGATTTTGGCCCTGATTCAGATGTTAGAACCTGGAATCACACCGTCATTCCATCAATCACTGGGTGAATCACTGCAACAGCCACACACACATATACGATTCATACAGCTACAGTACAGTCAAGTCGTATACCGTAAGCTAGCTGTCCCTAGAATGACGTCATTTTTCTAGTGCAAGAATTCTCGCTTTCGTGGCTCATCTGAGACCCTGTCAGGGGTCTTGAAAAAAGTCCCGGTAATTTTTTTGAACAAGCTTACATCTCTAAAATTTAATTTCATCGTATTCTTTGGGGGATTAGCATTACAAAAATGTATAATTTGCCCTATTTCTTATTTTATGGGACATTTCTCCCGTTATCTGATTCTGAAAGAGGAGATTCTCAGCTTTAAAGTGATATATAACTCATTAGCTTTGGATGTTCATAACTCAATGTACAAAGAGAAGAATGCACAGTCCCTCATAATGTTACTTCTTAATAAGGGTTTAAAGTTTGCAGTCTATTGAAGCACTCTGACTTGCAAAGTGTTGTGCTAAGGTGACAAAAGGGATTACCAGATTGTCCTAAAACTTGGCATACTAATTAGACATATCCTGTTTATCATAGTGCACAAGTATCAATGCAAGAACTTACTCCGGTTAAAATTTATGGGAGATTAAAATGAGACAAGTATTCAGGGTCGTGAAAAAGAAAAGTAATACAACAAAATCCAGAGAAGACACACATAAGTCTGATAAAAAAACTGTCAAAAATACCACTTTTAGATTGTTTGGTGCCTCCAAACTTTTAGATTACTTAGAAAAAAGTATACTCTTTCAGGAAATACCCAAAACTAAAATTTGACCATGCCAACCAAAACACATTGATTGAGCTCTAACTGAAAATCACACAGTGCGACTTTTTGGTGGTTTTGTGGTGCCTGGTCACATATATAAAAAAGAAAAAGTTAAAAAGGAATCCCCCCCCCCAAAAAAAAAAAAACACCCCTTCCTTACCACACAGTATACACAGTAGCCTACTTACCCCTACATCACATGAATACATACATTACATTACAGTACCAGATGAAACAGACAGAATGATAATAGAAAAAAGTAGGGAAGAGGGTACATCACATGAATACATACATTGCATTATAGCACCACATGAAACAGACAGAATTATAATAGCAGCGAGTGAAGATAGCAGCGATTGCGCTCACATTACAAATAGTCACAAGCGCGGTGGGTGGTCTACCGCAAAGCGTCGATGCTTTGTCGCTGGATCCTGAGATTTACTCCTGCTAAACTCGCTGCCAGAATAGTTTGGAAACCTAGCTCCAACTCGCTTCTATCTCGTGACTATCTGCGTTCAGACAGCGTTTGGTCTTAAAACTATCTGGTCATCACCAAAATAGTCTCGAAACCTAGATAGCATCGATGCTATCGCTCTACGTGTGAACTTACCTAATATAATGTAATGTATGTATTCATGTGATGTACCCTCTTCCCTACTTTTTTCTATTATCATTCTGTCTGCTTCATCTGGTGCTGTAATGTAATGTATGTATTCATGTGATGTAGGGGTAAGTAGGCTACTGTGTATAACTGTGTGGTGAGGGACGGGGTTTTTTTTCCTTCTTTTTATCTTTTTCTTTTTATATATATGATATGGTCTTAGATATTGATTTACATGTGCTTACCAGATAATAGTGTGCATGTGTTTTATTTTGGTATAAGATTGGAGTTCAGTCAATTTTGACATGTACAAGGTTTATTTAAAATTAATTATTTCAACACATGTATTTGCTAGTTGATTGTATTATCGATATATTACAAATGAATTGTTATTGTGTTATGTTGTTATGTTGATTTATGAAGACAAATAATATATTATTCAAAACAAAAACTTCGCATGATATGACCCCTGTGCACAAACTTCCGCGCGTTTTGACCATGCATATATACCAATTATACTCGGGTCACCGTGTGTGGCGCAGTAATTATTGTTTTGGCAGCGAGTGAGCGATGAATAGTCACGAGTGGGTGATAGAAGCAAGTCGATCATGGCCTGTCTGAACGTACTGGAAATAGTTTCGAGACTTACATAGCATCGATGCTATGTACTACGTATGAACATAACTATTGTGTGTAAAGGTGTGGGCGTGTGTGTGTGTGTGTGTGCGCGCGCGAGTATGCCCGCGCGTTATTTGTAGAGGGCGAAGAGAAACACAGGAGACATTTGTATATTGCTATAATTTCCTCTTATCTTTTCGTTTCTTCCTAGAGAATTCGTCGCTCATTTCACGAAGTGGCACAAAGGTCCAAAATCGCGTACATAGTCAATTTTGAGTTTTCTTCATTTTTACGATCTACTAGCCATGTTCTACCATTTCACTAAATTTCGAGTAATAATTATGTTTATTTATGCAAAAACACGTCGTGCTGAAAGTGACACGAGCCATGAAAATGCAGATTCATAATTTCACGAACCGGCACAAGACGGCGCGCGCACTGCGAACCGTGTGTTTTCATGCGCGCGCCTCGTTCTTTGTATGTATTACGAAGACGTGCGCGCTTCCTCGAGCTAATCTTATACTTTCATTTTCGGCTTGTTCATAAAAAAATCCCAATGACCCAGAACCACAGTGTTTGTATCAGGCTGGCCCTCCAAAAATCTCTCAAAGCAAATATGAAGATTTGCTAACTCTCTGTTCTGGACGCATCCCCGTCATCAATCATCCAGATAACCAAGCATTTTACCGCCAGCTTCTGCACTAAACAGGTGGTATTGTAGCAACTTCACTCATTTGTTTACATTAGACAGACAGGACTGATCAAAGCTTGGTCATAGTTTGTTTATGTGGATCAGCTGGTTAAAGTTCATTCAACTGCTCACTTCCTCACTGGACAATACCAAAGACCTTCTTCTTATTCAACTCCTGCACTCAGCATTCATCTTTTGTTCTCCACTACACCAGGCAAGGCACTCTACACATGTTCTACATTCTTCATTGCTTCACTCCCTTATAATAGAACTTGTTTTTGTTGCCTGGATACAAACCTTCCAATGACATGAGTTTACTGAGCACATGGACTTTCAGCTTTTCACTTAGTAGGAAGTTTTCATCTAGAGAACACGTTCTTTTTCTACTGAGTCACACATTCACAACCTAGGACTACCAACATTTGGACATCGCATCTTCATTTACTCATCCATTTTCTTTATCTGGCAAACAGCAGATTTGACTCTTATTTTATCAACATTAGACAACAGTGATCTACTTTCTTTTCGCTTGTGCTGGCCGCGGGGCCAGTGCAGTATTTGTAAATAGAGATCTTTCGCGATCGCGAATATTTGATTATTATGAAAGATAGAACATTTTTGGGGGGAGATTAAGAATTATAATTTGTTTGCTCTGAAGCATTTAGAGATATATTGTAACTTTTAGAGATATATAGTATGTTGAGAGGTATGTTGTATGTTGTATATGTTGTTTTATATATTGTATGTTGAGAGATATCTTGTATGTTGTATATGCTGTATATGTTGTATTACCTTATAATTAACTTGCGTAAGAAATTGTATTTGTGATGTAGATATTTCCAACTAGAGCGTTGAGGTGATGATGATTTTCAGATCTTTTGTGGTAATATAAGTCACAAAGATATTTGTATAATAGTAATTCTGATTTGTTGATTACAAGAAAGATTGACTAAAATCAACTCACATCTCTGAGAACTTGTGCCAACATTGAAAGGGGTGGGGTGACTAATGTATGTATTCACAGACATTTACTAAGATGCTGGCGTATTTGTCCGCACTAACACTTCCATCTTTTCTTTAAGTTGAAGCTTAGCTTATAGTAGAGATATGATAGATGTAAGTATTAACGACGAACTCATAATTATATTTTGTTAAGCAAATCTTCACGATGACTGTGCATTATTTTTAATTTATGAAGGAAGCCTGTTTTAGGTATATAGATTTTTTTCAATAAATTTAACTTTATCAATTAACATGATTTTGTATTTTTTTTCTGATTTTAAAATGGTTGATAACCTTGAGTACAGAATAATTGTGTAACATTTTTTTTTACATTCTCTTTATAAATTGATATAGAAAACTCTCACCAATTATCTCTTATCTGTTTTCATACAGTTGCTGTGCATGGTCAATCATTTTCCACTGTCATAATGTATAATATTCACCATTACCAGTTTATAGTAGTGGTATATAGTGAATAGTAATGCAAGTCTGAGAGTAAATTTTCCTCATATTTTGTCCCTGCAGAGGTATATGAGGTAATTGCTAATTGTAATTTGTTCGCTAGTAGCATTCTCTTGCTGACCTACAATGTGTCATTCAGAAATGTTATAAGTACGTTTCACAATGATGAAAACAAGTTGGATCTTCCAAAAAGTATATAACGGCTTTAAATATTTTATTCACTAACATAATTCGTATGAAGTTTAATGAAATCAAATAGAAAGCATGTGTTTCAGTAAAAACCTTCATGATAGTAGTTCAAAACATATTCACAAATGTCTACTAAAAAGGACGGCACATGCAGTCCAAATCTTATGTGTTCAAACTGTAAGCACATTTGTAAGACAATGCTTAATTTGTTAAAATACTGTGGTAAATTATTGATTTTTTTTTGACGTTGTGCTTTAAAAAATTCTTTCCAAGTTAAAATTATTCAGTAAAAACCGTGAATCAACTTTAAATTCATAATATCAAAATAATATTAGTAAAAATCTGTAATTAATTTGAAACTCATAATGTATTACAAATGAGTGCAGATGCAGAGTAGTGGTAATTACTGCTATTTTGTGTACGAAATATTAGCATGTGTAAAAATAATGATAATGTGTTGAATTATTTAATTACCCTTTTCAATTATTAATCTTCACTGACTTTTGTACTTTCAAAATGAATTTTTTTGTCGAATTTTAAATTATTCAATAAAACCTAGAATAATAGTTGAAGTCAAAATATTTATGTATTTAGAGATGCATGCACTTGTGTTCGAAATGTAAGCACACGAGATGAGGCTCGGTAAAAAATTAAAAGAGAGAGGGAGAGAGAGAGAGAGAGTAATACTGGGATTGAAAATTAATAATGATGAAGCATGATAAAATGAGAAGTTAGAGAAAGGATAAATGCAGTGTGCTTCATTGTGTAAAGCAATACTAATACCAAAAGGTGGGCAGTGATTTGATCAAATTGGAGAAAGGAAATTCTCTTCTTTCGTTTTTTGTACAATTTGTTATATATTATTCAAAAGCACCAACGAAACAAGTATTTCTAAACCTCCCATCTTATAATTGCTGTTTTTACTCGCGAATAAACAGCGCTCACCATGCGCGCGTCCAATTGTGCCATTTCGTGAACTAAATCGCGCAGCGGATTACGCGTATGATTTCGTTCACGAAATGACACGAACGTTTGAATCCTTCCAGTATTCATGTTTTATCTTCTTTTTTAAAAAATTGTATGTGAACAGTTAGTTGAAATTCCCCTCCTTCGTTCCATGTACAATTTATTATATCTAATTCCGAAAACCACATCAATTTAATGGTTTCCCAAATAATATCTCATCAATTGCGTTTTAACTCGCGAATAAACAGCGCACACCATGCGCGCATCCAATTGTGCCATTTCGTGAACTAAATCGCGCAGCGGATTACGCGTATGATTTCGTTCACGAAATGACACGAATGTTTGAGTCCTTCCAGTATTCATGTTTTGTCTTCTTTTTTAAAAAATTGTATGTGAACAGTTAGTTGAAATTCCCCTCCTTCGTTCCATGTACAATTTATTATATCTAATTCCGAAAACCACATCAAATTAATGGTTTCCCAAATAATATCTCATCAATTGCGTTTTAACTCGCGAATAAACAGCCCACACCATGCGCGCGTCCAATTGTGCCATTTCGTGAACTAAATCGCGCAGCGGATTACGCGTATGATTTAGTTCACGAAATGACACGAATGTTTGAGTCCTTCCAGTATTTATGTTTTGTCTTCTTTTTTAAAGTATTGTATGTGATTAGTTAGTGGAAATTCCGCTCTTTCGTTTCATGTACAATTTATTATATCTAATTCCAGAAAACCCTCCATATTAATAGCTTTAAAGATTACAAATCTTTAATCGCGATTTTCTCAGAACGCACTATTCGTGATCCGCGCGCACCTGTGCCACTTCGTGAAATGAGCGACGAATTGATTAAGCATGGGATTGACGTCCCTGCCAACGCTGACGCAGTCATTGGTCAGCCTCTAAACCTACCATCTCCTCCTCGTCATTTACCAGGTAAAATAACCGAGTAACATCTTCCGCCTGTGTTTCTCTTTCTCTTTCTCTCTACCTTCTGATCGCTCTCTTTCTCTCTTCCCTTCTGATCTCTTTCTTTCTCTCTCTCTCTCTCTCCTTCCCCCTTCCCCTCTCTCTCTCTCTCCTTCCCCTTTTTCCCTCCCTTCCTTTTTTCTAATACACGACGGATAATCATACAGCAGAGGTGTTGTGGTCTAGTTGAGAAGTCCCCGAACTTACCGATCACAAGATACGGGGTTCGGATCACAGCTGCCACACCACTAACGTCCTTTGGTAAGACATTATTAATCTACAATAGCCACACTTGACCAAGGTGATAGAAGAGTCCTCAAGCTACACCAGATGTATGAAACTAAAATATTTAAATATATATAATATATATATAATATTTTTTTTTTGGGGGGGGGGGGAGAACTGTATAATGGTGGTAAAATGAGATATTTCAACAAGCTTAAATTGACATTCAACGCTTTACGAAACCCCCAAGTGGATGCACATGCAGGACCTTTTACGGTAGACATGGTAAAGTAGAACCGAGTAAAACTGACTAGAGTGCATATTGGAAATGGGTCATTTTTCTATCCACATGACTCATTCCATGGACGTCAATCCATCGTGATTTCCCTTCCTATCCTACGAAAGTTTTAAACGCGAACTCAAAGTCATTATCTTTGCCATGCCGCCCCTCTGTTCGAAAAGTTACAAACCTTGAATATATTATTTTGATCTTTATAAGTATCATGCGATAATGATATATACATGTATATGATGTTCCCCCCCCCCCCCTTTCAATTACTTGAACTCTTTTAACCTCCTTTTACACCTTTCAATAGTAAACCTTCTTACAATTAGATTGTCCTCTCACTTTTCCTCTGTATAAATTTTTTTGATCCACTAATCCAGTGGCGGATCCAGGCAGGGGCGCCTGCCCCTGCCTTTCACAAATTGTCCTTGGTTTCATTACTAAGTATATCTTTAATAGTATAGCACACCACATTTTATTGTAAGAAGCGCCCTCCCTTTACTTCAAGATTTTAACCATGATAAAGCGCATCTCTTTTTTTTTTTTTTTTACCGAGGCTAAAAGTATTAGGAAAGTAGTACGTACTCTTTATTTCACGATCCACGAGCGTGCGCGCGTGTACAATATTATACAGGCCATAATGCAGAAGCAGTTCTGTTTACAATGGACGAAAAACTAAGAATGTGAAAAGGGGTGTGTTTGTGTTGATGTAAAATTGAAGCTTGACTTAATAATCATGGTTACAGTGCTCTATCTAATTGAAAATAAATACCTTAAGAGTTCATTTATCTTTTTCTCTTTGTTAATTAAAAAACACAGATGTTTCTCATTCTCTTTATATGATTACATTAACTGAATGGATCAAAAGTCTCAAAAAGAGGCATTTGGTCTGGTAGTTTAATATTTGCCAATAGAGCTGTTTACTAATTTTATGCATACTTCCTGGACAAAAGTTGCTCTTGACGACTCAAAAGCTTGCCAGAGGCTTGCCCGACATAGCAATTACTAATGTATGCAAAATGGATACCATTACGCATACCAGGTGCATTAAATAGTTGGTACCTAAGGATTCTGGAGAGAAACATGCATAAATTGAAATACATTAGTAAACAGGTCTATTAAGGCACCCACATCACACAATACTTTTTCACTTGATCTTAATCGTCAATTAAGTCTTTGTGAAAGAGGCCTCAGGTACATTAACACCTATCATTCAATATCAATTAAATGTGCTTAAAGCAGATAACCGGAGAAATGTCCCATAAAATAAGAAATAGGGCAAATTATACATTTTTGTAATGCTAATCCCCCAAAGAATACGATGAAATTAAATTTTAGAGATGTAAGCTTGTTCAAAAAGATTACCAGGACTTTTTTTCAAGACCCCTGACAGGGTCTCAGATGAGCCACGAAAGCGAGAATTCTTGCACTAGAAAAATAACGTCATTCTAGGGACAGCTAGCTTACGGTATACGACTTGACTGTACTGTAGCTGTATGAATCGTATATGTGTGTGTGGCTGCTGCAGTGATTCACCCAGTGATTGATGGAATGACGGTGTGATTCCAGGTTCTAACATCTGAATCAGGGCCAAAATCAGACATTTTGTCTACAAGATTTTCAAAGATTGGAAGAAATCAGTTATGTGCGCGCGCTGTATTGACGTGATCGTGAGCTAGCTAGAAGCAAGCAAGTGTGTCCCGAGTATTACGTCACATTTCCAAGGTTGAAAAAGAAACTGCTCGCGGGGCGAAAAATATGCGAATATTTTGGCACACATTTGAAACAGAATAATATTAATTTATGAAAACCTATGGATTTTGAATGTTGATGGAATGTTTTAGGGCATCTTCCCCTTTCCGTTGATACCAAATTTATTTCATTTTGATTTGTTTGTACATCTCCGAGTAACACCTTTAAAGTTGACTGACTGCATCGTTCAAGGTGAACTTTTTAATGAAATGACGCCGACCGTATTTTGAATATTAATAATTAATTAACTTTAAAGTAACTGAGTGAAAAAATGTTTAGTACAGTAACTACAGAACCGGAAAATGGCGTTGAAGAAAGACATACTGAAGCTTTTCGTCTTGCACTCATCGGAGTATACCGCAAGAATGAACAGAAAGACGAAATCGAACAATATGCCGGAATCTAAAGGAACATAGCGCGCGAAATATTAAACAGATTTTGATTGGCTGCCTGAACATAATGGGAAATTAGGCTTATTGCCAGCCGGTTTTGTAATAACTGGAGCTAAAATAATACGAGCGTCCTCACGAACTCTTTCTGTCGGCACAGAACAGGGTCAGTGAGCTGAATCATAATGTATGTGGCTTCGAGCATGCGCAGATGTGTAAAGTTTCTCGCTCGGCTAAGAATTTTAAACCAAGATGAACAGTATTGTTCAACGCACTCTTGATTGTTAAAAATATTTAAGTTTCCTTACAAACAGCCCATTCCCGGTATGTCATTCATTTACAGAAAATGGTTGAGTTAGAGCTATTCCTCTAAAAGTGCTCTTTAAATGCGACTTCGCACATGATTTTTTGAAAAAGTCCTTGACGTGGGAGGGGGATCCCTCGCCGTTGGCGCCTCTATTTCAAATTCTTGGATCCGCTACTGATCAAATCAAATCAAATCAAAACTAGCTTGGTAAAAGTTTGCATAAAATCGGACAAGCCATAAGAAAATTATGAATTTTGGAAAGTACAGATACTGAAATATCATGTAACTGTCCACATTCATAGTCGTTGCCTTTGGTCCATGTATAATTTAGGCATTACAGGCCATTACCATGCATACGTACATTTTCTGGTTACATGTCGTTTTTCTGAATGTTTGTATTTCCAAAGGTTCGTTTGAACCTTGAATCTTAAAGTGATAATCCCTTTCTGCAGCTCCTTGAAACTCCGAAGATTCATAATTCCGAAGGTTCGAAATTCGTGCACTAGTGTAATAGAACACTACATCATTTTCGAAATTGCGAACCTTCGGAATAATGAACCGTACTTCTTTTCGGAAATACGAACCTCTTTTCATTTTCAGAAGTAAGAACCCTATTTCATCTTCGGAATTATGAAGTCCCCAGTATGATTTTTTTTTGTTTTGTGTTAGATCCTCACACTTTTCGATATATATATTAACTCCTGTGGTTATTATGAAATAAATAAATTAATTTAATTTAATTTTAAAAAAATTGATAGTAGGTCCTTACTTTGTGAACATTTTTTTATCAGGAAACATATAATATTGTTAAAAGACTTAAAATGCGAAAGAACAGTAATAAAATAAAGGCATTATATTTTTTCTATCTGTTGACAATAGGAGGAATCCCACCCCCTCAATTTTGTTCTTGCACTTTGAAATTCATACATACTTGGACCGACCATCACATCCCTTCCATTTTGTATTATCAATAATAAACACGTGATAATTTGTGACCCGACGCCTCAAAACCTACAATAAGTCGCCAAAATTATTTTTCTTGTTTTATACATTTTCTGAAAGTAGAGATTCTCAGCTTTCCAATGGTATATCACTTGCCTAGTTTACTCAACGATAACACCTTTAAATATCACATTTAGAATCAGTATGTAACCAGCAATCAATAACTCCTATTCAGAGAAAATGGCCATTTAAGTTCGGAACAAAAGAGTGCTAAACCTTCGCTCTCTGTGTGCGCCCAAGTAAAACTGGTTATTCAAATGGCCATAGCAACTGGTATGAAGGGTTTATCAGATTAGGCTGAATTTTGGCACGCTGCTCCAGGAGGCCCTATTCATTACTCGCTCCAAAAATCAAGTTAATACCTTTAGAGGTAAAGTAGTAATTTGGCATTGAATGAAAGTATTACAAAAGCTCTCCAAACATTCATTAGCTCGACAGGTGAAAAAAAGGAGTCATTTTAAAATGCCCCAAAAACATATTTCTTAGTCGAATTACTACTCACAAACTTGAGACATGATAAAATGATAATGAAACTACCCATTTCTATCAAAAACAGAAAATCGACTGATCCAAGCAAATTTACTAATTTGGGCTGTTTGTTACGCTGTGGTCCGTGCGACTTATTGTAGGTTTTGAGGCGGCGGGTCACATTTGATGTTTTTCTACCAATGTATTAATTGATATCGAATTACAGGAAACTTACGGTATGTAGTCAGGGCTATAGCAATATCATGAAGATGAATGTATTTTAAGCTCAGTACGGTTTGAACATCTTTCCAAGGTTGTTCCTTTATACATTAATATCATAAAAGGGTAATCTACTTACCCGCTTGGATGACATCCGCAGAATCCTTCATGTCATTCTCCAGAAAGATGCTTCTCAGTTTCAAAGCACTGTCACTCTTCTTTCCATGTTTCATGACATATTTGAAGATCAGATCTTCGATTGCCTTCCTTTCATTTCCAGCAACACGGCCCCCAATTGCTGCGCAGGAGCCCTCAGCTTTGCTGAATCCCAAGAACATGCTAAACCTGTCGGCAGGAACTGCTGCAGGATCGATATCCTTTGACAGCTTTAGCAGAAACTTCTCAGTCAAAATATCGGTCTCCATCACAAGCTCTGAAGAACTAAAATAGAAAATATGTACGCATAATTGAAATAGCGTGGAATAATGTTATGATTTATGATAAATTATGAATAAACTATATGCACACATGGATCACACATGGATGTATAGGCCTATATCTTTCCTCATTACAGTTTTAACGCTACGAAAAACTGTGAACGTACTTTCTAGTATCTCCATCCGTTCCCTCAGAATGCCCGAACCTGTTGTGAGGTAATTATATTCAAACTTTCACAAAATTTGAGCAGATTACTGAGGATGAAAATCATATATCCTTTTCATGTCATTTCGCAACAATGTTATATGAAATGCGATATTTCCTATTATACAGCACCTACGAAGTTTCTTACAACCCCATTGGTCAATTCTTAATCACATGACATCCGATAAAAGTACTGTTGAACAGTATCATTCTCCAGCCGTGCAATTCCGTTTGATCCATTTGCACCATTGCACGCTGACGTCACTAACGATGTACACAGTATATTGTGAGGTAGGTGACATCACCGTGCAATGGAACAAGTGGATCAAACGAAATTGCACTCTGACGTCACAATAAACATAAAGCATGGTACGCGCGGCGCAGTTTAATTATGCATGCAACACAAAATATGCACTACGTACGTAGGCCTACCTAGCTAGATAGCTTGCGACTCGAAGACGCCGCACGCACCGGCCGGCGCCGATATAGAGTACGGTATATTATGTTTACGTTTGGCAGGCAGGAGCTACGTATATAAGCGTAGCGTAGACTAACGTTAGATCTGATTTGTTCCCCGAGGATTTGTTCTTTGACTTTTAAGTTAAAAACTCACATCATGGCAGGACCAAACTTTGTATTGCCAATTAATCAAACTGCAGGATTGAATAAATTATTGTCCGACTCCGATGCTCACAATACTAGCTAGAGTGGTACCGTACCGGTAATTTCCACGCCACGGATCCGTTACTTTCTAATTTACAACAGACAAATCTATTAAAAGTTAGATCTAAGTTAGACCTTTAAGTTAGTCCTAAGTTAGATCTAAACTAGTAACTAGTTAGTAGGAAGATACTGAAAGAAATTGTTTTCTACTGTGTTTCTGGTTGGATTCGATTCTTATCGTTATGGATTATATTACATGGATCATTCAGCGAGTTAGACTAGAAACATTTGGTGAGTTGAACGATAAATTTTTGCTGCTTAGTTTAGTGCATGCAGTGCGCGCTGATAATTTTATCGGTCGCTGAATCTGGTCGATTTGGACTAGTAAAAACTGTTCTTAAAGGTTGACTAAATTAGAGAGAAAATTCGTGCTCTTTCCATTTAGTTTTGCCTTCTAATCACGAATCTGCCAATCGATTGTCCAAATTATGTCTCGTTTTGGCGAAAAAGGGGGGAAAAGTAGAGGTTTTGGGACCGTTACTTAATACTCGTGAGCTGATTGGCTAACCCCCAAGTGACGTATGAAAAGTAAGAGGCACAAGATCTGCAGGCTGCAGCATATAATATTGTACACAGAATGCGGCATTTGACCCCTATGTTCAACGGACAATTTATGAAAAAAGGAAATTAATCACTATAATCTTAGGAGTGAATAATCATTAGCAATATATTTTCTACAAGATCAGAAAACGATTTTGCCCAAATATACAGCTTTGGTTTTGTTTTTAGCTTTTCTTTTGAACAATGTTCTCATCCATCTGAGCTTGCCGAACGAAAGTTTTGCATTGGTCATAAACGCGTGCACAGCCGTTTTATGCGTCTGTATGTACAATGTCCTACGGCAGTGACTATGTTCCCTTAGTACATAGCGACTGGTGAACGCCCAAATATACAGCTTTGGTTTTGTTTTTAGCTTTTCTTTTGAACAATGTTCTCATCCAGCTGAGCTTGCCGAACGGAAAGTTTTGCATTTGTCATAAACGCGTGCACAGCCGTTTTATGCGTCTGTATGTACAATGTCCTACGGCAGTGACTATGTTCCCCTAGTACATAGCGACTGGTGAACGCTTTTGTTTTGTTTATTTCACTCACGGCTTTTTTTTTTTTACTTCGCTTTACATAGTACGTTAGTACTGACTTAGATTTTGGCTGAATTCGAGTAACTTATATAGAGAGAGGAAAAGTGCCCGCGATTCCGAGTTGGAGGACTTTTCTGAGCCATGCAGATACGAACTCTGATTTATCAGATGATTTATCAGACCCTGAAGGCAAAGAAGCTCGAGTGGCATGGGGAAATTCGACCATATTATATGTTTGAACCCCTCGCAGAATACGGTGAAGGGCCGTGGGTGAAGTAACTCCAGGGAGCTCCAACGCGTTGGAGCTCCCTGGAGTTACGGGTGAAGTAGACCGAAAATTCTGTCTCTCATTCGTTAGGTCGTCTTAGCTAACGAACGAGAGACAGAATTTTCGGTCTACGGGTGAAGCTGCTGCAGCTGCTGTCGTTGAAAAACAGATTGGAAGACTTGACTCCAAGTCTGATCGTTGGAATAGCTGAATCTTTTAGCTAGCTTATCCTTCTCTTCATGCCAAATTCGAAATACAGGCCAGGATCCTCAAAATCATCTTCGGCAAAGTCATCGCTGCAGATTGTACTCCACTCACTTGGCCGGCCCTTGCCACTCTGCCCGCGTGAGCTTTACCTTTGCGACCCACAATTTCCGTAGATTTTCATCTTTAGGAAAATGATGTAGGCTTACACCATCTTTAGGGGTCTTGCTACAGCCCGCAACTATACACCGATTAGGCATTATTGATGAAACTGTGTCCCAAAATCAAAGTTATTGTGAGGAATTAAACACACGAAAATACGCAATGCAAATGGTCGATGCGGTGAATATCATGCTCGGCACCGGGCTGGGCCTGCCGGGGGCCTCCGGGCGCGCACGGTATAGGTTAGTGGAATATTTTCCCTTACTTTTCATGCGTCACAGATCACGTGATCACGATGTCGCTTCGATGGGTTTTTTAGGGGCGGGGCTTATGACTGTGTAAATCAGCAAAAATGTACTTTTCAAATGATTATAAAATATGACTGAATGCATAAAAAATTGTGTGATGGATATTTTTTGGCTCCTGATGACACCTTCCTACGAAAAATGAGCAATTATTTTTTTATTTTAGTGACCCTTTAAACAAGAAGAAGGAGAAAACTATTATGATCCAAATGTCTGCGACTTTCTATCACATTAAAATTTAATAAAGGCAACTTTTTGATTGTCTGGACTCAGTTTAACTCCATCATTCTCGGCTTGACACAGAATTTCTAAAACGGTGTAAAATTATTCATAGCGGCCGGGAAGACAGTCTACTCAATATCACCCTGTCTCTCTCCTCTCTCTCACTTCCGGCGAAGTCGGGTTTTCTTAATCAGTGAACATCACTTTTGGAGTAGGTCTGTAAGAGCAGTGACATTTCCCTGGTATTTTCACACATATATCTACAGCATAACAAAAATGATATAAATTATTTTGACTGAGTTTAACTACGTCATTCCTGGATTAACGACAGTACTGTTAAGACGGTGGGAAATTCATATAGTGCCTGGAACACGGTCTATACAGTATAGGACCCCCGCATCCCCCCCCCCCCCCCCCCCCGCTCTATCTCTCTCCTTCCAAGTCGGGTTTTGTTAATCCTGTTGAACAAGTACAACTATACAGGTGGGCTGTATAATATTGATGTATGACGTAGGCATGTTCCTACATGGCAGTTTTGACGCGTGCACAGTGCAGTGTCTTAAAATGTAAAAATGATGTGAAAACTTTAGAATCAATTCGTTACTGTTTTCACGAAGTGACGGATGAGCGCGCAACTAAAAGAAAGATAGTTTTGAATTAATCGCTTTTAAAGTTTTGAAGCATAATCTCAACCTCTTTAATATATGAAGGTTGAATAAACTTTATATCCTGGAATAGATCATATTTCAATGTTTAGTTCTATGTTTAATTATTTACATATTTTCTATATTTGGGGGAAAATGAGCTGGAAACATAACCGTCATTTCGTGAAAACACAAAATTTAACGACGCCGCTTTGATTTGTTTTCACGAAGTGACGGATCTCAGCCGCGCACATGTAAAACATATGGGACTTGATGCCCGCGCATTTAAGCGTCATTGCGCGTAAACACAAAATCAAGGACGCGCTGTTTTTGTCTTCACGAAGTGACGGGTCAGCCGCGCACGTAAAACAAACGTTTCGTGAAAACAGAAAATCCTTTTACTAGGTATTTTCTTGTTGACGTTATCGTCATAGAGTACATAATTAGACATTATTATGGTCTGAAACTTTGTGAGGTTCAAGATATTAGTGAATGTCCAAAACTGAAAAAACTAAAAAATTCTTGAAAAGAGTAACGAATTATAGACCATATAAATACATTTTTACATTTTACATTAATAATAATAATAATAATAATATTGGGTATTTATATAGCGCTCGTATCCACCAATGGTGCTCAAGGCATTTGTTTGCACGCATTACATTTGTTTGCGGGTATGCGCGTAATGCGCGTACAAGCGCATATTGTTGCACGCGCGCATACTAGAGGGTTATGATGCACGCACCAATTGCAAATGTTCAAATGAAATATAACACATGTAAAGTCTATTCCAGTCAATCTAAGGCATTTTTACCGTTTTTGCGCCTGTTCGCGTACATTTGCGTACGTGTGCGTTTGAGAAAATATTCTAGAAATCACGTAGGATTAATTAAAATGCTAAAACAGTGCAAGAGAAGTCATTTTCGTGCAGTATACGGAACTTAAGGCCATTGACGCGCGTACATATGTGCGCACGCGCAGAAATTTTGAAATGACCATTTTGAGTATTTTCAGATTTTGCGCGCGCGCACCTTCACCGACGCCCATTTAACCCTTGAGTGTAAATATAGACAAATATAGTCAACTGTCTTGCCAAATTACTGTAGTGCCGCACAGGGATTCGAACCCACAATCCTCGCATCTTCCTTCAAGTATTCGACTACGACACCTCTACTCTACACCAATAAGTAAACCAAGTATTGTGGCATTCTAAATATCGAAAGTATCGTTTTCTTCATGTTTTTCTCTCAACCAAGCTCTATGATCAGGGCTTTAAACCGCATGCAATGATTATATAGTAAAACATTTAATGACTCGTGGTCAGGAGACATGAGTTTGCTGAGCAATTTCTCTTTTGGTGCTATTTGAAAGTATGTTAACCCATTGCCTGCGGGAACCGAATTATCCCTGTATTATTTTAAGCCATGTGAATGAGAGAATTCAACGGGTTAACTGGATAATTCTCAGTGCCTCTCTGAAACCTTCGAGTAAACATTTGAAACTTTATCTGGCTTAGGGAAAAAATGCCCTGAAAAGTGAGCTTTGCGGATGGGACTATAAGAACGTGACGATGGGGCACATTGAGATCGTACATAAAATATCGTACACACAATAATTAAAGACCAAGAGATTTTCAGCATTTAATATCTTGTTCTGGCGTCCTAAAGGATTTCACAGTCGACATTGTCACAGTATTACCTGCATTATTCCAATTTCTTTCAAACGTTCACTGATCTGTTACTATTTTCATAGAATTATATCTAAGAAGAAGAAATAAATCAGCAGCACCATAGTGCATGTCTCTATATCCGTGTCTCTTTCTCTGTCTCTGTCTCTCTCCCTCTGTCACTCTCTCTCCCCTTCATTTTCTATGAAACCAAACATCTGTAAATCATACAACATCTGCACGGTAATTGTGCTTTGAAAACACAATAAAGTTGTGAAGAACAACATGTGTAAAAAAACAAGCTTTGTCCTCTAATGAAATGCAGCTGCATTTCATTTGACACCATACCTCAAAGCAACATATTTATAGAAAGTATAGATAGATTGTTTAATTCTCAATAACCTTCAAATGCGTCGCCACGTTCAAAGGCATGGTGTCGCAGAGTACTCAGTATGATGATGTACAGTATATGGTAGGAGAGAATGTTGAGTTCTGTGAAAGATGAAAACAAAATTGTGAGCTTTCTGGTTCTTTACATCATGTTTATGTCATTTTGAAATGATATCAGAGAAGAAATTAATGCTCCCTTAAAATGATTGCTCTTCAAATGCCCTTAATTCCTGAAAAACTTGTCTATACAAGAGTGGTCAAATTTTTAAACAACTGTGTGAGGTTTTTTTCTTCAAATTCCAGTTCTGTTTTAAAGAAAAACATTCTACAAATTAATTATAGACCTTTTTGAGCATTTTCAGATTTTGCGCGCGCGCAACTTCTCCGACGCGCTCGTACGCGCACGCACCCTATGTTCAATTAATTTCCTTTTTACTTGCATCATGCCAAATATGGTTATGTTATGACTTTCCATTGCAGAGATATAGCAGTTTTAGGAATTTTACAAAATGGCGCCTAGATGACGTCACAATACATTGACTATATTTTTAAAAAAATCTATGCTGAGACAATAACCATCTACCATTGTACCAAATTTGAATACACTTGAATAAGCCTATTTGGAGATCTTGTAAGTACAAATAAGTGGGTAGAAATGAAAATAAATAAAAAGAAAGAAAGAAAGAAAGAAAAAATCGTACAAAAATATAAGATGGTCTGTATATACAGCCAACCTAAAAAGAAGAAAAAGAAGAACAAAATGAAATTAATCATTATGATTGATGTATTCGCCTTTTTATCACAAAAATTCGAATAGGTGCCTCCCCTGAAACTATTCTTACCCAACTGTTCAGTAGCAAACAACAAATATTTATCGATTCAAAAATGGATTTGCCGCGTAATTTAAGAATCTACAACCCAAATTAAACAAAACATAAATGAAATATACGACGCAAAATATTTTTATCAAATCGAAAATTCATTCGGAGCGTAACTTTCGGATGATCTACAACCCAAATGAATCAACAAAACAATTAAATATACAGTGCAAAATGTTTTTATCGAATTGAAAATTGATTAGGCGCGTCAATTAGACAAAATGAGATAACAAATGAATGAAATATACGACGCAAATTACTTTTGTCGAATCGAAAATTGATTTGGCGCGTAGCTTACAGGGGAAATCTATCATCCAAATGAAACAAAAAGATAATGAAATATACAACGTGAAATACATTTATCGAATCGGATACTGACTGTTGTGTTAAGTTTTCTGAACTTGATTTGATGTAAGCCAACTATATAGAAATGATTTTTTTTTCTGGCCTCTGTACAACTCTTTAAACATCACTTCGGAGAAATGCTATATAGAGTCCAAGGAGCTCCTTGTCAATGTTGGCGGGCGAGCCGAGGGGATTAAAGCCCCGGCCTGAATAATATGAAATGGTCTTGTGCAATTAATAGTTATAGGCCTCAATATTTATTTCTTCCCCCCCCCCCCCCCAATCAATTTCATGTACATGGGGGGAAAAACACATGATAAGCAATATTGCTTTAATCATAACGGGAATGAACATGACATTAAAGTGGAAAAAAGCGGAGGAGAAGAAGAAGAAGAAGGGGGAAAAAAAAGAAGAAAAAGAAAAAGACGGAAGAAAATCATGATGGAAACGTGTTCGCTTCTCTCTTTTAATATGGCACTGTTCATGACAGGTTTGAAGCTAGGATAGCATAGTCTCCTGGGCTGGTACGGTACCTGTGCCTGTTATAGAGTTCAGTGGTATATTGTGTTTCACAGGAAGTAGGGGCAGTGGTAGTGGTAGTGGTAATGGTAATCTCCCATTGTTTAGTTAAATTAGGGTCTGTGTGTTCCCATTATTACGGTAATGGGATTACTGTCTTCTAAGCAGACCTCCCTGGAGTTAATCCGCAAGATTCACCCAGTAAATGTGATGTGCTAGAACCCTAGTTCAGAGGGGTTTACTCTGGTTCAAAGCTAAGAGCCCGTTTTCGTAATCCCTGAAATTCCTTGCAATAAATACATTTAGACAGGAAATATAACGTATAAATCTTACCAATCATGCTGGTCATGATTGGTAAGATTTATACGTTATATTTCCTGTCTAAATGTATTTATTGCAAGGAATTTCAGGGATTTAAAAATACATACATTTTGTACTTTATACTATTTGATGTTTTAAGATGAAAGACAATAAAATTAATAATTTGAGACCAATTCGAACATAGATAAATATTACACTACATCATGGTAACGATTGCGCGTTAGAGGCAGCTTGGTTCGGACACTCCACCAATGCGATTGGTAAGATGCACACAAGTTCAAACAGACATTAATGCTTTATATTTTATCTCTCAACAGGTCAGTACATTTTCAGATGGATAAAAAGTTGCAGAAAGTTAAGACAGCCGAATGATCCTGATTTTTATTACAAATACACCACCTGCCCTTACGGTAATTTCAAAATTCTGAAGATATTGATAATATAGTACCATACAATTTTTCTAGAATTTTGATTATTGTTTAGAATTATCCAAAGCGTTCGTTACTTGATGATATTTGGGATCTGTCTACGTTTCTTTTTCATAATTTTTGGTTACAGTGATGATAATTAATTCTGGTGGATAATGGTGGATCATAATAAATTCGTATCTCTCTCTCAAGTCTGTCCTTTGTATCTCGTTTACCTTGTTCTCTTTCATATCTCAATCATGTCAATCCCTATCTTTCTGTCCCCCCCCCCCCCATGTCTCTCTCCTCCCTCTCCCCTTCTCTATCCCCCTGTCCATCTTCCCTCTCTTCCCACACTCTTCTTTCATGTCTCTATCTATCATCCCTTCCTTTATTTCCAATCCATGTCTCTCCCTGTCAAACACTCTCTATTATGTAAACAAATCTTTAGGCATTTTACTCCCAGTGTTAAAGATCGTATGCTCGATCTGTAATGAAAAACACAAGTCAGAAAAAATTGGAACCAGCGGGATTCGAAGCTGTCATCTACTGCTTGCCGGGCAGCGACTTAACCACCAGGCTATTCTGGTTCACGGCCAAGTCACGATGAACTAGAATCAAATACCCAAGATCCTCTTCTTTCTGACTCATTAATATTCATTTTAACGGTCCGCCGTAGACAATGGTTAGTAAACGAAGAAGCTTGACTGGGGAGGAATTTTGAAATTAATGAATATTAATGAGTCAGAAAGAGGAGGATCTTGGATATTTGATTCTAGTTCATCGTGACTTGGCCGTGAACCAGAATAGCCTGGTGGTTAAGTCGCTGCCCGGCAAGCAGTAGATGACAGGTTCGAATCCCGCTGGTTCCAATTTTTTCTGACTTGTGTTTTTTCATTACAGATCGAGCATACGATCTTTAACACTGGGAGTAAAATGCCTAAAGATTTGTTTAGAAATTAAAAAATTCCTCCCCAGTCAAGCTTCTTCGTTTACTCTCTATTATGTTCATAATCATGATCATATCTCTGCATGTGTCTATCACTCTTTATACCTGTCTCTTTACTCTTAATACTCTTTATACTCTCAATACTCTTTATACTCTTTATACCTGTCTGACTGTCTCTATCCATACTTCCTCTATTTTATGTTTCTACTTGTCCATCTTCCCTCTCTCTCTCTCTCTGTCTCCCTCTTTCTCATTTTTTCTCTCTCTCTCACACACACATACACACCTCCACACACACACACACACATTCCCTATATTAATCATCTTGCTCTGTTGATCACTTGCTTTCTCCTTCCCCTCAGCTCTCCCTCTTCACTCTCTCCCTGCACTCTCAACAATAATGAGTCTCTCTGTTCAACATTTTCATTGCCTCTCTTTGCCTCCCTTCCTCTTTACCTCCATTCCTCTCGATCCCTCTTCCCCCTCCCTCTCTCCTGTCCTTATCTGTCTCTCCCTCTCTTATTTCCTCTCCCTCTTCTCTGTACCTCTGTCATATAAAGAGTATAGAGACAGGTATAAAGAGTGATAGAGATATGATCATGATTATGAACATAATAGAGACTCTGTCTTTTCCTCCCTCTCTCCCTCTTCATCCCCTCTGTCGAATATTCAGTCTTCCCCACAGCTCTCTCCTCTCTGTCTGTCTATCTGTCTCTCTCTCTCTCTCTCATTTCTCTCTGCTTTTCGTTCTCAACCATCCCCGCCTCTCCTTTCCTCCCCTCTCGGATTCCCTTCATATATGATTATCTCTCTCTCCCCCCTGACCCCTCTCTCCCCTCCCACACCATTTCCAGCAGAAATGCTCAGTAAATACATATACATGTATTAAAGGGAGCGACAAGTCGCGATCTATGGGCGCTTTTACAGTTGGCTGCTCCTTTCTCTGGATCAAAGTTCAAAGCGACTTCAATTTATCGTGCGCAGCTAATAAAAGTTCGCACATTGACCCAAATTTGAGTAAACAAGATCGCGCGTTCTTTATTCCAGTATTTGAATCTCATTGGTCGGTTGCGTATGGAGGGATTCGAGTTAACGATCGCGCGAGGAATCCGGCAATAACATTCCTTCGGTAGCGCACGATTGGACCTGATTGTATCCGAATTTCCCCGAGTCAGGCCAACTGGTCAGGCCCATGGATTACGACTTGCCACTCCCTTTAATTGACAAAAGTTTGTCAATCAATCGACAAACATTTTTTTAAATTCAATAAATGTCAGTCCTGAACAGGAAAAGGAGAAAAAAAAATACTATATTCTCCTGTAAAATATAAAATACAATTACATTACTATAAGGATGCGCTTTGTGCGTATATATCAGGCGTAGTTAATAAATTACGCGTTTTATAATGCACCATGCGCTATTGGACTACAATTAATTCACAAAAGGCTCTCCCTCTTCTCATGCTTCTGCTCGAACCAAGTCAAATATTGATGTAAAATCAGCGAATTCCACATGTAATTTCTTTAAAATGTCTCCTTTGTGAGATCTTGAATCAAACCCGGGGGGGGGGGGGGGGGGCACTCAGATATATGGGTGTACACATGCGCGTCCAAGAAAACGCGTAAAAAGGGGTATTTTTTTTCAGGTGGAACGCGTAAAGGGCGTTACGCGTTAAGCGGTCCAAAAACGCTGATTAGGGGTTTAGGGGGTATATTTTTCACTTTGGCACCAATATGTAAATTGGACATTTTCTGATATTTTCAGGGATTTTCACCGGGATTTACAGCCCGATTTCAGTTCAGGGAGTGGCGCGCGGCAGTGCATGCAGATGGATGGATGCAAAAGAGAGGAGAATCGGGAGCGGATCAGTTCTACCGACGCAGCCATAGTGCACTGAAATGGTCCCCCCTCTGAAATGTGTTGTTGCTTATAAGTTATAGCGCGCGCTAGTTTGCACTAAGTGAAAGCTGTTTAGGGGGGCTTTTGCTAAACAGTCGGGTAACGTCGCGTCGCGTTGGTAGAAATTTTCGAACATTTTTTCAGGAAGGTGTCTTCAAGGGGTCAAATTGAAAAAGAGTCCACCTCAGTATGATTTTTTACCGTTTTCAGGCTAAAAACGACAAACAAGGGAATAAAGAAAACAATAGAAGGATAATGCAAAGAAAAACATGAACTATAAAGAGAGAATAGAAGGGTAGGAAGGATGGAAACAAAGAATACAACAAAAGGAAAGTGGGAAAGTAAAAATAAGTGGATAAAAACAAAGAATAACATAAAGAAAGATAGAGACATTAGGCTGTTATAAACGATAAATAGCAGAATGAATACAGATACAGATACCTTCTAAATCTAAATTGAAATTGGTAAACCGAAAAGGTTTATTCCATTTTAGCCACTATCAAATTTCTTCGTTTTGTGAAGCTTATACCAGACTCATGTGCCCTGTTCTTAATGTTTGATGTTTTTTTTATATAATTAGGGGTTCCCCAGTCAGTGGAAACCAGGTAATGCCTCCCGTTTTCAGTTTGGCGCCATTTGAACGTGAAATAACAACGATTTTAAGAATTATTTTTTTTCACGAAAATGCATTAAAATCAGGATTTCTAGTGCGATTTCATGAATCTAAAATACCAATTATGCGCCAGAAGAATCGAAAAGACCATACCCACATACCAAGTAAATAAAGTAGATACATTTTCTCTCTTCCCTTTTTTCTCCCTTTTCATCTCAATCACCTCTCTCCATTTCTTACTCTGTCTCTATCAAATTTTCAATCTTCCCCTCAGTCCCCCCCCCCCCCTCTCTCTCTCTCTCTCTCTATCTCTCATTTCTCTCTGCTTTTCGTGCTCAACCATCCCCGCCTCTCCTTTCCTCCCCTCTCGGATTCCCTTCATATATGATTATCTCTCTCTCTCTCTCTCTCCCCTGACCCCTCTCTCCCCTCCCACACCATTTCCAGCAGAAATGCTTAGTAAATACATATACATGTATTGACTGACAAAATTTTGTCAATCGACAAACATTTAAAAAAATTCAATAAATGTCAGTCTTGAACAGGAAAAGGAGAATAAAATTACTATATTCTCCTGTAAAATATAAAATACAATTACATTACTATAAGGATGCGCTTTGCGCGTATATATCAGGCGTAGTTAATACATTACGCGTTTTATAATGCACCATGCGCTATTGGACTGCAATTAATTCACAAAAGGCTCACCCTCTTCTCATGCTTCTGCTCGAACCAAGTCACATATTGATGTAAAATCATCGAATCCCACATGTAATTTCTTTAAAATGTCTCCTTTATGAGATCTTGAATCAAACAAAGCCTCCATCTGGCTATTCGAGCATATACTGTCTGATTCTGAGCTAGAAAAATTGCCCAGACCACGAGATACAACAGCTAGAAGCTGTTGTAATTAGTTTTATTGATATTACCATGGAAGAAAAGAGACAACAAAAAAGTAATAATTTTCACAATACCAATTATCTCATGATATTATCTTCTGCGCGCATATGTAAATATTTTTATTAGGATCATGCGCGGAGTAAACAAAGATACAAAAAATTACAACAAAAGTTACAACAATTTTCAGAATACCAATTTTGTTACACTGGTGAAGATACAATAATATTAGAGATAAAACAGTTTTCAGAATACCGCCCCAGAACTCGAAGTTATTATCAAAATAGATTGTATACGATGTACTTACTGATAAAGTGCTGAAATTAGTCGGCAAAGAGTGTCTGAAATCACACAACAGTCGATTCAGATAGTAAACCGCATCTGCGGCACAGCTTAGAAAAATTAGTATTTATGTAGGTATAAAGACATATCGCTAAAATATGAACTTTGACCCCACCATGAATAAACATCTTTAAAGGGCCCCTGCAACCAAATGCAACCCAAATGCAAGTTTTTTGCTGTTGATGTGCAGGGATGCATACAACTTATATTTTGTTATTCAAACATCTAAATATGTTGCATAGATTTTTTTGAAATATTTTTTTCCAAACTCCTAAGCTCCACCCTAAACCTGACATCATCTGTCAGTCATCAGTCAGCTACACAAACATTCTACAATAGACAGTGGAATTTAACTTCCCCGAGCTCAGCACATGCTCACAATAAAATTGCATGCTTGCGAACAATACCTCCTCAATACCATTCTTTTCCTGGTGATACTACAGCATGTCTGACATAGCAACTACTGTGTAGGCATTGTATGGTCTATTAGAACAGATGGTCATCTCTGGCAAAGCTATATACCACTGTCTCTCCTTAGCTCACTAATGATTGGCAGCTGATGTCACTGCAGGAATGAGATCTGGAGCATTTTATTAGGGTGGAGCCTAGCATGTTTGAGAAAATGATTTTAAAAAATATATACAAAATCTATGAAACATATTTAGATGTTTGAATAACAAAATATGAGTTGTATGCATCCCCACACATCAACATAAATCAACTTGCATTTGGGTTGCAGTGGACCTTTAAAGTGACGTCAGTTTTCAATGTAGTTGTCGTTCTGCCGCAATATTCCTAAGAGTGGGGATTTTTTCGAGGAATGACTAAACATAACGATTCATTCAATTGATGACAAAGAGCTCAAAATACTTTTCTTAAATAACCATGGATCCATGCCCCTTTTGAAGTGTTTGTTCATCGTAACAGAACAACGTATTTTTCCCGGGGATTTCCAAACTCTGAATGGCGCCTGAGTTTTCAGATTCAGATTCAGATTCAAAATCCTTCTCATAATCAAATACAAAAAAAATGTACAATCACCAAATCACACAATACATACATACATATATCATAATATGTGACCAGGCACCACAAAACCACCAAAAAGTCGCACTGTGTGATTTTCAGTTAGAGCTCAATCAATGTGTTTTGGTTGGCATGGACAAATTTTAGTTTTGGGTATTTCCTGAAAGAGTATACTTTCTTTCTAAGTAATTTAAAAATTTGGAGGCACCAAACAATCTAAAAATGGTATTTTTGACAGTTTTTTTCAGACTTATGTGTGTGTCTTCTCTGGATTTTGTTGTATTACTTTTCTTTTTTACGACCCTGAATACTTGTCTCATTTTGATCTCCCATAAATTTTAAACGGAGTAAGTCCTTGATACTTGTGCACTATAATGAACATGATATGACTAATTAGCATGCCAGTTTTAGGAAAATCTGATAATTCCTTCATAGAAATTTTCATTGAGTTCTAATCCTCCTTTTGTCACCTTAGCACAACACCTTGCAAGTCAGAGTGCTTCTATATACTGCAAACTGTAAACCCTTATTTCTCCGAAGTAACATTATGAGGGACTGTGCATTCTTATCTTTGTACAGTGAGTTAGGAACATCCAATGCTAATGAGTTATATTTGTCACTTTAAAGCTGAGAATCTGCTCTTTCAGAATCAGACCTTAACTAAAAATTCATATCTGGCGACTTTTTGGTGGTTTTGTGGTGCCTGGTCACATATTATGCAAAAATTATTACATACAAAAATATCTAAAAGATAAGAAAAGAAATGAAATAAATAAACTAGAAAGGCCGTCAAAGGCGGTAGTCCCACGCCTTAGCGGCGCTATAGAGTAGTTGCAATTAAACTATGGGGTCAAAACTACAAGGTTACACAGATTTTTTTATTTTTTATTATAATCATTTTTTATTCTTTTTCTCTCTTGAAACACATTACAATCATGGTACAAATGACAATCATCGTATATAACACATACTACAAAATATGATAATATTCTAAACAGTATAAATTTCCGTTTAACAAAAGGCTTCAAAAGAAATTATTTTTGTAAGCAGTAGCCATTCAAAGGGGATAACAAGAGGCACATCTCCCCCCCCCCCCCCCCAATAAATTTTGCCATATCCAGGTCATAACTTTGTGTGTCACCACCCTTGAAAAAATTCTTCTGAAAAAGATATTTTATTATTGAAACATCCCTCCCCTAAAAGTAATTGACTAGACCTGTCAGAGAGCGTGGCGTGGTGAGGAAAAAAAATGTTAGCAATTTGTATTCAGTGTTCAGTCATGTCAGTGTGTTAATAAATGTATTCATGTTCTATCTTTACATTGCAATTGGGGTTGTTGCTTTTTTTCCAAAAAATAAAATAAATATGACGACAAAATAAGTTGGATCTCGACTTCTAAATGACATGCATGCGAGGCACAGAGCTAACTCACTCAGTCACCACCATGACCTTGACCTTGACCTCTCAAGGTCATGGTCAAAAATGGCGCCAAAAATGAATACTAACTTTTTGACGAACCGAAAGTGGCCCAAAATCCAAAATTTTTCCACCCCTGCCTGGCGCCTGAGGGGACAAGGTCAAGGTCATCATGGCATTAGATCGGGGACAGTGGGCGCCAGGCAGGGGTGGAAAAATTTTGGATTTTGGGCCACTTTCAGTTCGTCAAAAAGCTAGTATTCATTTTTGGCGCCATTTTTGACCATGACCTTGAGGGGTCAAGGTCAAGGTCATCATGGCATTAGATCGGGGACAGTGGGCGCCAGGCAGGGGTGGAAAAATTTTGGATTTTGGGCCACTTTCAGTTCGTCAAACAGATAAAACAAATAAGGAAAGAGGAACAGCCACACCAACAGCACAGATAGATAAACAAACAAAGGGAAAAGGAGAAAAGAAGGAAGGGGGTAGGGCAGAGGGTCCAGAAGCTATGCCTCCCTGTCTCTCATTTATCATTGAGACAAACTAAATACAGATGAAGCGCGACGCCACACCCGCCCAGCCGCCCAGGCCGCTGGCTCCAAACAATCTTTAAAGGTCCCCTTTTATGAAATTATAATTCTTGGTATTTTGTACATGCATCTCATCTAAATTGAAAAATCACATCCGTTTGCAATAAATACGTATCAAAATATTTTTAAAATAATATTTCCCCCAGGTATTCATGTCCAAAACAGTCTCTTAAGCTCCGCCCCCTTTTAAACCCCGAATTCTCGTTCCGCGAGCATGATTGACGTGTGACGTCACAAACCGACATTGCCGATGCTTGTTTACAATATTGCCTATGTATTACATGTGCAAACTAACTTGCTGTTGTGTATACCACCTCGAAAACCACCTCTAAAGAAGTATGCTGCAACGCTGCGTTGTTGCAGGTTGCAGTAACACCACTAAGGAGGGTGTCAGTCTACATTTATTCCCTAAAGACCCAAATATAAGAAGGAAATGGACCGCAAAAGTAAAATTAACTCGCGCCCATTGGAAGGGGCCGAGTGACCACAGTGTTGTGTGCTCCGAGCACTTTTGTGCGGAGGACTAGCACGGGGCTGCGTATGGCATCAAGAAGAGGCCGTCCCTGAAACAAGTTTGATCATACATGTATCAATAATATGAAATTTGGCGACTCTGAGCTTTACCTCACAAGCACCTCTCTCAATTGGTCTTTACTATTAAAAATGATTTTTTTTTTGTTCTTGATGAAGAAAAAGATCTTTCTCCATAAAGAGTGTTATAAAAATGTTTATCATGGTAGAGTGGAAACTCAGTATAAAGAGGTCTGATACAACAATATTCCTGATATAACAAGGCAATATTTTGGTCTCAACTCTTTATATTCTTTTTTTTTAAACTGATATAACGAGATTCTGGATTTAACCAGGTAATTTTAATAGTCCCAAGGACCTCGTTATACTAAGTTTCCACCGTATATTTAATATTGATTTTTGTTACCACCCTGAATGTAGTGAAAATGTAACGGGCAATTTTCAACCTACAACCCCCCCCCCCCCCCCCCCCCTACATCACAGGTACATGTTGATTCCTACTTCTCTACCTTATACATGTAGTTCATTTGACAGAAAATCTGTTTTCCAATGATTCCCTCTCTCTCTTTCACCATTTCTTCTCTTGTGCTTTCCCTCCCTTTCTCCCTCTTTATGCCCAAAATTCTCCACTTACACACATCTTCCCTCAACTTTTTATCTTTCTTCCCCAATGATTCCCTCTCTCTCTATTTCTCCCCTTGTGCTTTCCCTCCATTTCTCCCTCTTTATGCCCAAAATTCTCCACTTTCACACATCTTCCCTCAACTTTTTTATCTCTCCCTTTTCCCCCCAATGATTCCCTTTCTCTCTATTTCTTCCCTTGTGCTTTCCCTCCATTTCTTCCTCTTTATGCCCAAAATTCTCCACTTTCACACATCTTCCCTCAACTTTTTTATCTCTCCCTTTTTCCCTCCAGTGATTCCCTCTCTTTTTCACTATTTCTTCTCTTGTGCTTTCTGTCTCCCTTTCTCCTTCTTTTTACCCAATATTCTCCAATTACCTCTCAACTTTTTATCTCTTTTTTTTCTTTTTCCATTCTGCCAATTGTTGGTTTTGATCTCATTCCCGCACTCATACCTTTCTTTTCAATTGTTAGTTTCATTCACGACAAGCCTTGCATAGTAAATGTGTTTGAGCTCTTCCAGAGATGACAAAAATATTCAATTGATTTGAAATATATTATTACTTCTGGAAAAATGTAAATGTAGTTGTATCCAGGAAATGGTTGTCTTACAATTGAACATCAAAAATTCAATAGAATGCCCACCCCCCCCCCCAAAAAAAAAAAAATAACAAAACAAACAAAACTGATTAGCCTCCAAAGTGTGTTTCATTAACAAATTAAACAACAAATGCCATAAAAAATAACAGACCTCATATGCCATTAACAATAGAGTTATCATTCTTGACTGAGATACATGCATCTTTACAACATCAATTACAAAAAATGCTCTGGGCAAATACTTAGATGTGAACTCAGTTACCCAATTCCAATTTTATTTCTGACAGTGAAAATGAATATTCAAAATAAGCCTCCTAGACTCCTCTTTTCCTCTGATACTTGAAGCAAAAACAGTGTAGCACACCCTCATGTAATAAACCCAACTTTCAGGGAAACTGATATCCATGTATAGGAATTAAATATCATGAACAATATCTGAACAATGACGTACTAGCATTTTTAACATTTCTTATAAACAGTTATATACATGATAAATGTATATGCTATCTAAGCGTTATCAAGTTTACAACTAGACCAACATATATAAGTACATAATAATAAATACAACAATAAATCAAATGAAAGAAGAAAAAAAAATCTGTAGAAAAAATGTCAATTTGAAAAGAAATATGATGTGAAGCAACAATAATGATCACATGAATGACCCGATTAAATAAAAGATGTTTGCCAGTCATTAGTACTGAATATTTTTTTCTTTCAAATAATGACTTTGTGTAAATGTTTACACTGTTGGAACAACAGTTCTGATACATAAATATTTTTAAAATGTTCAATTCTACTATCACCTTTGCATAATGTTGAGATTTGTGCATGTCATATCCAAGCCCCAGTAAAAAAAAATATGAGAATAATGGTTCTGTTCTGATCCAGAATTGAGTAAAAGAGGGGGCACAAAAATGAAAGTTTGTCAAAAGGTAGACCCGTATTTTTCTGGTCTCGCCAGCTTCTCGAAAAGTCGCTCAGTGAGGGGGGGGGGGGGGGGGGGCAAAAAAAGAAATTCGCCAAACCTTCAAAAATCGCTCAGTAGGGGGTTATTGGGGTCCAGTTTCCCCTCCATAATTCCCTGACAAGCAACAAAAAAAAATAAAACTTCTCTTCCAAAGGGGGGGGGGGGACCGGGCCGGCTGTGCCCCCTGGATCCGCAAATGGTTCTGATGGAAATGCTGCACGGATTCTTGTCACGGCACAAGATGGGAGAGGAACACGTCCTGCCCTGCCTGGCTTTCCTATAAAAGATTTTTTTTAAGAGTACAAAGGAAACTATGATTAGACAACTTCAAAACAATGCACAGTGTAGTCTATGATGTAGGTGATAGTGAGGTAACTTTTACTTTGAACTTCACAAATAAACAATAGAAGATAATCTTCCTCTATTTACATTAAGGCTAAAACATTATTTTCTTTTATAGAATATCGTAATATTAATTTCATAAGGAGCCAAATTGGCATTTTGCATCCAAACTGCTTTATATAATACAGGAATACTGCAGTAAGGATTAAAACAAAAAATATGGTGTACTCACTGATTTTCAGTTGCATCCTGCCTTGCCTGTCCGCCATACTGCTGTCGATACAAATAGTAAGCAGTTTCCATCACATACCGCTCCATGCAGACACACTGGATGAAACCCTGGGTGGAGAAGAAGAAGAAGAAGAAGATCATATCTATTGTCAACTATAACAGTACCTACACTTACTTAGTGTAGCAGCACAAAGAAAACAAGCAAGATAAAGGGATTGCATTGCAGTTAATCGAACTGATCGAATCTCGGAGTCAGTTGAAGTGCTACTTGTGAATGCAGTGATGACACTGGCAGGAAATCTGCATTTGTAGAGAGAACATTTGGTATGTCCATGAATGCATGACACAGTGTCGTTCCCGACCAGCCATACTTGAAGAGAAACTCTTCTCGATCCCCAATGTCTATGGTAGAGATGTCGTAGAGACCATCAAAGTCTGCTGTTCTCTCTACAAATGCAGATTTCCTGCCAGTGTCATCACTGCATTCACAAGTAGCACTTCAACTGACTCCGAGATTCGATCAGCTGGATTAACTGCAATGCAAATCACATATGGCTGTGAGGGTACTCCCCTAGAACAGTCTCGCTATATGAAGTTCAAAAAGCAAGCAGCCAAGGGCAAAATTGATTCTCACAGGCTCCCACCAACGGACGATGCAACAGCTCAACATTCCTTTCGCGTACATCTTCAAGTCGCTGTGTGGAAACATCTGGACACCTCTATTCTTGATCCCAAAGGAAGAGGATGGGAACTGGATTCCAACAGAAAGCTAAGACCGAAGATGTTGTCTGGTAGTATTGCCCCGTATTGCTGCAACTACAACGAAGGGGAGAGACAATGTCAAAACATGAAATGTAGCTGCCTGAAAGCTGGTATATCATGTGTATCTGCATGTGGGGTGTGCTCTGGACATTAATTGCTCCAATGGAACAGAACTCATAGATGATGAAGTTGGAAGTGATGAAGAGGAAGCAGACTATCGTTGATTTTTATTGTGTTGTTAATAGTTACAAGAAGTTATAAGCCCAGGCTGTATGCTGCGAGCAGCTAGTGTTCTTCAAATTGTTGATAATTATGCAAGGTTCTACTGCCAATCGGTAAACTCTGTTAAATAGACCTGCTCAGGCTGGATCGGAAAAGGATATTTTTTACATTCTAATATTACTTGTGCAAGAACTCAGAGCAATGTCGATCAAGGTAGACTAGGGAGGTCGTCCCTATTTACCAATGCCGAGCTAGACTGACCAGGCCAACGTTATCTTGATCAGGATTGAATGAGTTAAAAGATTGGCAAAGAATTATTTTAGGATTATGAATACCTAGGATTATGGACACAATATATTTTATACTAATAAGCTGTACCAAATGCTTGCTCAATTTAAGTTTCGTGATTAACACAGGGGTCAATGACCTTTGACCCAAAGACAAGGAATTTCACCTCATCATCTGCTTTTGGATTAACCAATTTTTCCCGTTGTTGCCAGAACAATTAGGAACGAGTAGGAATTAGCCACTTTGATTTCTCTGCTCACACTTGAAACAGTAGCATAATTTTCTTAATACCAGGTTGATATATGATAAAACATCAATTTTGACCTTTGACCCTCTTTGACCTTAGCTTTAGAGGTCAAGACTTTAATCTAATAGTTATTACTCTAAATTATTTTCTTTCGTATTCCTGAGCATTTTGATACCGAAATCAGGTACACGTATATACCATATTTCTTTCCTGAAATACCATTTTTAGTGATTTTGTGAAAAAGGTCATTGACCTTTGACCTCAATTTTGGAGGTCAAGATTTGATTTGTATAGTCAGTAATTGCTCTACATCATTTTCTTTCCTAGTTCTAAGCATTTTGACACCAGAATCATGCATATACCACTTTCCTTTCCCGAAATACCATTTTTAGTGATTTTGAAAAAGGTCATTGACCTTTGACCTCAATTTTGGAGGTCAAGATTTGATTTTTATAGTCAGTAATTACTCTACATCATTTTCTTTCCTAGTTCTAAGCATTTTGACACCAGCATCATGCAGATACCATATTCCTTTCTTGAAATACCAATTTTAGTGATTTTGAAAAAGGTCATTGACCTTTGACCTTGAATAAAAAATGTTCCCCAACCTCTATCACTCCTTCCTTTTTTTTTGGTAGTTGTCCAAACCCATACCTACCCAAATCAGTTGAAATTAGCTTCTTTTAAATTTTTTCACAGATGAACCCTAATTTCGGGATACTAGACCTTTAAGCTAAACAATGGCGCGGTAAGAGTCCAGTGTAAAAGAATTTGCTCCACTCCAGCCCGCCGCTTGAATGTTCCGCCGCGAACTTCACGCACGGGCACTGTTGTTTGGAACCAGCAGCCCAGACGACAAGCGAATACGACGCCAACACCTCGGCCCTCCATAAAAGAAAATCATTGACAGTCTTCCAAGGCTTCACATTTCTTTAAATGAATTGAAAGAGTATACCTTTCCATTGCAAGTTTTTTCTCTTCATTTCTATTTTCAATTAATTTATCTATAATTTCTTTTGCGTTAGGTGGATCTCCTTTCTCTCTACTGTGAAAAATCATAAATTTAATTAAAATTAGGATATGGTTCAGTAATTGCCTTGTTTCTATAGTGTTGTCAGTTATTCCAATATGAATTTCTTTCCAGGATAACTTCTTCAAAATTGGTAGATTAAGCTTGTCAGCACATTTTCCCCAAACTTCCTTCATCTTATTACATTCAAAGAAAACATGTTGATAAGTTTCTTCAAAATGTTTGCAATACGAGCACAATCCATTTTCACGAAATTTAAATCTATATAAATGATGGTTTGTATAAATAATCTTATGTAACAATTTGAATTGGAATTCTCTCAGTTTACTGTTTAAAGTACACATCCTTGGTTGAACAAATATCTTTTCGACTTCTCGTTGTGAAATATTATAAAGAGACATTAAATTGGAAAATGCTGTAATTTGTTTCTACATTCTTTTTAATTTGACTCTTATAAACCATATTTGAAGTTATTTCTTCAAATTTAAAAATTTTCTTTGAAAACACAAATTCTAAACTAAGGCCGCAGTGAATGGACTTCCTTAAAGGTTGAACATTATTTTTCCACTCATGAGGGGTTATAGTATAAATTTTGTTTACTTTTACAATTTTCTTCTCTACTTAAACCTAAAGCTATAAAATAATCTTCAGCCTTTAATTTCCCATGTTCATCACAAATGTGATGAAGTCGATATATATTTTTAAAAAACAATTTCTCCTCAAATACAGTTTGACCTTCTAATTGAATACACTTATTATTGTATAAAATTTCATTTCCTCTATAACTCTCTTCTATCTTAACATAGTCTTTCATATCTATCCATGCTTTCAATAGACTCTGATAAAAAGTAGGTAACGTGATTTCCACTGTATCCCTCCAGTAATTGCAATAAAATATCAAATTTCCTCCCATCGGTCTCATTAAATATTTGAAATAAAGTTTCCATTTGATGGCTTGAGTTCCTGTTATGAGCATCACTGTATTTTTTTAAATTTTATCGTTACCTCTCCACAAAAAAATCAAAGCATATTTCTTCAATTTCCTTTAATACCCACTCTCTAAAGTGATGTTGCATATATCAATTTAGAATATCCATATATTTTCATTAATTGATTTTTTCCCATTAAAGTTAAATCACGCTGCTTCCACCACGTCAATAGTTTTTTAATTTTGCTCAATATTTCCTTAAAATTCATTTTCTCCTTGATATCTGCATGAACTGAAAAATAAATGCCTAATATTTTGACAACATCTACTAGCTTCCCAAATGGAAAAGTATGCTTAGACACCTGCGGACCCAAAGGCAGAATATATGTCTTGTCCTTGTTTAACTTTAATCCTGATATTTTATAAAAGCTTTCAAAAATATGTTCTATTTCCTTGACTGAATTCATATCTTTGATGAAGAGTGTTATGTCATCTACATACAACACTTGCTTCATTTCTATATTTCCAAAACAAATTCCTTTTACCAAGTTATTATTTCTAATCATATGAGCTACAATTTCCATTCATAAACTATTTGTATTTGTATATAATATATTCACCCATTTACAAAATAATGGTCCAAAGCCAAAAGATTTTAAGACTCTATATAAAAAGGGATGAGAAACAGAATCAAATGCCTTTTCAAAATCTATGGCCATCAGAAAAGCATTTACTTTATATAAAGTAGTATGAAAAACCATATCATCTATTATTCTTATTGCTTCTCCAATATTTCTATTCTTAACATAACCCAGTTGATCGGAAGACACTATTTCAGGTATAACTTCTTGTAACCTCTTTGAGAATATCTTTGCTATAATTTTAAAAATCCACTTTTAACAGAGAGATTGGTCTATAATTCTTAATAAAGTCTGGATCCTTGCCTTCTTTATGTATCAAAGAGTTCCCCCTGTTCAAACGCTACATTAAAAGATGCTAGAATTAGATCTCCAATTACTGGCCAAAATTTAAGATAAAATTCTACGCTTAAGCCATCATTCCCCGGTGATTTATTTAATTTCATATTTTTCAATATATCGATACATTCCCTTTCTACAATCTTTTCTTCACCTAAATCCCGTAAAGCATCGTTTAACTTAGGCAGGTTACTAGGAAAAAACTCTAATTGTAGTTAAAAAAAGTATCGCGATAGCCGCAATCGATTTCGCACTTCAAGCGCGCGAAAAATCCCTTGTTGCTGGGATACATTGGCGGGGAACAATAGACATGCATATTCATTGCAGGCTCGTACGGATTTGAAGTGTGAAATGGCCAATAATGGGTCTTCTAAAATTTATAAACCTGAAATAGATTTTTGGTGAGACGAAGTAATGAGTGTTTTGATTGGCCAAAATATTTCTGCATCGGCAGGCGAAGTTTGGGGTCATCAAACTTTCTAGTTTCTTTCCTGAAACTGAAGTTCCTATACTTTACTACAGGGTCAAAACTTCAAGGTCACACAGAATTTGCAGCGGTCAACCAATCATCACCAAAATCTAATCGATTCTTTCCTGTCACTTTCCGAACATTCCCTGAAAATTTGGTGTAAATCCGTTCACCCGTTCTCTCGTTATCTTGTACACAAACAAACAAACAAACAAACAAACGAACAAACGAACAAACGAACAAACAAACAAACATACGGATCCCTTTACATAACCCTGCCGATTTCATTATCGGCGTGGGTAAATATAGAAATCTGCAATATGTGCTACTGAATATATTGTACAAAATACTGTTTTTAACAGTACGAGTAAATGTATGGAGTGAAGAGCATGTTTTAGTAGAGTCATTTAAGTTTTTCCAGGCTTTGTTCTGAATCAATGTCAAAATATCAGTCCATTAGGCTGTTATAAACGATAAATACCAGAATGAATACAGAAACCTTCTAAATCTAAATTGAAATTGGTAAACCGAAGAGGTTTATTCCATTTTAGCCACTATCAAATTTCTTCGCTCTGTGAAGCTTATACCTGACTTATGTGCCCTGTTCTTAATGTTTGATGCTTTTTATGCCTCCGCCCACCGAAGGTGGGTGCCGGAGGCATTATGTTTTCGGGTTGTCCGTCCGTCCGTCCGTCCGTCCGTCCCACTTTTCGTTACCGCGATATCTGAAGAATCATTTGAGGTAGGAACCTCAAACTTGGTACTATTATACACTCAACCGAAAAAGTAAGTTCCCCCTAGCATTTTTGGATATATCTCAAAAAGTACTTTACCGATTTTCGTAATTCAAACGGGAATGGATAGGGAATTTTATTACTCATAACATGAATGGCATATCATTGCCACCAGATATCATTATTGGTGTGAAAAAATGCATTTTATGTCAAAATGCATGGAAAAAAAGTTGCACTTTAGTGATTTGCATTGACTTTTACACAAATAATCAAACAATCACTCATGATTCTGAACTTTTAAGCATGGTTTATTGCATATTTCTCTATCTCTTTCTTTTCATGAGCATACAGTTTCATAGGATAGCATATTGCACCTGAAGAAATTCCTGAGAATTACCTAATTTAAAAAGGTCATTTGCTAACTTGCATAGGAAATGTACACAATAATGCTTCATATAACCTTAAGTGCAACTTTTTTCCCCATGCATTTTGACATAAAATGAATTTTTTCACACCAATAATGATATCTGGTGGAAATAATATGCCACTCATATTATGAGTAATAAAATTTCCTATCCATTCCCGTGAATTATGAAAATCGGTAAAATACTTTTTGAGATATATCCAAAAATGCTAGGGGGAACTTACTTTTTTGGTTGAGTGTATTTCACCATACAAAGATGAACTGATTAAATTTTGGGGTAAGTAGGTCAAAGGTCAGAGGTCACAGAGGTCAATTTACATGAAATTATATGAAATTACTGGTTTTTAGCACCGTTACCTTGATATCTCAAGAACTGTTTGAGGTAAGAACTTCAAACTTGGTACTAGTATGTATCCCTATACGAAGATGAACTGATTAGATTTTGGGGTAAGGAGGTCAAAGGTCAGAGGTCACAGAGGTCAATTTACATGAAATTACATGAAATTCTTGGGTTTTTAGCACCGTTACCGCGATTTTTGAAGAACTATTTGAGGTAAGAACTTCAAACTTGGTTCCAGTATGTATCCCCATAGAAAGAGGAACTGATTAGATTTTGGGGTAGGTACATGTAGGTCAAAGTTCAGAGGTCACAGAGGTCAATTTACATGAAATTACATGGAATTACTGGTTTTTAGCACCGTTACCGCGATATCTCAAGAACTATCTGAGGTGAGAACTTCAAACTTGGTACTAGTATGTATCCCTATACGAAGATGAACTGATTAGATTTTGGGGTAAGGAGGTCAAAGGTCAGAGGTCACAGAGGTCAATTTACATGAAATTACATGAAATTACTGGTTTTTAGCCTCGTTACTGCGATATCTCAAGAACCGTTTGAGGTAAGAACTTCAAACTTGGTACTAGTATGTATCCCCATACGAAGATGAACTGATTAGATTTTGGGATAAGGTCACAGAGGTCAATTTACATGAAATTACATGAAATTCTTGGTTTTTAGCACCGTTACCGCGATTTCGGAAGAACTGTTTGAGGTAAGAACTTCAAACTTGGTACCAGTATGTATCCCCATAGAAAGAGGAACTGATTAGATTTTGGGGTAGTTTTACATTGTTATCACCATATCTCGACTAATTTGTATTCATGACTAGGAGGAGATAAGTTGGGTTATAAGGTGTAAGGTCAAATGTCAAAGAGGTCAGTTAACATGTAATTAGAGGCTTTTATTCTGGTTATCACAATATTTCAAGAGCAGTTTGAGCCATCAACTGAATTTAGACGGAGGCATATAGGAGACGCATTCGCATTCATCTTGTTCATATATTGGGGGTTCCCCAGTCAGTGGAAACCAGTTTGACGTCATTTAAACGTGACATAAAAACGATTTTAGGAATTATTTTTTCATGCTTTACGTTTAATTTATTTCATTTTTTTTTCTTATACATATTTCTCCTTTTTTCGAGATCTGTCCAACTATCTGCATGTGTCGTCATCTCGCCACTCCCTAATCTCCTCTCTCTCTCTGTCACATGCACACACACGCACCCACGTACCCACGCCCACACACAGACTCCCCACTCCCCTCTCCCTCTCCCTCTCCTCTCTACTCTCTCCTCTACCTCTCAACCTGTATCTCCCTCTCTCTTTTCATTTTTTGTTCTATACAAAGGTATAGATTCAATACCCAGTTCATGTAATACATTCTCAACAAAATAAATGTGATTAAATTCACGAAAATGCATTAAAGTCAGGATTTCTAGTGCGATATCATAAATCTAAAGTACCAATTATGCGCCAGAAGAATCGAAAAGACCATACCCACATACCAAGTAAATAAATTAGCACACACAGATAAAAAAAAAATGTCCATGGATTGACCGTTCTTTCCAGCACATTCAATTGTAGGATGTGAAAATGTATTTTGTATAAATGATAATGTGATTTTTATCATTGGGATTGAAATCATTTCCTTTGGGACCTTTTTAAGTTGAATACAAAAATTAAAAATCGATATTGTGATGTCATTCCGAATGTACTGAATATTGATTTTACGCTTCGATTTTTATTTATGCCAGATTTCAATTCCCATATTGCCCTTGATGTACTCGTTTGAACTTTGTATACTAACCCTTCGTGACCAAACGAATTTCTTTGCTATGGAAATATTGTGCGCATATTTTTACCTATTTCAAAGTAAGCATTCACAACCCTTTCGTCATATTTCTTGGATTGTAGTTGCTAAATAGCAAGATACTAGCAATATATGCTGTGAAATTACCAAAAGATACTATAAGATGCTATGAAAGATACTAAAGTGCTGTGAAGATGCTATAAGATGCTGTGAACATTCTAGATAAAGCTGGATTTGTTGACTCTCAACAAATTCAGCTTCATCAAGAATGTTAAATCGATTCGCAATGTTCCTTAACATTAGGCTATTTTTTAGCACATGAGAGAAGTACTTGTAGTACGATAAATTAATGGTGGTATATTTACACGGACGCTTTTGGCATGTCCTTTGCCTCCGGGGGGTACACGTATATCCCTGAAGTCATGTTAACAAATTCTTCTTTTGCTATTGACCACGACACTCACAATTAAATTAGAGATATAATGATAATTCAAAGTGGAATTCGCAGTTTCCTAAAAGAAATAAAGCAAGTAAATCTAAAATGAACTACAATGTGTGCATATGTGTACATACATTTCTGATTTGATCGTGGGTGCTATCTCATGCCAATTTTGTCTTCTGTATTAACAGGGACTCGAAAAGCCTTCGAGTGCTTAGTGATTATTAATCTACCCATTCATGACAACACTTTAGTAATGTTCTAATAAATAACAGAACGGATTTGATATGATGTAATTTAATTTGATATCTCGAATTTTTCGTGGAAAAGAGCTCTAAATCTCTTTAAATAGATTTTCACTTTTTGACAAATCGTATCAGTAATTAATTAATTAATTAAAGTTCACCCCGTGATGTAGAGATGATGTATAGAGCGCTTTAATAATAGCTTTGTTTATTTATTGTGAAATTATTGAAATATTCATACAGACTTGGGAGAAATAGTAACATAAATTATCAATGATGAAATCCTCCATCCGCAAAAGACTTTTGTATTAAATACTTCACGGATGAAATGTTATCTTATGCTACAGCCACACACGGCCGGGTCACAAAATGGATTTGGTCCGGGTGAAAATGAGCCGGATTAGTCCCGAAATGGAGGGTAATTAATGCTACAGTCACACACGGCCGGATTTTGAACCGGGTCCATAAGGAATTAAAACCGTATCGACCCGGTTGGAGCCGTATTGACCGGTATCGAACCGTATAAAAATCCGCTTTAAATCCTTAACTGAATCCTTTTCGACCCCTATCGACCCGTGTCAACCCGGATGTAAACCTTGTCATCATCCGTTGCATGAAGGCAATGCGGTATACGGCAAGGGTCCATACGGTTTTACGCTACGGGTTACGATGCGGGTCAATGCGGGTCTCTACGGCTCCAACCGGGTCGATACGGTTTTAATTCCTTATGGATCCGGTTCGAAATCCGGCCGTGTGTGGCTGTAGCATAAGTAATCATCCACACATTGGCAGCACAGAGGTGGTTTTTGAAAAATGTAGCCTAGACAGCTGCGCGATGTTTTCCACTTCGTTAGATTATGCGAGATTGGTTTTGTTCGTCGAATGATTGTAAAATGACCAATTCTTTCGGTGTTTATCACATCATGACCAAGCGTAACGTTTGTACATTGCGTATCAATAAAGAGTGTACCCAACTGTGATAGCTTCTGACTTAAAAAATTATAACCTCCATTGGCTTAAAATCTATTTTATAGTAAAGATCAACTTATATTCTGTCAAATGATAAATTATCTTATTCATAACTGTGCTGCAACGGATGACTGAGCAGCATGCAGGCTTTTAAAAAAGTTCTGTCAAAATCCTCATGTACCAAGTTTGGGCTGAAGCAACGAATGTGGGTCCAAACCAATTATGCATATGTTATTCCAGTTTGAAAAGTTTAGTTTAGTTATTTCGATTGATTGTGTGCATATTAATAGAAAATGTGTTAATGTCTACTCAAACTCAAGAACAGGGTTATTACAAGCATTATGTATCATATTTTCTTTGCCATGCTGACACTATTTCGGTTTCATCCGCATCCCTTATTTAAGGAAATCCTTTTTATTTGGTCATTCAAAATGGACAAAGTTTATTTAGTATCAATTGCTTTGGTAATTCTCAACACTTGTATTCTTCCTTATATTTTATGTCAGTCTTTTAAAGTCAGCAAACCTTTGAGTTCATGCGCTATTCGAGGAAAACACCTTATGCAGGTGAAATGGTGCGATGCAGCGAGTTTATAGTATCATGAGACAACAGTGGCGCAAATCTATTTGAAATTCGGGGGGGGGGGGGGGGGGGGGGGGGGGGGGGACACCACATGCTTTAACTGTCAGAAATGTCTGAAATTTTCTGACAAAAAAAAAAGGTTATCACATTTGTGGCGGTCTGTAGAGCCCACAAATTAATGTAAAAATCAACCAGAAATGTAGTAATTACCACAAATGTCATAACATGTCAACCACAAATGTAAAAACATTTCGCCTACAAATGTAAAAATTTCCATTTTTACCACAAATGTCATAACAAATGTAAAAACTCATTGCTTGCAAATAATGCACCAATGTAAGTTATTATGGTAAATTGCCAATTGTCTAAAAACCAAATGGTCCAATATCATTCGGTCTATTCGTCCATCGCCAATTCGTCTAATCTACATTTCGTCTAATAGCCATTTGGTCTAATAATCAGTTTAATATCACTACGTCTAATCACCACTCCGTCTATAACCAATTCGTCTAAAACCTATTTGGTTTAATACCCATTTGGTCTAAACCCATTTAGTCTAAACATCACTTGGTCTAATAATCAGTTCGTCTAATGTTCACTTGGTCCAATCTATTTCGGCTAAAAACAATTGGTCTAATAACCAAATGGTCTAATCATCATTTCGTCTAATAGCCATTTTGTCTAAACCCAGTTGGTCTAACACCCACATCGTCTAATCATCACTTCGTCTAATTACCATTTTTTGCTAATCGTTTGGTCCAATTCTCAGTTCGTCTAATAACAGTTTGGTCTAATGTTCACTTAGTCTAATATCCATTGGTCTAATACTACAGACAAACTTTAGCCTGTCATAGTTATATAGGTTTATTGCCACTTGGTCTACAGCCAGTTGGTCTAATAGCCAATTGGTCTAACATCATTCCATCTAATATCAGTTGGTCTAATAATCAATTGGTCTAATTGCCATTTCGTCTAATCAACAAATGGTCTAAACCCAGTTGGTCTAATACCCATGTGGTCTACACATCATTTGGTCCATTTGTCAGTTAGTCTAACCTCAGTTGGTCTATAATCATTTAGTCAACACTCATTTAGTCTAATAACCATTTGGTATAATTGTCATTTGGTCTAATTACCATTTGGTCTAATCATCGTTTCGTCTACAGTACTACTCTCTGACTCTAGTGGCTTTGACTAAACAGTCAGGCCTCGGTTTGGCGCACTGGCCGAAATTTTCGAACTTTGCAGTAATTGTATGTTAAGATTTTGGGGGTGGGGTGGGGGAGTTCAAGAAAGAGGAGAAAAAAGGTGACCTGATGGAGCATGGCATGAATTAATTACATGTGCTTACTTGGTTATCTAGTGATTAAATTGATTAATCAATTAATCAATTACTATGTTTAATGAATTTTCAATTATTGTATAAATGCACTTTGCTTTTCGCTATATATATATATATATATAATATATAAAATATAGTTCTGCTTCGGACTTGCAAAGTTATAGACAAAATAGGAATGAAAAGTCCGTATACGATGAAAAAATTCGAATTTTCGGCCATAGGCCTTCATCAGGAAATGATGAAAATTTATTAGATAGGTACACAAAAGAGCGTGAAGCGCAAAAAAAACAACGCAAAAGCTCCATGGATACCAGCGCAACCATGGTAGAGATCAGGAAGGAGAGGAGAGAGAGAAAGAGAAAGATATAGAGGCGTAAAAGAGCAGAAGCGCAGAAAGGAGAAAGCTCCATGGAAACTCGCGCAACCATGGTAAAAGAAGTTAAAGAGGAGAGAGAGAGAGAAAGAGAGAAAGAAATAGAGATAGAGGCGTAATAAAACGTCATAAAAGAAGAGAAAAAGAAAACAAAAAAGGAGAAGCGCTAAAAGGGACAAAGCTCCATGGAAACTCGCGCAACCATGGTAAAGAAAGTTAAGAGGAGAGAGAGAGAGAGAGAAACACGTCACAAAGAAAGAAAGGGAAACAAAAGAAAACACAAAAGCGAGAAGGAAGGAAAGGGAGAGAGGATGACGTAGTAAAACGTCATAAAGAAACCAAGGGAAAATGAAAGAGAGAAAGGGGAGAGGGAGAGAGAGAGAGAGGGAGAGGAACAAAGAAAATAAAGAGAGGAAGATGAAGCACAACGGAAAGAAAAAAAAGAAGAAAAGGGGGAAAAGGAGGAAGTAGTGAAGAAAGAGAGTAAAGAGCAAAAGGAAGTGAGGGAGAGAGAGGAAAAAAAAAGTAGAAGAAAAGCAGAACGAAGAATGGAAGAGAAAGGTGGAAAGGACAAAAAGAAAACATTCAATTCGTACGAAATGATCGAAATGTTACATTCATCCCACGAGGATGAAGGGTTCCCAGGTGGAAAATCAGTCTTTCCTCCCTTCTCTTCCTGGATAGATCATCGCCATTGCACTTGATGGCGCCGATCACTTTGAAGTCTTCAACCGAGTGGCCGGGGAGGTTGAAATGGCGTGCAACAGGCAAGCCACTTGTGTTCAGACGTATGGAACGTAGATGTTCAGTAACCCGGTCCGCTAGACGCCGCTTGGTTTCGCCCACGTATAGTAGATTGCAGGCCTTGCAACAAATCACGTAGATTACATTCTCCGTCGTGCAGGTGAAATTATCATGGATGGTGAAATTGCCCTTAGGGCCACTGATGTTACGTTCTGTAGAAAGACGGGAGCATGTCTTGCATCGTGGGCGGAGGCAAGGACGGGAATCTAGGTCTCTGTCAGCAGGTTGGACTCTGGTGTGGTTTGAATGGACCAAGCTTGATTTCAGGCTTTTGTCCTTCCTGAACGCTGTCAGAGGGGGTTCGCTGAAAATGTGAGAAGTTGAGATTTGTCACTCAGCAACTTGAAATTTTTCTTGATGGTAGACGCGAGTCTAGCATTCGGCTCATTATACGTTAACACCAGGGGAACGCGGGATGATGCCTTCTTCTCACTCCGTCTCAGAGCTTCTATCCGAGTAACTCTTGCTGATTTCTTGGCGGCGCTCTCAAAGCTTATATATATATATATATAAGCTTTATCCTTCTATCATTTCTCTATCTTTCGTTATGTTATTCCTTGCTTTTATCCTTTCATTTTTCCATATTTCCTTTAGTTGTGTTATTCTTTAATTCCTTCTACCACCTCTTCCATCTTAATCTTTACATTATTTCTTTAATCATTTCTTTTTTCTCTCTCTCTATGTTTTTATCCTTTATTCCTTGGTTTATTTTTGCATCATTCTTTCTTTTTATATTTTTTGTTCTGTTTTTCATCTCTAATATTATGTTATTTTGCTTCTTCATCTACTTTCCTGTTTTGTTTGGGGAGCGGGGGGGGGGGGGCTTGTTTATGATCTTCTCTTCCATCTTTCGCCATGGTTTTCTTTATTCTTCTACCATTTCTCTCTCTCTCTCTCTCTCTCTCTCTCTCTCTCTTCTCTTTCTCTTTCTCTATATTTACGTTAGGCCTATGTCTTTATCCTTCCATCTCTTAACTTTCAATCTTCCCTATTGTATTGTTATTCATCGATTTATCTTCACTCCCGTCTTTCCTTATAGTACTCTTTATGTTCATTCTTCCATCATCTCTCTCATTGTGTCATTCTGTTTCTATTCATGTTTATCATCAATATAACTACATGTACCACAATGGAAATGGAACGTTTTTGGAAGTGGGGACTGACACCTATCAACTACACTTTTCAACATTTTGCGAGCGAGCGAAGCGAGCGGCCAAACATTATTACAATGTATATAATATATATATATATATATATATATATATATATATATCTTTAAAATGTGATCTCTTTTAAAAATATATATATGTTATTGTGCATAATCATTAAACAAAATTATATGAAACCAAATAGACCAAATACGAATTGACTATAAACCAAATGGTAATTAGACGAAATGACAATTCGACCAAAATGGTAATTGGACGAAATGATGATTAGGCCAATTGGTTATTGGACCAACTATTTTTAGACCGAATGATGTTAGACCAATTGGCTATTAGATCAACTGGCTGTAGACCAAGTGGCCAAGTGGCAATAAACCTTATTTTTAATCATAACAAAATCGTGCGGAGGCTACACTACAAAAAAAAAAAAAAAAAAAAGAGTATCACATTTTGGGGGTCTAGTTTTCCTCCTAAATTCTCTGACAAGCAAAAATAATTCTTCAAAAAGGTGGGGGGACATTGGCCTATCTTTAAAAAGGCATGTCCCCATGTCCCCCTTTATTTGCTTCCATGTGAGACAAGAAGTTAGAAGGTTGTTAAACTAAATTGAGATACGAACGCCGTACGAACGACTTTAGACCATTTCGTAAGATCTCTTCAAGAAGGCCGTACGAAACCAGCGTTCGTAGACCGTTCGTGAGTTTGCAGCCTGGTCGATGGTTTTGTCCAAGATTTTTTTTAAGAACATCGTAAGAAACACGCAAGATTTTGTGGGGTCAAGAGACAATTCTAGAAGTCTTAAATTCTTACGATGATCGTAAGAACGCCTTAAGATATTCATAGAGGGCTCTTACGGCGTTTGTAAGGCGTTCGTAAGGTGCTGGTAAGGCGTACACTCTTAGAAAAAAATGGTGCTTATGGGGTACTCATTAGCTCCAAACTGGTGCCGGATTGAAAAGGCGTCTACAAGTTCCATTAAAAGGACCTTAGCCATTGAGCTTAGATTTCTCCACCTTTTGTTATGCGTATTATTCTTTATCATAATCTGTAGATATTTTTTTTCAACATGTCCACGATAATATCTATCTACATTCGTAATTTTCAAAATACTTTGGTTTAATACAAATTGTATAAATGTGTTCTATTGCATGTTGTTATAATTTATTGATTTCAGTTACTATGGATATATTGTATTTTTTTCGAAGGACTATAAAATATTGCTCAAGAGTAGGCTAGCTCTTTGCCAGTGCTCGTGACGTGCACATTTAAAGGTGTCGATGAAAACCTTTTCAAAAGGTGCTTAGGGACACCCTAAAAGGTGGCACTGGTGTGGCAAATATAAGCACTTTTTAAAGGCTCAAACAAACCTTTTTTTATAAGAGTGTAGGTACACAATTTGTGCAAATTTCGTAAGATCTTCTTACCAATGACTTGAGAGTGCCGTGAGTTGCACGTACGACCATCTTACAACAAAATCGCAAGATGGCCGTAAGTCGGACGAAAGAATAACTCAAGGCATTCTTACGAAGAACGTACCAACTCTAGGGCCATTATAACCGAAAATCACTTCGTTTCTTAAGTTCTTAAGAAGGTCTTAAGTTGTTCTTGCGAATTAAACGGCGTTCGTACGAACTTCGTAAGAAGGCCGTAAGAATCTATGCCCCGTCTACGAATCTCTACGAACTCCGGAATTCGTTCGAACAGTGAGATTCGTACGAACGCATCGTCCATACGAACCATTGTGACCGTAGCTTTAGATTCCCGGGATCCCTTTAAACAATGAAGCATTGAAGCACGAAAGAGAATATAACTTTTAAAAGGCTTTTAGCCTGAAGTAACACATTCGTATGGCTTGACCCACATTCTTTGCATCAGCCCAAACTTGGTACAAGGAGATTTTTTACGACACTTTTAGAAACGCTGGTGCTCAGTCATGAGTGACAGAAAAATCATGAATGAGGTGTCATTAGACTGAGAATATTACTCTTTGCCTTGAAGTAGATTTCAAGATCACATTTGTTATAGATATCTAATTAGAGCCTATCAAAGTTGGTATACTATTTTTTTATGTGCACTGTATAGGTTTTTTTGTTTTTTTGTTGTTTTTATTTGTATTGGGCGAAAGACTCTCTGACTTGCCTGCAGGCACGTGGTATAAAAGTGTCTCTCTTTCCGTGTTTCCACTTTCCACTATTAATACTTATACCTCTTATACAGACACACGCTAATATATAGACCATTGTACCCCCCCCCCCCCTCTCTCTCTCTCTCTCTCTCTCTCTCTCTTTATTTTTACAATTTGATTTGATTTATTGATTTTTCTATCATAATTAAGAACATGTCCTTTATTTTGTTGAGGAGATACAAGTACATTGTGTGTATGCTAAATACATATAGTAAATACAGGAATCCGTCTTTCTCAATACTTCTCTCTCTCTTTCTCTGTCTCTTCCTCATACACAAACGCCAACCTAAAACGTCAAGACTACCAAGCAATTACTGTTTTATTCTGTCACAAGCCTCCTCCTCACCCCCTCCCCCCCCCCCCCCCTCCTGCAACCTCTCCCCCCCCCCCCCCTTCCTCCTCCCTCTATTTCTCTTTTTATCCTTTAAAGTGTTTCCCTTCACTATATCGAGTATTTTTTAATGCAATTGTGCCATGTTTCACACTGAGTAAATGAAAAAGTACAAAGAAACTATAGAGGTTCATCTTTTTTTCTTTTACACAATAACAAAATTCTTTGAAAACAAATTGAACACCGTGGATATGCCTCGTCATTTGTAACTAAGAGTGAATATTATTCATTGATACTAAAATGCACAATTTCTAACGGATTGGATAACTGAAAGAAAACCAAAGAAAGTACCTTTGTGCATTGTCGGTTGTTCAACTGCTCAAATTAAAAAAGACCAATACACATTTCTTGAATAACGAATCCGTGGCTTTACCAACTCTATCGTATATTATAGATACGCAACCTCTATAAATTTAGATAATTATGAACAGAAGTTTATTTATTTGTCTATTTTACCCAGGGTAGCCCAGTCAGTGATCAAAACACGGTTATCCTCTAGGGCGCTGCACACAAAAATACAATGAAATAAAACAATACATGAATAAGAAATGATACAATGTAAATACAGTAAATGAACGTTAAAGAATGAAACTTAACAAGTAATATGAATCTTCCAGTCTTTTCCGCGTCTTTACGCGCCAAAACGTTTCGGTAAGCTACCTTATATCAATGTTAAGTAATTCATGTAAACAATTCATCATAATTATATTTTGAGAAGCAATTAATTCAGGCACCAAAAGACAGGATCTTTAAAGTCAACATTCAAATGAGGAAAGAGGTGTATTTTGGTATATGATAACATTATCGAAACCATACAAGTAACTATTTCAGAAGAACGAAGCCGATGATTGATGAAATAACTTCATCGTAATGATAAGAGTGCTTTGTTGAGCACACAAATCTGTGTCGACGTCAGTTCACTGATCCAGTCCAGAACAGCCAGGCCTAAAGAAATACCTGCATTAGTAAAAGGGCAAAACAAGGTGAGGGTAGACAAAAGTCGGTTTTAAACATAAGTAAGTTACACAATTATAAAGTATAAAAGCTTGACATGTAACGGAATTTTGATCCATGTTATTTTATTAAGAAAAAACCCGTCCGACTTGTTGATAAGAAATATCGTCGAAAGATCAACGAAATTACTTGTGTTTAAGCTATATCTCTACGAGTAATAAATGAGTTTATCTAGAGTGTTTAATTACGTGTATAGTCAGTCTGATTTTAAAAAATATGAAAGTTCATGATAAAGTTCTTTTATTAAACAGTTTATAAATAACAAGAACATGCGGCACATTACAAATACATATGGATTAGATATCTGCGTAACAAGAATACAGATAGAACAAACAATAACAAACATCTTACTTTAGACATGCATAAAAATGTTGGAATATCATAGAAAAGACCAGGATCTATACAAATAACATCGGTCACTATATACCCCCATTGGTTTGAAGTTATAACAAGCTATACAATTAAAAAAACAAACCTGTAGTGTATGCAGACTATATGCAGATCTTATGCAGATTAGGCATTAACATAAACTAGGGCAGAGGTCAACTTCCACCACTTGTAAGCACGTTGAGCTATACAGACAGTAAAAGTACGAACCGTATTTCTTGGCCTGATCTGAGTGAGTTTGTCAGGTTGTACGAACGTAGTATAAGACACTACATTGGCGACGAGGATGGGATTTTGCTGATCTGTATGGACATGACCAAGAACGGGACATTTGACAGTTTTTGAGTAAGTTTCACGCCGTTTGTTACGTGAGTGCACGGTACGTGTGAAATACGAATTGCTCTACACTACGGTCCCATATATTGTGTTTGCTGTCTAGTTGATCACACGGGGATAGCGGTCAATATGGCGACATCGCGAATGGTTTTTGAGGAGTTTGATGTGAAGGAGGGAGACATAGATACTTACCTAGACAGGCTAGACCAATACTTTATTGCCTTAGATATCAATATTGATGCCTCTACTGAGTCCAAAAGAAGGGCAATCCTCCTGAGTAGCCTGGGTAATGAAGGATACAAAACGGCCCGGGACCTATCATTTCCACAAAAACCAAGTGAAATTACATACAACGGGTTGTGTACGTTGCTGAAGGGTCACTACAGACCGAAGAGGCCAGTGGTGTCGGAAAGATTTAAATTTCATAATACCCATCAACTGCCAGGGTAGACAGTATCACAGTATGTAACGCAGCTAAAGAAGCTGGCATCCTCGTGTCAGTTCTCTGGAGAGAACGTGTCGGAAGCACTACGAGATAGATTCATCGCAGGGCTTCTCTCTAGCTCTACGCAAAAGAAACTCTTATCAAAGGATTACAAGTTCCAGGAAGCCGTAGACCTGGCTCAGGCTGAGGAAGCCGCCTCCACAAATGTCAAGGACATGGTTCAGGAGGAAGAGAAGCGGATGCATCGCCTACAATATGGGCAAGGTTCCCGGCCTAGGAGGAAAGGGTATACTTCTTCAAGTAAGCAGACCAGTACTAGGCACAAATGTGACCGGTGCGGAATGACAAATCACACTCGTGACCAGTGTAAGCATAAAGATGCAGTTTGTTTCAAGTGCCAGAAGAAAGGGCATTTACGGTCACAGTGTAGGTCTGCTGCTGTGAGTAAGCCTCAGGATAAACAGTCCCATCAACAGGCTAGTCGTAAGGGGCATGGACGGAACAGAGGAATCAAGCAGGTTGAGGAAGAGGACGTGCAAGATGAGTTTGTGGACTCTCTGTTCAACGTGAGACGGGCTGATTCGGTTCCACCGATAATAGTGCCCATGGGAATCGAAGGGAAGCTCATTGACATGGAGGTGGATACCGGGGCAGCATTGTCCGTTATAAGTCACAGGGACTATGAAGAGAAACTGAGCCATGTTGAGCTTCGGCCAGTTAATCGTGCTTTGCATCCTTATGGAGGCCCCAAGTTGGAGTTATCAGGGGAGATAGATGTCCAAGTGAACCATAATGGACAAACAAAGATCTTACCCTTGGTAGTAGTCAAGACCAACCGCAGGCTCCGCCTTTATTGGGTCGGAACTGGCTCTCTCAGGTAAGGCTGGACTGGAAACCCTTGTTGTCAGACGCACAATTCTCGGTCAGCGAAAGCTCCGATGTCAATACCTTCCTAGAGCAGAAGTTTCGGAGGTGTTCCTACCAGAACTGGGAACAATCCGGGGTCCAACCGCAAAGCTGCACCTCAAGGAGAATGCAGTACCCAAGTTCTTTATTGGGTCGGAACTGGCTCTCTCAGGTAAGGCTGGACTGGAAACCCTTGTTGTCAGACGCACAATTCTCGTCAGCGAAAGCTCCGATGTCAATACCTTCCTAGAGCAGAAGTTTCCGGAGGTGTTCCTACCAGAACTGGGAACAATTCGGGTCCAACCGCAAAGCTGCACCTCAAGGAGAATGCAGTACCCGAGTTCTGCAAAGCTAGGAATGTGCCCTATGCCTTGAGGCCAGCCGTGGAGAGGGAGCTGGAAAGAATGAAAAAGGAGAAAATCATATACCCAGTGGAATACAGTGACTGGGCGACACCCTTGGTGTGTATTCCCAAAGCGGACGGCAAGGTCAGGATCTGCGGGGACTATAAGGTCACAGTAAACCCAAACATACACTGTGAGCAATACCCACTCCCGACTCCAGAGCAAGTTTTCAGCAGTCTGGCTGGGGGAAAGAAATTCTCAAAGATTGACCTGAAGTGTGCTTATCAACAGATGCTCTTAGATGAGGAGTCACAGATGATAGCAACGATTAGCACACATCGTGGATTGTTCAGGTACACCCGTCTTCCTTTCGGTATCTCCTCTAGCCCAGCCATCTGGCAAAGATTCATGGAGCAAGTGATTGCAGGTTTAGATGGAACGTGCGCCATCATGGATGATGTACTCATTACGGGGTCATCGGACAAGGAACACTGGGCAACTTGGAGAAGGTCTTCCAACGTTTCAACGCCTTTGGGTTGCGTGTGAAAAGGGAGAAGTGTCTGTTCATGCAGGACAGCGTGGTGTACTTTGGACGAAGGATCACGGCCCAAGGCATCCAACCTGCAGAAGGGAAGGTGAAAGCAGTCCGCGCTGCTCCAACCCCTTCTAATGTCACCGAGCTCAGATCCTGGCTAGGAATGGTGAATTATCATGCCCAGTTCATACCGAACTTATCTACACTGATTCATCCCTTGAATGAACTTCTAGGACCCAAGCCGTGAATTGGGATGAGGATTGCGAGCAAGCATTCCAAGCCGTGAAGAATGCTATCAGCAAGGATAGACTGCTGGTTCATTACGATCCATCTCAAGAGTTAGAACTCAGGGCAGATGTATCACCATACGATGTGGGAGCAGTTATCTGCCATGTCGACGGAACCGGGAAGAGGAGACCGATTGCATATGCCTCCAGAAGTCTCAACAAGCATGAGAAGGGTTACGCTCAACTGGACAAAGAGGCACTGGCAATAATGTTCGGACTGAAGCGTTTCCGGACATATCTACATGGCCGTAGATTCACAATTCGTACGGACCACAAGCCGTTGGAGCGAATTCTGGGTCCAAAGAGTGCAGTGCCTACTCTAGCTGCTCAGAGGTTACAGCGTTGGGCTGTAATGTTGTCAGCCTTCAACTATGACTTGAAGTATCTTCCAGGGAAACTGAATGTGGTAGCCGATGCGCTATCCAGGCTCCCCTTGCCTGAGACAGAAGAAGGAGAAGATCTGATCTACAATATCGCAGCACACCGTCTAGACAGTCTCCCTGTTACCAGCAGTGACATCAAGCAACAGACACGCAAAGATCCTGTGATGTCCAAGGTTCTACAGATGGTGAAAACTGGATTGTGGACCAACCATGATGCAGAGTGGTTGAAACCATTTCTTAGTAGAAAGAGTGAGCTGAGTGTGGAGCAGGATTGTCTCCTGTGGGGATACCGAGTGGTCATCCCTGCTCATCTTCAGCAGGACGTACTGGAAGAGCTGCATTTGGCACATCCTGGAATGGTGCGTATGAAAGAGGTCGCGAGAAGTCATGTCTGGTGGCCAAACATTGATCGAGACATTGAAATGAAGGTACGTGAATGTGTTACATGTCAGCAGACACGCAGTCTTCCTACAGTGGCACCCCTGATGCCATGGATTTGGCCTGAAGCGCCTTGGATGCGTATTCATGTTGATTATGCGCAGAAGGACAAGGTCGATTACTTGGTCGTCGTAGATGCCTACTCAAAGTGGCCGGAAGTCATCATGATGAGTAGCACCACTTCTACGGCAACCATCACAGCTCTGAGGGATCTGTTCAGCAAATATGGCATCCCAGCACAGGTTGTCAGTGATAATGGACCTCAGTTCATTAGTGAAGAGTTTGAACATTTCCTCAAAATGAACGGAGTGAAACATGTGAAGGTAGCTCCGTATCATGCAGCTAGCAATGGAGCAGCAGAGAGGATGGTCCAATCATTCAAGAGATCACTGAGCGCAAGCAAGGTCCAAGGTCGTAGTTTGGATAGCTTTCTTCTTGCGTACCGATCCACAAAGCAAGCTACAACAGAACAAACACCAGCTAGCTTGTTCCTGGGAAGGGAAATCAGGACACGATTGTCCCTTGTGCATCCCAGTACTTTGGAAAAGGTTGTGAGCAAACAAAGCGATCAAAAACTCCATCATGACAAACAGCAGGAGTTACGCAAGTTCTTCCCAGGAGAGCGTGTTCTGGTCAAGGATTTTCGCAAGGATGGAGTTTGGTGGCCAGCAACAATCGCGGAGCACACTGCACCCAAGTCTTATGTGGTGTGTTTAGATGATGGCAGAATGTGGAAGCGACACATCGATCAAATGAGGAAAGCAGAAACTGTTGAGAAAGAAACTCTACAGGAACGCGAAGATGCTCGCGAAAACATTCCATCTCCTTCGCGAAATCCTACCACATCGATGACTAGCGAGCAAGTTATGACTCCACTACCACTAGCCCAGGACGCGAATGACTCTGAAGTTGCACCAAACAAAGACATAAGCACAAATGAGCCAAAGACTTCTCAGTACTCTGATAGTGCAACAACTACTGATGAGTCACCTGCACAGGACACTCCGCCTGCTAGACGCTCTAGCAGAGTGAAGAAGAAGCCGGACAGACTCATTGAAACTATGTACTTCGTCGACAGAAGACTGTAACCGTAGTTAAGGTAGTTGAAACATTGTTAAGCAACTCAGAGTGTGGAAGTTTTAGGTTAGTTTCAGTTTTTTTTATTAGCAGTATTATTTTTTTTTCTTTTGGATAAAGAAGAGACGATTTTAAGTATGTTAGCATTATTCCCAAAGAAAGAACAGGGATAATTATACATTGTCAAAAGGGGAAAATTGTTGGGACAATAGTTTGTTTTGTTTTGTTGTTTTTTTGTAATACATGGAAAGGACAGATTTGTTTTCTTTTCTGAAGAAATCAGATAATAGTTAACTAACAGCACAACAGTGGCAACAATACAGGAACGAAAAAAAACACTGACAGTCTGGATATTTTATTTCTCGAACTCCAAATTTTATTTAGTTTTTTTCTCATAGCACAGAAACATATTTTTATGTGAACAGTGAAAACGATAGACATTTTCGGCCAGTTAATGTCATAATCCTTGACGCATTAGTGTGAATATTAACGTTCCAGGAGAACGAGTAGTTGAACTATTCTCATGTTGTGTTAGTATTACAGGTTAGTTGAGAACCAGGATATGGGTTTGGTCGTTTTAGATTAGAGTTCGTTGTTGGATTACGGTTTGCTACATTCTGCACGCATCACATTTTCTCATTCGGGCGACAAGCTGGGTAATCGGCGATTTTACGTTTGGAATTTTCGATATTTTGAGCAGACTACATCTGGCAGACAAAAGAAAAAAACAAAAACAAACAAATTATTCATGAGCACTACCAGTTTAAATGTTTTTTATTCAGTTTGGCATAACTTGCATCCGGAAATTTGTTTGAGCAAAATTTCTCTCAATCTACATGTCTTTGGAGGGGAATAAAGCTTAGGGGGGGGGGGGGGGAGTGTAGTGTATGCAGACTATATGCAGATCTTATGCAGATTAGGCATTAACATAAACTAGGGCAGAGGTCAACTTCCACCACTTGTAAGCACGTTGAGCTATACAGACAGTAAAAGTACGAACCGTATTTCTGGGCCTGATCTGAGTGAGTTTGTCAGGTAACCGTTGTACGAACGTAGTATAAGACACTACAAAACCCTCATTATTGCTTTGCTTTGTAGACTGATTCCTTCCAACCCGGAAGAGATAAATGTGCTGCCATCTCATTCCCTACTCTTTCACAAAGCCCAGATGCTGTACTGCTTCTGGGTTGTCGATTTTGCAGTACTTAACTGACGTGCTAATCGAAATATTTCTGGGCTAGACCTGTCAACTCTGCTTGTTCCAGTGCGGCCTTCATCTGAATTTGTTGTTCTTGTTTGTTTTTATCTCGCCAGTCAACGAGCATCTGTTGGGTTCCAAGCCATGTGACATTGCCCACCCCTGCGTTGTTCTTTGCGACATATCTGTCTATATCTGAAAAGCTGAACCCGAGAATGATACTGAGTCTGCTTAACTTAGGGTTATGCCAATGTCTTTGCGGAGAGCTTCCAGTGTGAGGTCGTCGATATTCGTCATCTTTAGCACACCTTCTCCTGCAGTTTAAAATAAAATTCAGGAAACTAAAGATAAGGAAACATTCCACACTTAAATTCCATTCCATTACAAAAAGTTAACATGTAATTGCATTTTCTATAAAGCTCACAACGCCCTGCCTTCTATAGCATCCATCACTGTCAGCTCCAACACTCCTCAGAATAAAGGGATCCCAATAGGCTATACGCAAAATGAAAAATGGAGACCCCCCCCCCCCCCCCCCCCAAAGGGAGGAAACGACATTTGCGATTGACTTGGAATGGGGGGTTACCTATAATTCTGATTTACAACATCATAGCATAGGCCCATTTATTATTATTTTACCAACACAAATTACTTAATCTGTAATAAAAATGAAGAAGAAGAAAGTGTAATCACATCTGCCTGTAAGTTGTCAACAATTTCCGAGTACAATTTACAGCTAACGAATTATTATTTTTATATTTTGGGTTTTGTAAAACTAATTATATTCCTGAACAAAAGATTTTCGCCCCCATTTCATGAATGAATAAAGATACACTGGTAAGAGGTAAGGTCAGCCAGTCAATATAAATATTATTTTAATACCTCGGAGTAGGAGATATTTCATAGTGATACAGATTCACTTATAGTGCAATGTGCAATAATTTCTTTTGTTAATCATTCAGCGATGACAACTTCGACGGTGTTTTTGTTCTATTTGAACGATGGGAAATCCCACGCTATATACCATGGGACACCCACACAAGACTTTGACAATTTTAAAAAGAGACCAGTGTAACCTTCAACAATCTTTCTCATCCGTCTTTCTCCCTCTCTCTCTCTCTGTCTCTCTCTCTATGTCTCTCTTCCAAATTTCAAGCTCATTTTTTTTCTTTAAGGTAGACAAAGGAAATCGAGATTTAATTGAATTTTGCTGTTAAAGGAGTCTGTGATTACCTTTCTATTTGTAATAGGTTAGGTGCCGTAAGAGTAGCCAGGAGACGCTGCGATCTCCCGCCTAACTCGATCTTTGTTCATATGATCGTACACATCTTCCCCAGAATTGTGAAAATTGCCAAAAGTGACAGTAAATGTATTACCGTAGCCCTCGTAGAAAGTAAATAAACTCTTTACAATTTTTCACACCTTGAAAATATCAGGATTGGAAGGAAATTCGCCGCCTATGAAAATTATAACTGATTTCATTTCATGTCTCACGAAACTGTATTATGTTCCGTCTACTGGCATGAACAATCTTATACTCATTAAAATTTCTCATCATTCATAACCTAGACCATATACTGCACAGTATAAAGAATTAAGCACCAAATTCAGCAACCATGATGCGAACCGAATGCAGTGGCATAGACACACCTAGGGGCCATATATCCCTCCTCCATTGATTGATGATCAGTGAAAAGAAAAGAAAAGATAAAAGAGAGAGAAAGAGAGAGAGGGGGGGGAGGTAAGGTGAGAGTATGATCTAGCTTTTACATTCCATGAAAAAGGCTTTTCCCCCAATGATGTGATATTTCATAATTATATACCTAACCCCCACCCCCGTGACATCAGTGTCCCCTAAATGGCTACGCCACATTTCAAATGTAAAATTTCCAGCTCCAATGAGCTGTGTTACCGAATAACAGCACTTAAAAACTCGACCACAAAAGACTCGTTCTTTAAAATAACAGGGCAACATGGCATGTAGGGACCACGTAGCAGTAAGGTCCGATTTTTATTGTAACACGTCGTATTGTACAGGAACAGCATCACAAAGTCATGGAATCTTACCACATAAACCATTTTCGGATATCTGATATTGATCAGTATGGGTAACTTCACAAATGTGCCAAATTGGGTGGTTTTAGACAAAGGTGCACATTTTTTTCAACTTTGCACGAACACACTCAAAAACAATATTTCTTTCTCTCTCCTTCTCAACATCATTATCATTATCGTAATCGTCATACCATCACCAGCATCGATTTAAAAGAAACGCACACATACACACTCATTCATTTAATTCATTTAATCGACGATAAAAGAGCAATGTAATAAATTGCCTTGCTCAAGCCGGGGATCGGACCCACGATCTTTGCATTCCCAGTCAAGGGCCTGTAATCGGTCGGTCTGGCATCGGTGTGGTGGTGTGATTGAGGTGTGAGAGAAATGAACAGTTGTGAATAATATGATTACCTGATGTGCCGCTAGGCACAACGTCGGAAGGGACAGGAATCCCAAACGTCATTAGCTCTGGAGACAAAAACAAAATAAGCACAATCATAATTATATCATGGTTCTATACAAAGGAAAAAACTGATATCTTGCTTTTCCCCCCTCTCTCTCTAGTATCTCTCTATCTCTATTTCTCTACCTCTCTCACTCATTTACTCTTATTCCCTTTATCTCTCTATCTCTCATTCTCATTCTATCTGTCTTTCTCTCTTTCTCTCTCTGTCACTCATTTGCTCTTATTCCCTCTGTTTCTCACACTCTCTCTCTGTCACTCTTTAATGCCTCAGACACAATCGGGGCCGGCGGCCGTCCGATAATGGCCTCTGGAGGTCACCGCCCGATTTTCAAAATCGTTGGGTCACCGGCGAGTTTTGCCGATGTTTGGAAGACGTCCGGTCTAGCAGTCACAAGAAATTGCTCCCCGTGCAGTCACCGGACGCATGCCGGCCGACACTTATGAGAGAAAAACTGACGGACATCAGACGGAGATCTGCAGGATATCTTCCGGGCGCCGGCAGGAGACAGCAGGGAAGCAGGACGGTCACCTTGCGGCCATCTGCCGATAGTAGGTCATCGTGCGATCATCTGGAGGTGGCCCTGCGGTATCCTGGCGAGAGGCCTGTGGTCTCCGAGGGGTAACCGTTAGTGTTCCCGACGAGTGACCGATGATTATCGGCCGAATTTGATTGTTTAAGCGTCCTTTTGGTTTGTTTACACTTGGTTTGACACTGCCGATGTCTGAAATCCATCGCTAGCTTTTAACTCCGCGCTAAAAGTTGACGATGCCTCCAACGATGCCAAAAAAAAAACACGATGACCCCGATTAGCGTCCGGTTGTCTGCCGGTCACCGCACGAATGCTCCGATGACCGCCCGATTTTAGACCAAAAACTCATCGGACGGGGCCCGTACATGGCATCGGAGCCTATTGTGACTGAGGCATTACCCTTATGCTCTCTCTCTCTCTCTTCCCCTCTCCCTCTCTCCCTGTCTCCCTCTCTCTTCCTCTCTCCCTCTCTCTTCCTCTCTCCCTCTCCCCATATTTCACTAATTTTGATTTTTAGAAAATCAATTCTGTCTGTTCATCGTCCATGTAAACTGCACATGTGAACAGAGGTAGGAGGTACTAAAATATATCATAATCTATCAAAAACTAAGATTTTTATCTTCTAGTGAAAGTGAAAGTGATGGAATTGTGCATACGTCAGTCTGGCTATTCGGAAAAATTCAAGAATTTTGTTTAGTGTTTCAGGAAAACTGGAATGTACTTCATAAAATTGAAATGTTATAGTTGTCAATAAATTTACAATTTTATTTGCGGTATGGGGGCATGACATTTTGTGCGCTATCAGTACCGTAATAATTAAATGTATTTCTTGCAATTAAAAGGTCTTCATTCTAAAAAAAGGGGGGCACATTCGAGAAAATAGAGGATCTTCTATGGTCAAAATGCATACTTTTCTTCCAAAAGAGGGGGGGGGGGGCACGGCCGGAGGGCCCCCCCCCCCCCGGATCCGCCAATCCTTGTGTATTTATTTTGACAACTAAGTTTCAAGGGTCATAAAATTCAATATTTTCCAAAGGTTTCGTGGAAAGATCCTTTGTTCAACTCGCTTCTATTTTTCTTTCATTTCATCTAAATGTCAGAGGCCAATATCGTAGATACAAGGTGAAGAGACTAATCCTTACTATAATTTGGCTAATGTGTGTCTGTCTTCCGTTCGATGACGGCGCTTTTCTCCGTGATTTTCCACTCAATGGAGCTGGGGGGGGGGGGTTTACGTGGTAAAATTGTTCCCAGATTGTCATGAAGGGGGATGTTTGTGGTATTTTGGTCGTATTATTTAAATGTTTTTTACAATTTGTAACTTTCTTTGGCAGGCACCGAGTAAAGCTTCGAAGTTCCCAGTCCTTTCGATATTTTGGGGTCAGCGAAATTACATAGGCATAAATTTACGCTTCTACCGCGCACCGTCTAGTTGGGCTTAATAAGCCGCCTAATATAAGGCTATATAATGACCGTCGCGTGTACATAGATCTACACTCGGCCTTCAGTCAGTGTGTTTCCGTCCAGTGAATACATGGCATGGTTGTATATGTAACGTTAGATAGCTTCATGGTTAGATGATAGATCTAATCTGAAAATTGTTCAACAGTCAGAAATTGCCGCGCTAATAATGCACATCCCGCCTGAATCTAGAACTACAACTGCAACTAGCACCTGAATTTCAATCACATCCAACATTAGGAACGGCGCTATTTCGGCCTCAATGTCGAGTGGGGGGGGGGGGGGGGGTTATGGGGGTCCAGTTTCCCTCCGTAATGCTCGGACAAGCAAAAGAGAAAAAAGAAAAAAGAAAGAAAAAAAACTTTTTCGTGCTTAAAGGGAGGGGGTACAATGCACACGTTTATCCAAAGTGGGGAGCATGGGCTGGATATCCCCCCCCCCCCCCCCACCTAAAAAAAAAAATCCGCCACTGATTGAACATACACCTGTCAATATCGTAATTTATTTGAATGGAAACTGAATATTGTATTGTAATAAGTGAAGATGACCATATAACGTTTAAAAGGTGCCCGAGTTCCATAAGATATACATTTCAGTGCATGTTCTAAGATTTTTATCAATTCCTTCAATGCATAACTACTTAACCTACCAGGAAAGAAATCAGAAACCTAAACATGCGAGTGGAAGCCTACAAATCTTATCACTTTTCATCACAACAGCTAAACCCTCTCTCTCTCTCTCTCCTTCTCCTGCATTCTTTATAATTTCTATCTATCCCCCCTGCATGTATATTTTTCTTTCTTTCTCGTCCTCATTTTACCCACTGTCTGTATCTCTATATCATTATCCCACTGTCTATGAATCTCCTCTCTCATTTTTCCCACTGCCTGATTCTAACTCTCTCCATTTCCACTGGTTCTCTCTCTCTCTCTCTCTCTGTCTCTCTCTCTCTCTCTCTCATTTCCCCTCTACCTCTCTCTTACTCATTTTTCCAACTGTTTTCCACTGTATCCTTCTCTCTCCCCCTCTCTCGCTTATTTTAACATTCCACTATACTTCTTGCTTATTTCAACATTCCACTATAATGGTTGAGCAACCTTTTAATTGAAGAACGACAAACAAATGTAATATGTTGTACATTGTATGGTACATATACTTACACGTTTATTTTCGACTTAATGATAACATTTCTACATTACAATATTTGCTCTTGACTGCTTACTAAATACACCGTGTTACAATACCCTTCCCCCCCCCCCAATTCTGTAGTTAGATTTTTATTTCACTCCACAATAATATTCAAGTTCTTCCCCCAACTTTAGCCCGGATGCGAATAAATTGAACCTCCTATCTATATTTAAAGAGAAGTCTGCTATGAATCAATTGTTCAATACATTTCATCAATAAACTACTTGCCTTTCATTGTGAATGGGTATACTTAGGCTACATAGGAGAAGAGACCCCCCCCCCCCCCCCCCCCCCCCCCCCCCCCCCCCCAATGGTGCCACGGGTTCTTTTTACTATCATATATAAACAACAAAGTAAATGCCTCTTCAAATCATTCTAATTTAATTAATTTATTTATATACGTTCCTAGAATTCATTACGAGAATTACGAATACACATATTTTATCAACTTAGTACTTAATTTAATTATATTATTATTGTATATTATTGTATTATCATTCCATCCTAAAAACATACGAAGCCAATATAATTTTAATGACTTTCAACATCCATACCTACAAACAGATTGCCAGACTTTACAAAAAATATCTCACGATGAACAGAAAACATGATACGATAGATGTTTTAGAACTGTTATACACTATTCGACCGAACATTTTATAGCATAAAATCGCTATCACTCTATACAAAAGCAACAAAGCAAGAAATGAGATATGGTATGATAAAATTACGGAAGTGGACCAGTAAACAAAAGTCTCTTGGCCCTTGAATTTATTCAAGGGCCAAGAGACATTTGTTTACGTTTCAATTTCCAGTTGAAAATAGGATAGTCCTGTTTAGAACAATATAGGCCTCCTTTACAAAGGATCATAGTGATCGTACGAATTTAAACATACATGTATATGGACTACTACGTTGTAATGACTGTGTTAATCATTGTTACCTAGTTTTTTTTGTGCCGATCGGTAGATAACTGTTAATCAATTTCAATTCAATTTAAGGACATTTATTTCCACCTTTCCAATATAAGTATACAAAGTAATTCAATTCAATTCAATTCAATTCAATTCTCATTTATTTCATTTTCAATTAAAAAGTACATTCAAAACAAATACAAAATATGTCATAATCGAAATTAGAAAATGAAATGGGGAACTACATAAATAAAGCCCTTGGGCCTTGTACAAGCATAGTTCCCTACAAATATTGCGAAATTTATATAGACAATAGAATAAAAAACAAAAACTAAAAATATAAATACTAAAAATATACATATAAATAAAAATAAATATAAATACAAATATAAAATATACACAAATATGGCACAAATATAGATAACAGATAAAAATAAAAATAACTATACATATTTAAGGGTAAGAAAATGCTTCAACTTTTTTTTGAAAGAAGTGATTGTATTGCAATAGAAATATATTTGGGGATTGAGTTCCAAATTACAGGGAAATTATGTCGTACTGATTTCATGGCACTATTTGTTTTAACTGGCCATAAGTGAAAAGAATCCTTAAAACGGGTATTATGATTATTTATCTGGTAATTAAAAGTGAACATTTGAGAAATGTTTGAGGGTAATTTATTTTGAAAGTAAAGAAACCAAGGAGAGCAAGGGAGTAATAGTACAAATCAAAAATATTAAGAGATTTCAATTTTTTGAACAATGGGGCAGAAGGGAACGATAAGGACATCCCAGGCATATGCGAAGGGCCTTTTTCTGTAATTTAAATAATTTATCTAATTTAGTTCGACTACAATTGCCCCAAACAACAACACAGTAATTTAGGTATGAGGAGCATAAATGAATTATATAATAGTATTAAAGCAGAAGGCGGAAGCGAGTCTTTTATCTATACAAAATACCAATACATTTAGATACCTTTTGAGTGACCTTATTGACATGAGTATCCCAATGCATATTATAATCAATGTATACCCCAAGGAAATTAACACTGTTAACCTTATTTAATATATCATTGTTGATTTTAAGAAGTAAATTATCAAATGAATCAGTTAAATTAGACTGCCTATGAAAGAACGTAATGTAATTTGTTTTACTAGGATTTATCAACAATCTATTTGTTTTGTTTAATTTGTTACTTTCTCTATTTCAGTATTAATATTTGTTTTGTAAATTATGCCTGTTAGGTTGGTGTAAATTAAAGTGGTTCATCAGCGTACATTATGTAATCAAATTTGTCAGATGAATGTGTAAGATCATTTATATAAATCAAAAACAATAATTGACCTAGGATTGAACCTTTTGGTACCCCATGTGTAAGAGAAGAGAAATTGGAAGAATTATTATTATAAACTACATATTGAGATCTGTTACAAAGATAACTTTCGAACCAACTTAGTGGTAAGCCCCTAATCCCATAGTATTCCAATTTTGACAAGAGTATTCTATGATCAACTATATCAAAAGCTTTGGAGAGGTCCATGAAAATGCCAATACAAAATTTATTAGTATGAATTGCCGACAAAACTTTATCTTGTAAATCTATCAAAGCATGTGTAGTTGAATGATTTTTCCTAAACCCATATTGTGAGTCAGTAAGAATATTATTATTTAAACAAAATGAATATAATCGATTATAAATGCATTTTTCTAACAATTTTGATATAGATGGCAGAATAGAAATGGGCCTATAATTATCGAATTTATGAGGGTCATTCTTTTTAAATACAGGGGTTATCTTAGCAATTTTTAGTTTATCCGGGACTATGCCTGTAGAAAGAGAGAGGTTGAATATAAAAATCAATGGATGTACAATATAAATTATGATTTTTTTCATTAAGTTAGTACTAAGATTATCAAATCCAGCAGAGTTACTGTTGTGTAATGAATTACTAATGTTAATAACTTCATGTTCTGTTATGGGATTAAAGTAAATAGAATTGTTGATAAAACCAGTCAGATAGTCTTTAAAAGAAGTATTATTAGGAGAACTGGTCACTGAATTAGTTATCTGTCTACAAGATACAGAAATGTTGATTAAATTCAGTTACTATATGTTGTGGATCGCAAACATTTCCAGTCTCATTAATAAAATATTCAGGTAAAGATGTTTTAGGTTTATTTAGTATTGAATTGATAACTGACCACGTCTGTTTTGTATTACATTTAAAGGACTTTATTCTGTTAGAAAAATATGATTTTTTTGCATGCTTTAACAGATTATTTAATTTATTTCTATATTTTTTTGTATTTTCTTTCATTATCCAAGGTATTGTTTTGGAGAAATTGTTTATAACAACGATTCTTTTTCTTTATGCATCTCAATAAATACTTTGTTATCCATGGTTTTTTAATGCCTCTTTTAGTGTGTTTACTTCTTAACAAAGGAAAATGTTTGTCAAACAACTGAGTAAAACGGTTAATAAAAAAGGAATAAGCATCTTTAGCATGTGTAATATTATAAAGATTGGTCCACTCTTCATGATAAAGATCATATTGAAAATTGCGTATATTGTTATCTGAGTATTTACGAAAAAAAACGAATTGAACTTTGTTGATAAGTATTATTATTAGAACTTTTATAGACTAGAAAAATGGGTAAATGATCACTAACATCAGAACAGAGACTACCTGAGTCAAATTCTGTATCAAGTACATTAGTGAATACATTATCGATAAGGGTAGCAGTGCTTGATGTAATACGAGTTGGGGTTTGTATAATCGGGAATATACCAAGTGCAGAATTAATACTAAGAAACTCATTAACAGTATCGTCATCTTTCAACAAATCAATATTAAAATCTCCAGTGATATAAATATTCCTATGTCCATTACTTAATGTATTAACAGCATTGTTGTAAAATTCAAAAAATATTTCATGATTTGATCCTGGTTTTCTATATATGACACCAAGAGTAGACCTCTTGTGGTTTACATCTAAGAAATCAATAAACAAATATTCACATGTTAAATTGGACTCTTGATTATAAACGATATCTGTTCTTACAGTATATAGTATATCTTTTTTCACAAATAGCGCAACACCACCCCCTCGTCCATATATCCTGTTAACATTCAAAAAATTATAATCATCTAGATTGAAATTAACTGAGGTTGTATCACATATCCAAGTTTCAGAAATTGCTATAAAAGAGAAAGAATGATTTATCATTGACAAGAATTGAGAAATATTTTCAAAGTTTTTCTGTAAACTTCGGGCATTAAAATGGATAAGACTTAGAGATGAATTATATGAGAACTTTACATTAAACTCTGAAGGTAGATAGTATGAAGATTGGGGAGAATTAAATACATGCAAGTCTGGATCAACATCTTCTAGGGGATTATTCATCAAGTACAGTTTGGGGGAAGTGTTGAAGTCATTATTATATATACATTTATAATAAGGTATGAAGCAATATTATAGCAGAGGATAGTATAGTTATAATATATCTCAGAAGTATTGTAATTGTTATTTTGTGCATAGATCATCATAATTTACTACAGTAATCAATGAACAAAATAATGTACATGTATTTCTAACAAAAAGCAACAGCTTGGGACGAGTGTGTCCTTAGGCGTTAGATTACATTTTAAATATGTTCTAAAAACGAAAAACCACACTAAACAGAGAAAAAATAAAACAACCATAAACCGCTGAGATTGACTGGAGGATAAAAAAGAGGGTAAAGGGGAAAGGGGGAGAATAGGAGGTGCACAAGAAAAGGAGTATAAAAAAGAGAAATTCACAAAGAAACAGAGAGAAGAAACGGAGAAAAAAGACCGAATGGAGGGTGGGAAGTGTCTTAAACCATGTTAAAATAATAAGGAATAATAAGGTTCTGTGCTTGTGTATAGTATGGATGTGAATTGCATGTCTGGTTTCCCGTTACGAATAGTTGAATTCAATAGAAAGAGGTTAGAAAATTGTCAGGAAAAAGTTGTTTGTACATTTCATTTTCATTTCACTTCATTTCATTTATTTTCATTTCCAAACAATAATATACATACAACATAATTCAAATAATATTTACAAAGTTAACACAAACGATTCGAACTAATTATCGTATGGGTAAATGCAAATGACAAACATATAAAAACGCAATACTGCACTCTTAAAAAGGGATGGGTGCAGGGAGGTGGAGTTTCCCCCTTCCCGCGTGAAGCGCGAAAGCTCTGACGTTTTAGCATCGTTTTTAGGCGGAATGTTAGTTCACCGCCCTGGCTGCTTTTCAGATGTTTTGGACGCAATACTGCATGCACTCTATGTAACAGGGATGGGTGCAGTGAGGGGGAGTTTTCCCCTTCCAGCGCGAAAGCGCGAAAGCTCTGACGTTTTAGCAAATTTAAGAGAAAGATAAACGGCTCGTAGCAAACAATTTTTGTGGCTGCTTTTCAGTTATTTGAATGAGGAGAGTTATTCCCTACTTTGCGCGCCAAGCGCCAAAACTTTGACGTTTTAGCAAATTTTGAGAGCCAGATAACGGCTTGTAGCGCCTTTTTAGGCCTTTTCTCTCACTTCTCCCGCTTTTTCGCTCTCGCTTTTTTTTTGTGGCTGAATATGGGGGCCATGCCCCCCGGTGCCCCCTGTCTACACCGGTGTCCCCATGGAAGAATATTGACAAAGACTCATTTTAGTAAAACGAGAACAGAGTACATATTGGTGCAGTGTGGGATTCATTCGTAAACATGATTTGGAAATCCCCAAACTATATGGCGCCAAAAACTTTTAGGTCAAGTAAAATTGATTCCTAGTTTCTCGCTCGGATTTTTCAAATAGGAGGAGTGGTACCAAGCTATTTAATATTTGACATTTTCCCTTGTAAACAAAAATGCTATGGGGTCAGTTTCAACACAAATTACCTGAATTCACTTTCATTTGTACAAGCAAATGAGAGGCTCAAATGTGTACCTTACTGTCTAGAGGCCTCACATTCTTACTTAATTCATTTCAGAAACAAATATATTAAGAAAATTGAGGCGGGTGGAAAAAGGGAATGAAGAGGGGACGAAAGTCTAGCAAATAATTCTTTTTTTTTTTGGTCTTATGACAATTGAAAATGTCCAAAATCGACGTCGTAGATCATCATGTCATGTAAAGAGTGCGGTGTTGATAGTCTAAAGAACGAACGCGGCCCAAATCCCACGCATATCAAATTACAGACTTAAGGGGATTTTTATAATTGAAAAATACTGACAGAGACTCGTTCCAAGGTAAACAAAAGCACATTGTACAATTTCTGTTAGTAAAAACACTCAAGACCTCAAGATTATTATGTCTGATCCTTATATAAACATGATTGGGGAATCCCAAACCTGTGTGGCGCCGAACACTTCTTTGGCGATTGAACTTGGTTCGGCGGCACAGAATGTCGCCGATCATGTGAAGAGACAATGGTCTCAAGGCCGACATCAGTCTAAATCTCATGCATAATACCTTAGTCACACCGAGGAGACCGACACCAGACCGACAATAGGCAGAAGAAAAAAATTTACACGACCCGAATAGCCAACAATCGGTCGGTTTGGAATCGGTTTTGATTCGGTTCGGCGGTGAGACTAAGGTGTCAAGCAGTTTGAACTGCCTTTACTGTGCTAAATGGCATATCAGTTCTTCTTCTTTTTTATGGGGAAGTTTGCGAATGGACGAATATTGACCGAGCTTCACCCAAGCGCTAAGAGCTCATGGTGCAATCTATTATCAGTAACACCACTCATCGAATTTACTTAAATATAGTGTGTGCTCTATATGTAAACAATTTTGGGGAATCCCAATCTCTGTATGGCGCCAAACACTTCTATGACAATCGATCCAACCATAACAATGCATATTATGGAAATAGTGAATTTTAGTAACGCCATTATCCCCTTCTTTAGGTCCCACATACATAAATTATCTGTTAACGAGAACTATAACATTACTATACTTAAATTAACTATCAAAGTCACTATTTCACATTGTTTTGGCTATGACGAAAATATCAATAAAAAGTGATTGAGTAATTAAAATAACCAATAACCTCTTTCAGAGATATCATTAGTGAGTGACTTGTGTATTTTAAGTTATTAAGTGCGTTAATACGAAACGCTCTCAGAGACCAAGTAATTTCAAAAGAGGCGCATTTCTTTTTAAAACAGTAAACAATTATCTTTGTTGAATACTTCCAATCATGCAGGTGTGCAATTTTGAAAGTGGATTTGAAAGATTTCAGTTTTAACCGGAAAAATAAAATGGGGCCTACCTTTAGTCAATCATGAGAATAATTAAAGTTATCATCATATAGAAAACGTTTGTGCAGCGCAGCATGAAGACCCTCCTTTCATATAAATGGGCAATTCCAAGCAAAACAGGACATGAACCCTAAACTTTCAGATTATTGTGACCATATCAAATTTGGTGTCAAATGAATTTCAAACATCCAAATTTTCCTAATCTGGAAAATTTTCAAACATTTGCATACTCCTCTGTATTGAAATTGCATAACATAATCGTAAAATCAATAATTGATACCAATTATGGCTTACTTTTCAAGGAAGACAAATGGTCATATTCATTTGACAAATTCAGTGTTTACTTTGACAAAACTGTCATTCCGTAACACCCAAAACACATAATTTCAGCTTATTTCTTAAAAAGACGATTATTTTTCATGATAGTTTTATGGTAAATCAAAGCGCTAAGAGCTCATGGTGCAATCTATTATCAGTAACACCACTCATCGAATTTACTTAAATATAGTGTGTGCTCTATATGTAAACAATTTTGGGGAATCCCAATCTCTGTATGGCGCCAAACACTTCTATGACAATCGATCCAACCATAACAATGCATATTATGGAAATAGTGAATTTTAGTAACGCCATTATCCCCTTCTTTAGGTCCCACATACATAAATTATCTGTTAACGAGAACTATAACATTACTATACTTAAATTAACTATCAAAGTCACTATTTCACATTGTTTTGGCTATGACGAAAATATCAATAAAAAGTGATTGAGTAATTAAAATAACCAATAACCTCTTTCAGAGATATCATTAGTGAGTGACTTGTGTATTTTAAGTTATTAAGTGCGTTAATACGAAACGCTCTCAGAGACCAAGTAATTTCAAAAGAGGCGCATTTCTTTTTAAAACAGTAAACAATTATCTTTGTTGAATACTTCCAATCATGCAGGTATGCAATTTTGAAAGTGGATTTGAAAGAATTCAGTTTTAACCGGAAAAATAAAATGGGGCCTACCTTTAGTCAATCATGAGAATAATTAAAGTTATCATCATATAGAAAACGTTTGTGCAGCGCAGCATGAAGACCCTCCTTTCATATAAATGGGCAATTCCAAGCAAAACAGGACATGAACCCTAAACTTTCAGATTATTGTGACCATATCAAATTTGGTGTCAATGAATTTCAAACATCCAAATTTTCCTAATCTGGAAAATTTTCAAACATTTGCATACTCCTCTGTATTGAAATTGCATAACATAATCGTAAAATCAATAATTGATACCAATTATGGCTTACTTTTCAGGAAGACAAATGGTCATATTCATTTGACAAATTCAGTGTTTACTTTGACAAAACTGTCATTCCGTAACACCCAAAACACATCATTTCAGCTTATTTCTTAAAAAGACGATTATTTTTCATGATAGTTTTATGTAAATCAAAGCGCTAAGAGCTCATGGTGCAATCTATTATCAGTAACACCACTCATCGAATTTACTTAAATATAGTGTGTGCTCTATATGTAAACAATTTTGGGGAATCCCAATCTCTGTATGGCGCCAAACACTTCTATGACAATCGATCCAACCATAACAATGCATATTATGGAAATAGTGAATTTAGTAACGCCATTATCCCCTTCTTTAGGTCCCACATACATAAATTATCTGTTAACGAGAACTATAACATTACTATACTTAAATTAACTATCAAAGTCACTATTTCACATTGTTTTGGCTATGACGAAAATATCAATAAAAAGTGATTGAGTAATTAAAATAACCAATAACCTCTTTCAGAGATATCATTAGTGAGTGACTTGTGTATTTTAAGTTATTAAGTGCGTTAATACGAAACGCTCTCAGAGACCAAGTAATTTCAAAAGAGGCGCATTTCTTTTTAAAACAGTAAACAATTATCTTTGTTGAATACTTCCAATCATGCAGGTGTGCAATTTTGAAAGTGGATTTGAAAGAATTCAGTTTTAACCGGAAAAATAAAATGGGGCCTACCTTTAGTCAATCATGAGAATAATTAAAGTTATCATCATATAGAAAACGTTTGTGCAGCGCAGCATGAAGACCCTCCTTTCATATAAATGGGCAATTCCAAGCAAAACAGGACATGAACCCTAAACTTTCAGATTATTGTGACCATATCAAATTTGGTGTCAAATGAATTTCAAACATCCAAATTTTCCTAATCTGGGAAAATTTTCAAACATTTGCATACTCCTCTGTATTGAAATTGCATAACATAATCGTAAAATCAATAATTGATACCAATTATGGCTTACTTTTCAAGGAAGACAAATGGTCATATTCATTTGACAAATTCAGTGTTTACTTTGACAAAACTGTCATTCCGTAACACCCAAAACACATCATTTCAGCTTATTTCTTAAAAAGACGATTATTTTTCATGATAGTTTTATGGTAAATCAAAGCGCTAAGAGCTCATGGTGCAATCTATTATCAGTAACACCACTCATCGAATTTACTTAAATATAGTGTGTGCTCTATATGTAAACAATTTTGGGGAATCCCAATCTCTGTATGGCGCCAAACACTTCTATGACAATCGATCCAACCATAACAATGCATATTATGGAAATAGTGAATTTTAGTAACGCCATTATCCCCTTCTTTAGGTCCCACATACATAATTATCTGTTAACGAGAACTATAACATTACTATACTTAAATTAACTATCAAAGTCACTATTTCACATTGTTTTGGCTATGACGAAAATATCAATAAAAAGTGATTGAGTAATTAAAATAACCAATAACCTCTTTCAGAGATATCATTAGTGAGTGACTTGTGTATTTTAAGTTATTAATACGAAACGCTCTCAGAGACCAAGTAATTTCAAAAGAGGCGCATTTCTTTTTAAAACAGTAAACAATTATCTTTGTTGAATACTTCCAATCATGCAGGTGTGCAGTTTTGAAAGTGGATTTGAAAGAATTCAGTTTTAACCGGAAAAATAAAATGGGGCCTACCTTTAGTCAATCATGAGAATAATTAAAGTTATCATCATATAGAAAACGTTTGTGCAGCGCAGCATGAAGACCCTCCTTTCATATAAATGGGCAATTCCAAGCAAAACAGGACATGAACCCTAAACTTTCAGATTATTGTGACCATATCAAATTTGGTGTCAAATGAATTTCAAACATCCAAATTTTCCTAATCTGGAAAATTTTCAAACATTTGCATACTCCTCTGTATTGAAATTGCATAACATAATCGTAAAATCAATAATTGATACCAATTATGGCTTACTTTTCAAGGAAGACAAATGGTCATATTCATTTGACAAATTCAGTGTTTACTTTGACAAAACTGTCATTCCGTAACACCCAAAACACATCATTTCAGCTTATTTCTTAAAAAGACGATTATTTTTCATGATAGTTTTATGGTAAATCAAAGCGCTAAGAGCTCATGGTGCAATCTATTATCAGTAACACCACTCATCGAATTTACTTAAATATAGTGTGTGCTCTATATGTAAACAATTTTGGGGAATCCCAATCTCTGTATGGCGCCAAACACTTCTATGACAATCGATCCAACCATAACAATGCATATTATGGAAATAGTGAATTTTAGTAACGCCATTATCCCCTTCTTTAGGTCCCACATACATAAATTATCTGTTAACGAGAACTATAACATTACTATACTTAAATTAACTATCAAAGTCACTATTTCACATTGTTTTGGCTATGACGAAAATATCAATAAAAAGTGATTGAGTAATTAAAATAACCAATAACCTCTTTCAGAGATATCATTAGTGAGTGACTTGTGTATTTTAAGTTATTAATACGAAGCGCTCTCAGAGACCAAGTAATTTCAAAAGAGGCGCATTTCTTTTTAAAACAGTAAACAATTATCTTTGTTGAATACTTCCAATCATGCAGGTGTGCAATTTTGAAAGTGGATTTGAAAGATTTCAGTTTTAACCGGAAAAATAAAATGGGGCCTACCTTTAGTCAATCATGAGAATAATTAAAGTTATCATCATATAGAAAACGTTTGTGCAGCGCAGCATGAAGACCCTCCTTTCATATAAATGGGCAATTCCAAGCAAAACAGGACATGAACCCTAAACTTTCAGATTAATGTGACCATATCAAATTTGGTGTCAAATGAATTTCAAACATCCAAATTTTCCTAATCTGGAAAATTTTCAAACATTTGCATACTCCTCTGTATTGAAATTGCATAACATAATCGTAAAATCAATAATTGATACCAATTATGGCTTACTTTTCAAGGAAGACAAATGGTCATATTCATTTGACAAATTCAGTGTTTACTTTGACAAAACTGTCATTCCGTAACACCCAAAACACATCATTTCAGCTTATTTCTTAAAAAGACGATTATTTTTCATGATAGTTTTATGGTAAATCAAAGCGCTAAGAGCTCATGGTGCAATCTATTATCAGTAACACCACTCATCGAATTTACTTAAATATAGTGTGTGCTCTATATGTAAACAATTTTGGGAATCCCGATCTCTGTATGGCGCCAAACACTTCTATGACAATCGATCCAACCATAACAATGCATATTATGGAAATAGTGAATTTTAGTAACGCCATTATCCCCTTCTTTAGGTCCCACATACATAAATTATCTGTTAACGAGAACTATAACATTACTATACTTAAATTAACTATCAAAGTCACTATTTCACATTGTTTTGGCTATGACGAAAATATCAATAAAAAGTGATTAAGTAATTAAAATAACCAATAACCTCTTTCAGAGATATCATTAGTGAGTACTCCTCTGTATTGAAATTGCATAACATAATCGTAAAATCAATAATTGATACCAATTATGGCTTACTTTTCAAGGAAGACAAATGGTCATATTCATTTGACAAATTCAGTGTTTACTTTGACAAAACTGTCATTCCGTAACACCCAAAACACATAATTTCAGCTTATTTCTTAAAAAGACGATTATTTTTCATGATAGTTTTATGGTAAATCAAGGTTGCTAATACCTACCATTAAATGTACTTTTTGAATGAAGAAATAATTATTTCAATTGCGAATTATGATATGATTAATTATGTAATTCCGGAACAAAATAATTTTACGGGATTACATCACTTTCAGTGATGCATAAAATTACTTCAAATATGAACCTGATTAGTACCAGAAATTGTAAAAGAACTCTTCAAAGATAAAGAATTTCAACAATCCTCAGAAACAGGGGGGGGGGGGGGGGGGGGGGGGGGGGGGAGGAATTTTTTTTTCGCCAGACCTCAGTGCTCAGTGGGGGGGGGGGGGTTAGGGTTATGGGGTCCCAGTTTCCCTCCATACACTTTAAAAAAAACTGTAGATTAACAGGTTTTTTTGACTTGTAAAATTACAAGTTTTGGCCGTTTTTCTGTCAATACGGTATTTTTCTTGTGAAATGGCAGGAAAATTGCCAATTTTCCTTCCATTTCACAAGAAAAATACCGTATTAACAGAAAACTTGTAATTTTATAAGTCAAAAACCTTTTAATCTACAGTTACAAGTCAAAAAACCTGTTAATCTACAGTTATTTTTTACAGTGTAATTCTTTGACAAGCAAAAAAAAAAAGGTCTTCATTCTAAAGGGGGGCACATTCGAGAAAATAGAGGATCTTCTATGGTCAAAATGCATACTTTTCTTCAAAAGGGGGGGGGGCACGGGCCGGAGGTGCCCCCCCCCCCCCCGGATCCGCCAATCCTTGTGTATTTATCTTGACAACTAAGTTCAAGGGTCATAAAATTCAATATTTTCCAAAGGTTTCGTGGAAAGATCCTTTGTTCAACTCGCTTCTATTTTTCTTTCATTTCATCTAAATGTCAGAGGCCAATATCGTAGATACAAGGTGAAGAGACTAATCCTTACTATAATTTGGCTAATATGTGTCTGTCTTTCCGTTCGATGACGGCGCTTTTCTCCGTGATTTTCCACTCAATCGAGCTGGGTTTTTTTTTTTAACGTGGTAAAATTGTTCCCAGATTGTCATGAAGGGGGTTGTTTGTGGTATTTTGGTCGTATTATTTAAATGTTTTTTTACAATTCGTAACTTTCTTTGGCAGGCACCGAGTAAAGCTTCGAAGTTCCCAGTCCTTTCGATATTTTGGGGTCAGCGAAATTACATAGGCATAAATTTACGCTTCCACCGCGCACCGTCTAGTTGGGCTTAATAACCGCCTAATATAAGGCTATATAATGAACCGTCGCGTGTACACATAGATCTACACTCGGCCTTCAGTCAGTGTGTTTCTGTCCAGTGAATACATGGCATGGTTGTATATGTAACGTTAGATAGCTTCATGGTTAGATGATAGATCTAATCTGAAAATTGTTCAACAGTCAGAAATTGCCGGCGCTAATAATGCACATCCCGCCTGAATCTAGAACTACAACTGCAACTAGCACCTGAATTTCAATCACATCGGACATTAGGAACGGCGCTATTTCGGCTTCGATGTCGAGTGGGGGGTTATGGGGGTCCAGTTTCCCTCCATAATGCTCGGACAAGCAAAAGAAAAAGAAAAAGAAAGAAAAAAAACTTTTTCGTGCTTAAAGGGGGGGGGGGGTACAATGCACACTTTTTAACCACAAGGGGGGGGGGAGCACGGGCCGGATATGCCCCCCCCCCCCCCACCAAAAAAAAAATATCCGCCACTGATTGAACATACACCTGTCAATATTTTAATTTATTTGAATGGAAACTGAATATTGTATTCTAATAAGTGAAGATGACCATATAACGTTTAAAAGGTGCACGAGTTCCATAAGATATACATTTTCAGTGCATGTTCTAAGATTTTTATCAATTCCTTCAATACATAACTACTTAACCTACCAGGAAAAAAATATCAGAAACCTAAACATGCCAGTGGAAGCCCTACAAATCTTATCACTTTTCATCACAACACCTAAACCCTCTCTCTCTCCCTCTCCTGCATTCTTTATAACTTCTATCTATCCCCCTGCATGTCTATTTTCTTTCTTTCTCGTCCTCATTTTACCCACTGTCTGTATCTCTATATCATTATCCCACTGTCTATGAATCTCCCTCTCTCATTTTCCCCCTGCCTGTTTCTAACTCATATTTCCACTGGTTCTCTCTCTCTCTCTCTCTCTCTCTTTCTCTCTCATTTTCCCCTCTACCTCTCTCTCACTCATTTTTCCAACTGTTTCCCACTGTATCCTTCTCTCTCTCTGTCTCTCCCTCTCTCGCTTATTTTAACATTCCACTATACTTCTTGCTTATTTCAACATTCCACTATAATGGTTGAGCAACCTTTTAATTGAAGAACGACAAACAAATGTAATCTGTTGTACATTGTATGGTACATATACTTACACGTTTATTTTCGACTTAATGATAACATTTCTATATTACAATATTTGCCTCTTGACTGCTTACTAAATACACCGTGTTACAATACCCTTTCCCCCATTCTGTAGTTAGATTTTGATTTCACTTCTTCCCCAAGTTTAGCCCTGATGCGAATTAAATTGAACCTCCTATCTATATTTAAAGAGAAGTCTGCTATGAATCAATTGTTCAAATACATTTCATCAATAAACTACTTGCCTTTCAGTGTGAATGGGTATACTTAGGCTGTACATAGGAAAAACCCCCCCCCCCCCCCCCCCCATGGTGCCAAGGGTTCTATTTGTTATCATATATAAACAACAAAGTAAATGACTCATCAAATGATTTATTTATATACGTTCCTAGAATTCATTACGAGAATTACGAATACACATATTTTATCAACTTAGTACTTAATTTAATTATATTATTATTGTATATTATTGTATTATCATTCCATCCTGAAAACATACGAAGCCAATATAATTTTAATGACTTTCAACATCCATACCTACAAACAGATTGCCAGACTTTACAAAAAATATCTCACGATGAACAGAAAACATGATACGATAGATGTTTTAGAACTGTTATACACTATTCGACCGAACATTTTATAGCATAAAATCGCTATCACTCTATAACAAAAGCAACAAAGCAAGAAATGAGATATGGTATGATAAAATTACGGAAGTGGACCAGTAAACAAAAGTCTCTTGGCCCTTGAATTTATTCAATGGCCAAGAGACATTTGTTTACGTTTCAATTTCCAGTTGGAAAATAGGATAGTCCTGTTTAGAACAATATAGGCCTCCTTTACAAAGGATCATAGTGATCGTACGAATTTAAACATACATGTATATGGACTACTACGTTGTAATGACTGTGTTAATCATTGTTACCTAGTTTTTTTTTGTGCCGATCGGTAGATAACTGTTAATCAATTTCAATTCAATTTAAGGACATTTATTTCCACCTTTCCAATATAAGTATACAAAGTAATCAATGAACAAAATAATGTACATGTATTTCTAACAAAAAGCAACAGCTTGCGACGAGTGTGTCCTTAGGCGTTAGATTACATTTTAAATATGTTCTAAAAACGAAAAACCACACTAAACAGAGAAAAAATAAAACAACCATAAACCGCTGAGATTGACTGGAGGATAAAAAAGAGGGTAAAGGGGAAACAAGAAAAGGAGTATAAAAAAAGAGAAATTCACAAAGAAACAGAGAGAAGAAACGGAGAAAAAAGACCGAATGGAGGGTGGGAAGTGTCTTAAACCATGTTAAAATAATAAGGAATAATAAGGTTCTGTGCTTGTGTATAGTATGGATGTGAATTGCATGTCTGGTTTCCCGTTACGAATAGTTGAATTCAATAGAAAGAGGTTAGAAAATTGTCAGGAAAAAGTTGTTTGTACATTTCATTTTCATTTCACTTCATTTCATTTATTTTCATTTCCAAACAATAATATACATACAACATAATTCAAATAATATTTACAAAGTTAATACAAACGATTCGAACTAATTATCGTATGGGTAACTGCAAATGACAAACATATAAAACCTTGAACAGAATTATGTACATCTGTACATGAACCTGTACATGAATCTGTACATGAACATGCTTTGTTGGTGTATATTACTCTCGGTAGACAATTATTTTGTCATGATATATTTTGTTGGGGGGGGGGGGGGGGGTAGGGGGTAAATCAAGGTTGCTAATACCTAGAAATAAATGTACTTTTTGAAAGAAGAAATGTTTCATTTATGAATTGTGTCATTCTGTAACAAAATAATAATTCAGGAAAATTATTTTCTTATTTACCCATTCATGAATGTGGAGAAGACATTATGGAAGATCCGTATTCTTTCTTGATGCACAGAACGGATAAAATGAGCTAACCAAGTCTAGAAACAATAGTCACAACAATCTTCATTAGGGCAAGCGAAATTGTTGGTTATAAGGTCATAATGGAAAGAAGCACTCGCTTTCGAATTTCAAATGTTTGGATTAGATATGTCACCTCATCCCCTCAACAAACAAAAAACTCCCTAAGCGAAACTATGCATAACCATAAGTGATGATGTTTGGGGGAGGTGATCCCTGATCCCTGACTACAACTGATAACCAACATTAAATTGATAATGCTTATGGAAGGCATGACCTTCCAAATGAAAGTTTTCATTAAATCCTAAGATTTAAGACAATATTCTCACCTATTACTACTTTCTTAAAACTCTTGCAAACAATTCAATCAAGTATACGCTTATTGGGTATCCATCTTATCATCATCCGTTAGAGCAGGATCCTTACAAGGTATCTTAATCTTTTTTGCATTCCCGCTTGTGCCGGAAGCTTCCGCTGTTCCACCTACAGAAAAATAATTCACAAGATAATTAGGTCGATTAGATAAAGTGTATTTTCTAAAATCATATTGATGTCAGTTCTTTAGCATTAAATTCTAGGGTAATAATAAGAAGAAAATATAATTTGCATTATTTTCTATCTCAGATCTCACTTAAAGGTACTATTGCCTTCTAAAAAGTCAGAGGTGCTGTGGATCAGTGGATAAGTCCCCGGACTGTGAACCACGAGATCCGGGGTTCGAATCCCACGACAGCACTAGCGTCCTTCGGCAAGACGTTAATAATCTACATTTGCCACTCTCCACCCAGGTGTTAAATGGGTAGCCAGTAGGATGCGAAAGTTAAAGGGATACTCAATCGCCGATTGCGGACGTTTTTATGCCGCGAGAGGGCACCGTGTTCGTATACCTGATCATGCCGTTGCCCCGTGGCGTGAAATCTTCGGACAGACTGGTCGCTGTGCAACATGCACGCTCCGCCTAAGCTCGAGCTCTCGTGCGAGATTCGGTCGGCTTCGTGCACTGCGAAATTATAATGCCAGTAGTCCAACGGACGCGTTCGACGCACAAACTTTGTGTACGAGTGAATGGGGCTTACGCAATCCTGACTTTCCCCACAGCCGCGTGGTTGCGTATCCCTTTAATGTCGTTTGCTTAGCAGTGGAGAATGTGCATACATTCTGTTCGGACAGCCATTTCTTTTCCTTTCAGGGCTTGCGCCACCGACGAGAGAGGGCAGTATTTGAGCGCCAAATTGAAGTGACAATACGGTTTATTCCGTCAAAAATAGTCAGCATGAATATTCATGAAAAACAAATTGTAGGGATATATAAAAAAACAAGCGAACCAACTTGCAGTTGCTTGTGTGGCGCATTTGGATAAACAATGCGCTTGTCATGTAGGTGACTCGAGTTCGAGTCTCGTCAGGGATAGAGTGGATATTGGATATTCAATATTGACAACATTTCTTTTGCTGAAATTAAAACTTTGAGAAAATACAATTCTTAAAATTGTAGTCTCTCTCAAAGTCTTCAAAACGGAGCATCTTGGTATTCAAATGCTACCCTCTATTGTCGGTGGCGCAAGTCCTGACAGAAAAGAAAATCGCGTGTGGGCAAGCCAGAATCCGATGACCGGGATGCGACCGGGGTAATAATATATCTGTAAAGCGCTTAGAGACATCGCCGATGTATTAGGCGCTATATAAAAGCGGAGTATTATTATAGGCTACATTGGTACATTATTCAACATCCAAGTGATAGACCAGTTTGTAGTTAGATCATGGTACAAATAACTCCAAATATCAACAGATTTTTTAAACATGGGGAAGTCCCACTTTGTGCATTTTAAAATAAAACAATCACTGACAAAGTAATGTAGAATGAATAGCATTTGTTTCCCATATTGAAAAAGAAAACCTCCACTTATGTATCTTGTATTACACTTTTAGTACATCAATGAATAATCATTTGATTTACTTTCATGAGGACATATTCAGTATTCGTCTTTTAGTGGGTTTTACAAATCGGACATGAGCTTTTTCTGGCCTTGCGCATATCTACGAACTGGCTTGTTATGGTATGCAGTGAATTTCGAAAGTATCGCATTTTCTTTGTGGATTTGAAAGTTCTGGTGAGTTCGCCTGCATTCATTATTATTCAATGGCAACTACGAGATTGCTCTCCTTACTAATCAAACAAATATTAGAAGATACGTATTTTGGAATGCACAAACACTTTTGCAAGAGGCTATATGATATAGTAATGTACGATAGGTTTAATTTTAATTAAAAAACGAAAATCATCGATTGAATATTGACCGACATAAAACTGTTTTTATAGAACATTCTACCCCAAATGTATACGATATTATCTTTCAGAGTGTTTCAGAATATAATTATGAAATGATTTAATTACCTGGCTGGTCAAAACAGGGAGATGGCAAGGATATGGGTACATCTATAACTGTTTCAGCGTGGCTAGGAACGTCGATATTATACTTCTTCAATTCTATAGGAAAAATATGAAAATGGATACGTACATTTATGATATTATTATGTTGACCTCCGACCCCCCCCCCCCCCCCCAACACACACACACACACTCACACTCTCTCTCTCTCTCTCTCTCTCTTTCTCTCCTTTTCCTTCCCTTCCTTTTATATGTTGTGCCTTTCTTTGGCTTTTTATTCTTTGTATATTCCCCTTTTCACTCCATTCGGTGTTCTCTATTTCCAGAACATTGCTTCCCAATAATTGACATATGGATTCAGTTTGATAAAATTCAATGTTTTATCGTTTACATGCAAAAATATACATAATGAATATATATAAATGAATATACATATTAAATGATCAAACGCAATAAACAACTAAGTAATGAATACTACATAAAAGTACATGTATATAGTGTACGTTTATACAGACCAATACCCATCTGGCCATATATATAATAACAGGGAGGGAAAGATGTGAAGATGTGAAGATGGAGTCAAACTATGTGACTTTGTGCTGCAAATAAAATTTCTAAAGTAATAGCAAGACAAATTAAACAATAATGAAGACCCCGTCCCCCCCGGACCCACACACACAAACACACACGAAGACACATATCCCTCACCCTTCTTACCACCGCTAACCACACACAATACACAGTAAAGTGGATGAGGAAGTAATTATTTGAAATTCTGGTCGAGATATCAGTTTCTAAATGTCGGTTATGATGGTATTATGTACAAGGAAAGGAAATGTTAATTATACTTTTTTAAACGCAATACACAATGAGGTTGATGAGGAAGTACTAATTTGAAATTCTGGTCGAGATTAATTTCTAAATGTGGGTTATAATAGTAGTATGTACAAGAAAAAAGGTATTATTTTAAACGCACATAATACCTTAAAATAAGAATGTGGTTTGAGCGCCTTATAATATCAGCAATGCAATTGTTTGTTGTTTTTTGTTAAATCATTTGTAACAAATTCTAGCATCATTAGCATGAAGTCCATTCAACAACCACAGAAAATGTCTAGCACCCAACGATGATGCCAAGAGTGCTTGGAGGATTTTTCTTTTTCCTTTGGAAATTCATTTTGGCACATTTATTTCGTGGTTCGTGGTTCTCCCCAACAATAACGATACCTTCAACCAAAAGTGTTCACAAATAATGCTGGTCTCCCGGGGTTTATGTGATAAAATATTGCATATCGGTCTTCATATCAACGATCAGAGACATTTGGTGCTGATGCAATATTAGCGTAAATTGATAAGATGGGAGCTGTTTTATCGATATCAAATACCTTTTCCGATTTAAGAACGATTTACGGTTAGTGTTGTCGGCCAGATGGGACCGGGCCCTTACCCCAAAACGAGAATATATGACATGGACTTGACATGTAAAGAAGGAATACCCACCTGCTTCTAATATGCTTACAGCATCCTTCATCTCACTTTCCAACAAAAGACGTCTTAGTTTCAACGCAGCCTCACTACCCTGTCCTTCTTTCATTACAAAATGGGAGATCACATCTTTGTTTGCCCCATGTGGAGTTAGCATGACGTTGTTTTTTAACATTGCGTTAGCGCCTACATTTTCGCCGAGATCCAAGTTAACGCTTAACTCTGTTGCAGGAACTAGCACAGGATTAAACCCCTTTTTGGACAGTCTCAGTACAAATTTGTCATTCAAAATTTCTTCTGCCATCGCAACCTGCAAAGAAAAGGAGACACGGAAAAGTAATAAACAACTATGATTGAAATTCACATCATCAGCATGAATGGAATGTCAGAATTTGGCTGTAAGAGTAGATAGTTCTAAAGAAAAATTCACTGGATGTAAAACTGGGTCAACTATTTTGCACTAGATGTATTGGCAAGGCGTGATTGGAAACCAGTCTGGCCACTGTTAAATCTGTTAATCATGTATAAATATAAATTGTCCCACCCTCTTATAAAAACTCGAGAGTTAACTCCAGGAAAATAATTTAAGTAAACCTGCTTTGCCGATACCAACTAATACGCATTCGTCATTACCTGTTCCTGGTTTTTCATTTTCACAAAATTCATGTTCTCAAGTCATATATCAAACCAATGGCGGATCCGGGGGGGGGGGGAATTGGAAGAAAATTATGCATTTCGACCATAAAGAATCCGCCCTTGTGCCGATTGTGCCCCCCCCCCCTCTTAGAATGATTTTTTTTTTTTTTTTTTTTTTTTTTTTTTGCTTGTCAGAGAATTATGGAGGGAACCTGGACCCCCATAAACCCCCCACCCCACCCCCACTGAGCGAAGTTTCGAGAAGCTGGCAAGACCAAAAAATACGGGTCTACCTTTTGTTGACAAATCTGCATTTGTGTGCCCCCCCCCCCTATACTAATTCCTGGATCCGCCCCTGTATCAAACGAATGAATAACACTCGCGATTACTTGAAACGTTAGTTGAAAAATGCTAACAAAGGCCCTGTAAAATCAAACAGCAAGTGATTTCAACAATATTTGTATTTTGGAATGATATCGCTTTGGTATCTATGTAGGTAAGAAATGTATAGTTGGTCTACTTTAGAATAAACCCATGAATACACAGATTGTATAGAGAGACGTCATTGTGCCAGTAGATCAATCAGGGGAGGAAAAGAAATCCTTATTATTGTTGGCGTGTTGTATCACATTGTGCATCACATCTGACTTTTATTTAAATACACAAAGTACAAAGTTTATCCCTTTTCCCTCTATTCTCTTCCTCCATTTATCTCTCTCTCTCTCTCTCTCTCTCTCTCTCTCGCTCTCTCTCTCTCATGATCTCTCAGTTTATCTTTTCTTTATTATGAACAATATGCCACTTAACGGCCCTATAACTATTTCATCTCCATCTCTACCTCCATACCACTTTCTTCCTTCTGCCCCCCCCCCCCTTGGCTCATGTCCACTTTAATTTTACATCTACATGAATATAGGTGACTGCCCCCTCTCTATTTTTCCTCTCTCTCTCTCTCTCTCTCTCAAACTCTTCCCGCCTCTCACGCTCTTTCTCTCCTCCAAGTATTTTCTGTCCGCGTATTGGATTTGTTTCCCCACATTATATTTATAAGCCTGTCATTATGTTTTAATTTTTACCAGTCTTTTATATTTTCTACCTTCTTCTACTTTCTGCCGATACCCTTTTTTATAACTCCGTAACATCACAATAGATAGGATAATTTTTATAAATTGGTTTTAAGATTCAAAATGGTTTGCACATAATTTTGCACAGATTCGTTGTCTAATGTCGTGTAACAGTTGGAAAAGCATATTATTTATTCAGATCAAGTATAACATGAAGATGCAGAGGAATATTGCAAATATGAAAACTGTATAGAGCAAGCCTGATGGTGACTATACTCTATATCGTCCGGAATCTACTCTCAATTCTTTATCCTCACTGGAGTTCAAAGGAGAACCCCCTTTTATAATATAGCCCTAATTGGTAAACCCTCTACTGGGAGTTGGTAAACCTTGAATCATTGACCAAATAAACCATTTACTCAGTATTGGGGGGGGGGGGGAGTGGGTATGCTACTGAAAATTAGTAAACATGAACTTCTTGTATACATCCCGTCAAGGTATTGGTAAACATAAGCTTCCTGTTTACTTCCTGTCAAGGTATTGATAAAGTATTGATAAATATTGATAAATGTGAAATTGGTCTTATTAAAATATCACACAACACTAATGCAGACTATGGAGGAACTTGTACCTCGCTAGTCATAATGACCGGTATTAATAAGGACCGCTATCCATAACGCGTGACTAAATGAATAGCGGTCCTTTATAAATAGCGGCCCTTGTGAATAGCGAGCAAACCAGTGGCGGATCCCCCCCCCCCCCCCCCCCCCCCACTGAGTGAATTTTGGAGGTCTGGCGAAAAAAAAATTGTCGCCATTTTGTTGTTTGGGCAATTGTTTTGATTTTCTGTAGGAAAATCTTGACAGCCACAATTTATATTCAAGGGACGCCTCTTATAAATGATCCAATATGTATAATAACAAAAAAAAATAACTGTATTCCTCCTCTTTTCTTCTTTCGTCACCCATTCCTTGTAACAAATCATATTAAGAGAAATTATTAATTTTTGTCTTAACCAATTTGAGATTTACATTTTATTGGACAGTTCATTTCATTTCACTTTACTTTACATTTCACCTCGTACATAGTAACGGTTACAAGAGATATAATAATAATAATAATAATATCAATAATTATATCAACAATCATAACAAAAACAACTATAATAATAATGATTATAATAATGTTGATAATATTAATATCAATTATAATGCAAGTATATATTTGAATGAATGTAATATAAGTAACTTGGAAATGTGAGAATTAAGGGGCCTAAGGTGACAGCAAAGCTTGTTGGCTTTAGGCTCCGCAGGGTAACAATACGTCTAAGTTGTGGGAACGACAAAGCACAGCTATCCAATGTAAATGATTAATATATATAGTGTACACGAATGCAAATCGATAAAGTTTGGACTTATGCCAAAGAAAAAGCATAGAGCATTAACATGAGAACAGCAATCGTATAATTTGTTTTCACTACTACCCATACACAATGGCAAACTCATTCAGATGTTGTCGTGATATTGTCATGTGCCTGTGCCAAAAAAAAAATAATGATCGCATATACAAAGTAATATGGCGTCGACATTTTGGTATTACATTGAAAGATTCATGAATGGATATAAAAGTATTTTACCACATAAGTGTCGAAGGAGGCATCTGATGCACCAATATGTGCACCAGATGCCTTCTTCAGCCAGTTTTACGTAATTGGTTGGAGATAACCTTTCAGCTTGCGTTTAAATGCATTTCAAGGTTTCAGGGTTTCTTTAGTTCCACATGATGTCTTTCGGTGTTTAACATAACAAACATGTAATACACACAAGTCGATATAGCAATATGAAACAAAAATCACGATAAGAATTGTTTACATAAATGGAAAAACTGAAAAAAAATGAATTACAGTAATTGCATATATATATAATTATACTATCATAATTTCAGGAAAATTAGGCATAGTAAAGAAACATATTAAAGTGGATGAGTCTTTTGAAAAGTACAATTTGTATTTTATAGACCTCTTTGCGAGAAAAGAAATACTTACAAATGCTTAGAATATATGTAAATAATTACAAAATATATACTTTACATTATCCTACACGACCCCCCCCCCCCCCCCCCCATACACTAAAGAACAGAATAGTTGTGACACTGGTATATGTACAAAGTATTATATTGAAATAAAAGAATACATATACATGTAGGGATTGCAAAGAATAACTTAACAATATAAAGTTCGTCTTATTTACATTCAATGATACTTCAGTAAACAAACCAAAAAGAGAAGAAGAATAATACAAACTGCCGATCTACTTCTTCACATTCTTCTCAACCCCTTGTAGTTTCTCAAATGATTGACACGATAAAAGTGTTTGAGATATACGGACAAATGTTCTTTTTCTGAGTAAACAAATACAAAATGTGGTGTGAATGATCATCTGAAGGATTACCCAGAATAGATGCCGGGTTTGGGTTAATGGCCTTCGTCTCAACTATGGTCAGGAAAGTCAATGTTAAGCCTCCTCATTTCTACAGAAATTAAAAATGATAGAAAAAAAGCAAATAATAATTCCATGATCAGTAAATCATCAGGCAATATTTGTGTGTGTGTGGCAATTAAAGGAACTGTCATCGTCATTGTCATAGAATGAACGAGATGTTGACTGATAAAGAGATGGGCCTTCTTTTTTTTTAAACATGACTGTCAAAAAGTATAGAAAAATGCGATTTACATTCACAGTTCGATTTAAATGTCTAGTAATACTGAATCAATGTAAAGATGAATAGAAAGCTACAAGTCACATAAATCAAATATTTAGATACCTTGCACATAATTGGTACATAGCAGTTATTTCTCATGTGACCCAATATTTTACAGAATTACACCTCTTAGCAATTTAAATACATACAAATTAAATGTATTTCACATTTCAGAAATCGCAGTTTAAATTCTTGCGGAAATAGCATTATATAGTTCTGTACAACTTCATAGGTATATATTTATAGAAAATCTACTCCCTGCACCAACACCGAGCACATAAGTAAAATATTATTCCCCAAAATTTGTCATTGAGTAAATTGCAAAACTCACCGCAAATTGCTAGTTATTCAAATTTGGGGGAGATAAGATGTGTATAATTTGCTGCAGAATTAGCATACCTCTTTCAATGATTTCAGCACAGAGAGTCATGTTGTTCTCCCGAAATATCTGCCGCAGTTTCAGCGCGCCAGGTTTATCCGTACCATGCTTGTCTACGAATCTATGGAGTAGGCTCTGATACGCCGACTGAGGGTTAAGGTTGACCAACCCCACAATAAGAGCATGATTACCCTGTGTAGCACTGAAGTCTAGATAAACGCTAAGCTCGGATGGAGTGACGCCTTGAATCGTGGACGATATTCGATTCAATAGACTGTCATTTAGGATGGTATCGTTTAAATTTCCCGCCAAGGCAGGAGAGGGTGATTTGGGTGCCTCTGTATATTCAGCAAAGTCGATATTCAGCCTCCGCAGTTCTAAAGGGAATAAAATGATAGACAAAATAACAGAAAATTATTCAATAAACATAAATGTGTGTGAGTGTGAAATAACGATAATTATCATCGAACACACACGCTTACACCCACATTACCTCTCGATGAAATTACGATCGATGTCATTTCTGGAGCAAATCTTACGGCAAAATTGCACTTATAGCTCCTTCTTGAAGACTGTAAAGAAAACTATTCGTGTCGAAGAAATTCGATTTTTTAAATATGGGAGGCAAGATGTCTGTGTGTGGGTGTGTGTGTGGGTGTGTGAAATGACCAGAATTATCATCGTCACTCGCCAACACACACACCCACACACACCCTCACACACACATACACATTCACACCTTCATGATGTATATTGCATGAAATAATCCTATTATCAACACCATATGATTAATGTAATTTAAGGAGCAAAACTGTCAAGAAAACTGCAATTAGCTGCTTCTTTAAAAGTGTAATGACAAAGACATCATGTTTAAGAAATCCAAATATTTTGTTGGGGGAAATGGTAAACGATGTTCATAAGAGGAAAAATAATTTGCTCGAGAATTTTACATACCTTTTTCAATGATTTCAGCACAGAGAGTCATGTTGTTCTCCCGAAATATCTGCCGCAGTTTCAGCGCGCCAGGTTTATCTGTACCATGCTTGTCTACGAATCTATGGAGTAGGCTCTGATACGCCGACTGAGGGTTGAGGTTGGCCAACCCGACAATAAGAGCATGATCACCCTGTGTAGCACTGAAGTCTAGATAAACGCTAAGCTCGGCAGGAGTGACGCCTTGAATCGTGGACGATATCCGAATCAATAGACTGTCATTTAGAATAGTATAGTTCAAACTTCCCGCTAAGGCAGGAGAGGGTGATTTTGGTACCTCTGTATATTGAGCGAATTCGATATTCAGCCTCCGCAGTTCTACAAAGATTAAAATGATACAAAAATAACAGATAATTCTTCATAAAGATAAATATATAAGCAATATGAATGTAGTTGTGACAAAGACGAGAATTGCCATCGTCACACACACACACACACACACACACGCACAAACACACGCAGCTCTACATGGCTTTACTTCCGAGGACAGGTATTGTTCCTCTATTGTTACTCGTCCTCGGACAGTCGACGGAATATGGCATAAATTCATTGTTCGACGTTCGAGGACTATTGTCCGGCTTCCGAGGACCATTGTTGTCATGATTTTTTTTTTATTTGTTCTTTGTCCGAAAATGTCCTGGGACATACTGCTAAACAGACCCACTCTTACGTACATTGATTTGTGGGGAACTGTATTGTTTTCTCCTATTGTATTTTGCACCCCACAAGCATGACGGAATAAAGGCCATCATTGTGCTCTTTTGTTCTCTGTACCCCACAACTGCATTTTTTTTTTTTTGTTTTTTTCAAATGTTTTTATTGATTTCATCAACATAGAATTAACAAAACATGTAAAATTTCTTTTTCTTATAACAATTTTCATATATAAACATAACATGTACTAACAAATATTTACAAAAAGCAATGAAATCTATTGTAAAGATGAGATCCCCACCCGTCTCCGAGAAAAGAGAATACAGAAGTATTAAGAGGGTAATTATGTTTGCTAGAACCACACACATTAAAAAAAAATAATAAAAAATAACAAAACGAATTAAAGTACATAGAGTGAAATAAATCGGTTACATGTCGTTTTTCCGAAGGTTCGTATTTCCGAAGGTTCGTTTTTTCCGAAGGTTCATAATTCCGAAGGTTCGTTATTCCGAAGGTTCGTTACTCCGAAGGTTCGTTTTTCCGAAGGTTCGTTTTTCCGAAGGTTCTTTTTTCCGAAAATGAAATAGGGTTCATAATTCCGAAGGTTCGTATTTCCGAAAATGAAATGAGGTTCGTATTTCCGAAAATGAAAAAGGGTTCGTATTTCCGAAAATGAAAAAGGGTTCGTATTTCCGAAAATGAAATAGGGTTCGTATTTCCGAAAATGAAAAGGGGTTCGTATTTCCGAAAATGAAAAAGGGTTCGTATTTCCGAAAATGAAATAGGGTTCGTATTTCCGAAAATGAAAAAGGGTTCGTATTTCCGAAAATGAAAAAGGGTTCGTATTTCCGAAAATGAAAAAGGGTTCGTATTTCCGAAAATGAAAAAGGGTTCGTATTTCCGAAAATGAAAAAAGGTTATAAATTCAGAAAATATGGCTCAATCCGTATTTCGGATAGGGAGGAGGGGAAAGACGGCCAAGTGTAAAGACATTAATTTCGTACTCAATATTCATAACAATGATGATAACAATTATAATAAAATCCAGAGAAATAGCCATTATATTATCGTAATTCCTATCAATATTATCATTATTATTATTATGATTATTATTATTATTATAATAATTATTATTATGATTATTAAAATTATTATAATTATTATTATTATCATCATTATTGTTATTATTATTAATATTATTATCATTGTTCCTATTATAATAACCAATATTTGTGAGCGAGCGTAGATAGCGAGCGCCTCAGGAATACATGTTTCATTTCTCATAAAATGATATTACTTCGGTGATTAAAATACATACTGATGTATTGAAGAAAGTGAATGATCGGATTCCGGATTAAATTTGCTACAACGAACTTGGCTTGAAGTTATTTATATAATGTATATACCGCTTTGGAAAATGAGACACACCAAAGTTCCAAGTAGATCTTTACAAGCAGAAAATGGCCACGTAATGTTTTTGAAAGGGGGAGCTGATGCCTCTTGGCAGAATATCATATTCCCCATTTCTACAATTTGCAAGCGAGCGAAGCGAGTTAGAAAAAAAAACATAAAACCCTTTTTTTTATTGTAATGGAAATACGATTATTCGAATCAGCGAATAATTACATTTGCGAGATAATACAGGGCAATACACGGTTAGGGCGGTGTGCACTGCATTAGCTTGCTGTATTCGGTTTCCACGGTGTTTGCAGACGACCAAATATCAAAGCGCGCGATTTGGGGCAAACGCGGGAAACCGCACTGCAAAGAACACGCCCCCCACCGCATGCCTGGGATTGGTGGACAACTGCGCATTAAACGCCGTATAACGGCGTCCTTGGAGACGGCCAATCAACTTGTGCACAGGCTCTTGTTAGCACCTCCCCTACGCGTAGAGTAGCCAATCAAAGGCGCTCATCAACAGAAGGAACGCGCACATGGTTCTCCGAATCTGAATCATGCTTTTAGTCTCAACTCAACCTCTGGGGACAATGGATGTTATTTTGCCCTCCCTCCCTCCCTGTATAAAATAGAGATAACTGATTTACATTACCAAAACAAGGTTAAGGTGGAGGAAAAAGTATTACATGTAAATCTCAGGGAAATAGTCAGTCATATGGCCAATAATGTCAGAGGGAAAGAATTGAAAACAAAAAAATAACATGGTGCACTTGCAAATTCAGCAGAAACGATTGATTAAAGGGTGACATAATTCCCTTTTATAACGAAACACGAATTGATGAGCGCCTTGAAGGGCCCTCGCAAGAATGGGAGGGCCTCATGTTTTTAGTTGAAATACGTTGTATCTCAATACCTAGATTAGTTGGTTACCCACGAAACTTTATTCAATCGGTTGGGCTTGGAAACCTAAACATTTCTTGGACAAAAAAGGGTATTGTATTTTGTCACTCATTCATTGGTTGGTGGGTTAGGCTTGGAAACCTAAATAATAATGTTAAAAATTAATAAATAAAAAAATAATTGGATAATGGGACATCCAACCCTCACTGTTTGATGCTTTTAACTGATATTTTGTAATTCAGTTGAATATGACGCATGTATAATGCGATGGATGGTATTTGGTCCACAAAGAGAAAAATCATAATTTTTTGAAGTCCCGCCCACAATTGATGGGTGGGGCTACAATTTCAGCGTGTCAGACGGGACATGAATTTATCAAGCCATTCCCGCTGATACTCATTAGAAATCAATGCTCATAGGAAATGTGTGTATTCATATTATTACTCGTCTGTGCCTTCTTGAAACCTTCCATTATACGTTTAAAATTTCGCCTGGCTTTTAGGGGGAAATGCCAAAAATGTCAGTGTGACAGTCGGGCACATTGAGATTGTACACGAAATTTCCAGCATTTAATAGCCTATTCTTCTGTTCTAAAGGGGCTAACTTGTTTTTTCATTGATATTATGGAATACATGTATAAAGGTCAGAGGATTTTAATTTCCATCCATCAGAAAATTTTGTTTTAATCCCACGCATATAGTTTTTGCTGTAAATGAAAAACGCGACAAAGGGACATCAGTTTATGATTAATCATTTTCTTCACAATATTGTATTCCACCAATTTAGCAGAAGAAATGAACTTCCCCCTACAAAGAGCAAGAGTGCAAAATTTTATTCCAAATCATGGATCCACTTTATTGTAAAAGTTATTTAAAAAATAGTTTTAAAAAACGTGACGGATGGGACGAATATCCATCTGACCTTTGACTTCCTTTAAATCTAAAAAATTATCATATTTTGAACTTTTTGTAAACAGATCCGAAATTCATCTTAGCCCTAACCAGATTTGATTAACTTATCATAACAGCAGAAATTTCAGAAAATGGCTCAATATGTGATGACCATATTTTACTGTAAAAATGTTAACCTTAATTAATGGGTCAGAAAATAGTAATTTTGGTCAAAGTATGATAATCAAAAGTTTTAATATTGTTCCATGGAGTTTGAATCAAGTTTATTTAAGTGACATAAGTAAATGTTCAAATTACACTTTGCACTTTCAACCTAAGTTGATTGTTGTATGCATATACATGTATTTTGGCGAGGACATTGTATTTTTCACTCATTCATTGGTTGGTTGTTTGGTTGGGCTTACATAATCTTGGTGAGGACATTGTATTTCTTCGGTCAGTGGTTGGTTGGTTGGGCTTGGAGACCTAGAAAGGTTAAAGAGTGGTTGGTTGGTTGGGCTTGGAAACCTAAAAGGGTGGTTATATAATGTATGCATATATGTTGGTAAGGATATTGTCATCGGTTGGTTGGTTGGGCTTGGAGACCTAGAAATGTTAAATAGTGGTTGGTTGGTTGGGCTTGGAAACCTAAAAGGGTGGTTATATAATGTATGCATATATATTGATGAGGATATTGTCACTGGTTGGTTTGTTGGGCTTGGAAACCTAGACAGGTTAAACAGTGGGTGGTTGGAATAGGCTTGGAAGCCTGAAAAGGTGGTTATACAATGTATGCATATATGTTGATGATATTGTCACTGGTTAGTTGGTTTGGTTGGAAACCTAGACAGGTTAAACAGTGGTTGGTTGGTTGGACTTGGAAACCTAAAAATGTGGTTATACAATGTATGCATATAATTGGTGAGGATATTGTATTTTTCACTAATTAATTGGTTGGTTACCTGGGCTGGAAACCCAGAAAGGTTAAACTTGTACGTACATGTGTTGTTGATGATATTCTTTTTATCATTCTTCCATCGGTTGGTTGGTCGGACTTGGAAAACTTTAACAAAAATAAAAGCGAAATAATATATGCATATCTGTTGGTGAGGATTTCAAACTGGTTGTTTGATTGGGCTTGAAAACCTAAAAATTGGTCTGGGCAATGTGTGCATTCATGATTACTGGTATATATTTCATTTATTCATTGGTTGGTTGGTTGGGCTTGAAAACAAAAACAAAAAAGAAAAGAAAGATGGCTGAGCAACGTACATGTGTCTATTTTCTTAAGTCAGTCAGGAGAGTTGGCGGGTTAGGCTGAAAATTATGAAGGTTTAGGGCTCTGGGCGGTACAAAGTTTGGATGGGTTTGTAATTGTTTTCCCATCAGTTCAGGTCAATCATAGGGGGAGGGGTTCTATATAGGTAAAGAAAAACGGGAGATGGGAATCAGTGTCCCTGGAAACGCCTGTCCCGGGACGCCGGCTGGATGTCTTCCTCCCGGCAGGTCACGTGACCAGGTTCCCCTCCTAGAATTCATGTTCACGTCTTGAAGCCTCTCTCCCTCCTACATGTACATGTGTATATTCTGACACATTTGAGAAGTTTGTATTGAATAGATGATAACTGTTTGAGGGGAATCCGCGCCCCAGGAAACTCCTGTCCTGGCATCCCGGCTGGATCTCTTCCTCCCGGCAAGTCATGTGACCCGGATTCCCCCCTTTCGTCATTTGATGTCAATTGAATACTTATTGCACTATTACAAATCTTGTGCTAATGAAAATATGATGGAAATTGGTTTTAATACCTGGGAATTGTCCCCAGTGGAATAAAGTTGAGAAAATGGCAATTTCATGTGTGAACTGTATTTATTCTCGCAATGCAATTTCGCCATCAAAAGGCAAATATAGAACATGTAATAATGAGCCATGAATAATATTACTTAACTGCTGCCGAATATGGAATATTTGGGCACTTCACTCGCCCTAATGAAGGGCGTTCCCTGTCCCAAACTATTCCGTTTCTAAATCTTACGCGCTAGTGAGCAAGTAAAAAAAAGGAGATATTGTCTATAGAATAATGATTTTGTTACCAGATAATCCAAACAACGATAACATTTTGAGTACCTTCCCGCCCACAGATAAGGATAGCCGACCATCTCGCTTCCCAAAATAAAAGGATTTTCGGGCACCACGCTGCTGGATTCCAGCGAGCCAAACATTGACACTTTATTATCTTTAAGACATGTAAGATGTAATTACTTCGTCAACATTCAACATAAATTGTGATTAAAAAAATACTATGAAAAGTGTATACTAAAAATAAGGTGGGGGCGTCCTGCATCCCCAGCCCTCAGAGCCATCTATTACAGAGTTTGGCCAACTCGGCTCCATGTAGGTAGCAATATGGCGCTTGTTGCTTTGTTAGGCAAGCACTAACCAAAGGAATATACGCCATGTTGTGCCCAAATAAACCGAGTTGGCCGAAGTCTGTAAGCCCTCCCCTCCGGTCCCCAAAACAACAGCAATAAAAACAACAACATAATATTACAGAGAGTTCATAAAGGAGTCACTGCTATGTTTAATAAATAGCCTGGCAAGTAGCACAACATATTATAACAAGCATATTATTGATACGTATAGGCTATAGGCCAATTATACGATCATGACAAGGGAAATAAAAGAAGCAATAGTAGAGTAACCGGTGCAATATCTAAGTCTGGTCGCATAACTCCATCCAAAATGACATCGTCATCGTAATTCTGGGTAGTCCACTTCATAATAACAATTGTAATAATAATAATAACAATAATAACAGCAACAACAATATTATCAATAATAAAAATTATAATACTGATAATATTAGTAATAATAATAATAAAAATGATAAAACAGATAATACTACTACTACTAATAATGATAATAATGATAATTATAATAATAATAATAATAATACAAATAATACTAGTAATAATAATAAATAAATGAATAGATACCATAAACAACCAAAGCCGAAGAAAGATGGATCGTAACAAGTTAAAGAAGGAGTCTTATCATCAGGCTGATATGATTATCATAAAAGGAAACAAAAGTAAAACCAAACTATAATGCAAAATATCTCAAACAATTTATGCAGCAGGGCAGACTGAAATCATTGAGCATGTTTTATAACCTTGCAAAAATATTAACATTTCTTAAAACAGATTAAAATCTTAAATTGTAGAGGTAAATGCAGCATGGTATGCTGTAAGTAATGACCTTGCTTACACAACTATACAGCATTTTGTTTGCCGCATATCAGAAATGATCTATGACGCAGATAGTTTTCAAACACTTTACAATTCCAACAGAACTTTACAAAAGCCGTGCAGCAGCTACTTCTTAAGAAAACCAAATTCAAGAAAAGAAAGATAACAAGTGAGCAATAACAAAAATGTTAAAGCCACTGCTATGTAGCACACCGCATCTGAAGAATAAAAATAACTCTTTATACTGGCATATTATGTGTAAGTATATAGGTCAGGTGCAATCGCTAATTGAATATAATTATAATGATTAAAAGCAACATACAACCAAATTTGAAGAATAGTGGATCAAAATGTTAAGTTTTCTTTCAGTCGGGCTAAAATAATTATCATACAGGGAATAATCCTAACTATCTATGCCGCATAAATAGATTAAAATCATTGAACATGTTCTTTAACTTTGCCAAAATGCCATCATTTCTAAACATGGATGAAAATCTTTCATTTTATACAGCTGCTTACAGCATAATAAATTTGTACAGATTCTAATGAGTTGCTTCATTTTACTGCACAGTCTGCGTTTTTAACCGTTACAACCGCTGACCTGAAGTTTGAAATAACTTTTACAAGCATAACGAATTACAAAACACTAAAAAACATTGAGAGTAAAACAATCCTCATCGTAAAAAATAGAAATAAGGAATTACACATGGAGAAGAAAACATTCTGACCTAAATTAATGGCTTTTATCAACCAGTGCCCCGCCTTATAAGGAGTTGAAGCGATTTATTTGAAACAATCGCAAGTTAAAATCAATCGCAACTGTGTACTTAACATAGGCCTAGGCATAGGCGTACGAGAAGGGGGCTGCTGCAGCCAACCCCCCCCCCCCCGGATTTTGAAAGTGCAGATATTCCGGCAACTCACACCTCATATTCAGGGAGTGAGGTGCCCGAATATCCTCATATTCCAGTCATTATATGCCGAAATACGTTATTTGTATGATTTTTCACAACGGAATGGCACAATTATTTTTGGTCGCTAGCTTCGCGCGCTCGTAAATTAAAAAAAAAGGAAGTTGCTATATTTTTTACAACAAAAAGGCCATAGGTGCCGTAACAGGGATCAAACCCCCAACCTTCGCGTTTCCAGTTTCCATTTCATTTTTTTATTCATTGCGGGGGTGGGGGAGGTGCTTTTCGTCGAAAAGAGATCCGCTTTTTAAAGATGGCAATTAAAACCATAATATCCTATCGTTACCCTACCATTGGAGGCACAAGTCTTTTGGAATAATCTTAAAGCTAATCTAAGAAGCCGCTGGTGGAAGAGGGTTGGGGGGTTGCCGGAAGGGGTCCAACCGTCTTCTTTCCTATTCCATTTTCTTTCTTTTTTTCTTATTTTTTCGCCATCCGATGAGGGAGGGGTGGGGGCGTGCCCTCCCCCCCCCCCCCCCCCCCCCGTTGCTACACCTTTGCTCCTGATGAATTCGCCTTTTTTTAACAGGAATTATGAACCCTATTTCATTTTTCGGAAATACGAACCCTATTTCATTTTCGGAAATACGAACCTTATTTCATTTTCGGAAATACGAACCCTATTTCATTTTCGGAAATACGAACCCTTTTTCATTTTCGGAAATACGAACCTTATTTTATTTTCGGAAATACGAACCCTTTTTCATTTTCGGAAATACGAACCCTTTTTCATTTTCGGAAATACGAACCTTCGGAATTATGAACCCTTTTTCATTTTCGGAAATACGAACCTTCGGAAATATGAACCCTATTTCATTTTCGGAATTATGAACCTTCGGATAAACGAACCTTCGGATAAACGAACCTTCGGAATAACGAACCTTCGGAATAATGCAACAAATGTTCGGAATTACGAACCCTTTTTCATTTTCGGAATTATGAACCCCCAGGCATGGGAAATTAGTGTTTCGGAAATACGAACCTTCGGAAATACGAACCTTCGGAAAAACGAACCTTCGGAAAAACGAGATGCCCCCAATAAATCTTACCCTCCCCCCCCCCCAAAAAAAAAAAAAATGGGAAAATAGAGTAACTCCTTCTCGGACCCACCCCTCCATACATACACGCATACATACCCACGCAACCATACACACACACACACACACACACACACACACACAATCCCACACATACATTTAGCATTAAGGTTAACCGTTCACAGTCACATTTACCTTAAGTCCCTCCCATTTACCCAGATGTAAGGCAATCTTGCCTGTTTTGATGGCTAACTGCTTTTCTTCCTCTATATAAAATCTATAATTTTTTTCTGCATTTTTGCTCTTGAAGGTAGGTGTCCTGCCCTTGATTTAAAAAATATCTGTTTCACCCAGATCATGATAGTATTCACACTTTTTATTCTTTTCGAGTTACCTGAAACACCTAAAAATATATCTTGCCATCTCATATCCTTAATTTCAACTAAACCAAAATGTTTAATGATAGATTCCCATAGTTCCCTCACCCTCTCACAATTTAAAAATAAGTGTAAGTATGTTTCTTTGTCTTTCTTGCATAAAGAACAAGAATCATTATCAACGAAACCAAACTTCATCAAATGAACTTTTGTGTAAATGACTCCGTGTAATAACATGAATTGAAATTCCCTCTGTTTTCTAATAAGTGTTGTATTTTTGGCTGCTAGAAATAAATCTCTTAGTTCTTTATCTGTTAAATCAACATTATTACTATCATATTTTACTTGTAAATTAAATGAACTCTGTAAATCCCTGACAAAACATTCATAGATTCTTTTCGATTTTGCAGCATGAAACATTGTAGTTTGACCACAAATGTTTAGGTTTATATAAAAATTCGAGAAATCCACTTGTTGGAATTTAACCGCCGGGGTTGCACTCTTCCAACTGGAGGGTATGACATGTGCGATTTCTATTATTTGAAGTAATTGAGATGAATTCAATCCCAGATTTGTAAAATGTGCTAGAGGTTTCATATGACCATTATCAAAAATGTGGTCTATATGGAATATACCTTTATCAAATAAATCTTTGTCAAATAGCATTTTACCATGAATACATATATTACTATTATTAAATATCAGAGGATTCATTTCATTTTCGGAGTATTTGAATTTACTCGTATCCTGCCAGACCCTCAGCATTTCTACATAAAATGGAGGTATTTTCAGTAATAATTTTGATATGTCATAATTGCATAAAAACAAAAATCTCCCCCCTCTTGCTCTAACACAATAATCAAAGTATAATTTCCAACCAGCACTTTTTTCACCATATAATAAACGTTTCAACCACATTATACGTTGTGTCTTAATAAAAAGTCTGAAATTCATCATTCTTAGTCCCCCGTTGACATAGTCCTGATACATCACGTTCCTCTTTATACGATCTTTTCCCGTCCATAAAAATTCAAAAGTAATTCTTTCAATCTCATCAAACACCCACTGTGGAACTACTATTAGGGACGAAACATAGTTTAATCTCGACAATGCATACGTTTTTAACAAATGTATTTTGCCCATGAGGGTTAAATCCCTCTCTTTCCACCACCCTAAACGTCTTTTTATTTTACTAAGTATTTCCTTGTAATTAAGATCATCTTTTTTATTCGCGTCTAGAGAAAAATATATACCCAATATTTTAACCTCTTGAACTAGGTTTCCAAACAAGTGAACGTGAGAACTTTGACTATCTTTACCCATCCACAAAAAATTAGTTTTCCTTTATTAATTTTTAAACCACTAACTTTCCTAAATTCTTCAAGAACATTTTGGAGCCTATTTATTGAATTACTATCTTTTACAAAGAGTGAAATGTCATCAGCGTTCAATATTTGTTTTACTTCATTGTTCCCAAAAGTAAATCCTTTTATGGTATTATCCCTCCTTATTTCCAAAGCTAAAACTTCAATAGCTATTACAAATAGATATGGCGACATAGGATCTCCCTGCCTTACTCCTCTATTTAAACTAAAATAACCTGTAGAATAGCCTCCATTCATTATGCAACTAGAAATATCTGTGTAAAGCACCTTCACCCATGAACGAAACATTTGACCAAAACCAAATGATTCTAAGACACTAAATAAGAAATCGTGAGAAACTGAATCAAATGCTTTTTCAAAGTCAACTCTAACCAAAAAGCCCATATTTTGATACCGTGAATTAAACAACATGTCATCAATTAATCTTACCGCTTCTCCTATATTCCTTTCTTTGATATAACCAACTTGGTCGTAGTGAACGATTTCATTTAACACTTCTTTTAATCGTTTTGCTAATACCTTAGATAATATCTTATAATCTACATTCAAAAGTGTAATGGGTCTATAATTTTTAACATACCTTTTATTTTTTCCTTCTTTTTCCAATAGTGTAATTACACCTTGCTTTTGTGATGTTGACAAGTTTCCCCTATCATAAGCTTCGTTCAATGTTTCGACCAAAGTTTCTCCCAGAAATGACCAAAAAGTATAATAAAATTCAACTGTAAAACCGTCATTTCCTGGAGATTTATTATATTTCATTTCTTTTAATACATTGAGACATTCATTTTCAGTTACTTTTCCTTCACAACTCTCCTTGTTTTCTTGACTTAATTTGGGGATATTATCAAAAAAATTACTATTCCTATCACCAATCAATTCATCGTTTGAGTATAACTTTTCATAAAATGATTTCATAATATGCAATATTTCTTTATGGTTCTCTGTTAACTCTTCATCTTGGTTATATAATTCTTTTATCACGATTTTTCTTTTATTGGACTTACTGCTCAAAGTATTTTGTTTTCTTCTCCCCTTCTTCAAAATATTCAGCTCTTGAGCGGATTTTTAAACCTTGTTGGGAAAATTCAAAGAGTTTACTTAACTTAGATTTCTTTTCATCTATTTCTGTGACTATATCTCTAGACGATACTGTCAAAAGCTGATTTTCCAAATGCTTTATTTCTTCTTCTAATTCATTAATATCAATTTTTCTGATCTTTGCTTTTTTCTTTGAGAAATTGACAATATATTCCTTCATTTTCATTTTCAGAAAATCCCATCTTACTAGTTTATCAGATATTTGACACTCACATTCTTTTTTAAATTCAATTATTTTTTCTTTGAAACTATTTATAAATTCCTGGTCTGCACACAAACTATTATTGAATTTCCAGTAGGATTTACCAAATTCAGGAGTTTCCGAAAAATTTCGAAGTCGCAAAAGTATAGCTGAGTGATCCGGTGCAATTGACGTCAAAATTTCACAGGTTTGAACAAAATTTTGTAAAATGGACGAACCAAACCAATAGTCTAAACGACTTTGTATGACTGGCCACTTTTGTCTGCATGTAAATTGTTTTCTATGTGGATTTCGTTTTCTCCATATATCTACAAGACTAAATCTATCAAGAAAATCAGTAAAATTGTCATTGAACTTGGCTTTTAAAACTTCCCTAGATCCTGCATAATCCAAATCTCCATCCATTATTGTATTAAAATCGCCACCTAACAGATAAATGTATCCGTTACTATGCAATTCCGAAATGCATTTATCCAATTCTTCTAAAAACTCAAGTTGCATTTTTTCTTTATCTCTCGTGGGAAAATAACAATTGCACAACACTAGCTTAGTCTCTTGAACTTCCAATTTAATTACAATATAACGCCCATTCAGGCCCAAAATACAGGGCCATTCCACTCTGATTCCCACTTTTCTTCTACCTCAATTGTACTATAAGTCTCTTGAAGTAAAGTAATGTCACTACCTTTACTTTTACACCATTCAAAAATATTCTTCCTCTTGATATTATCCCTTATTCCTCTTACATTCAAAGAAAGCATACTAAAAGGGGACTTAGCCATGCAAAAACATGCCACATTCCGAAATAACTAGCACTAATGAGATATTTATATACACAGATTGTACGGCATCATTTTCAGTCCTGCGAAAATATACAAAGTGGAAGATATGTGATAAATGTGAATGTGAACCCAAACCCCAAAAGTCAAAACAGTAAAGTGCATCTACAAAATCACACCACCCCACACCAACACAATCACCCCACACCCACATAACCACACCTACATTAACGTCAAAGCTAACCTTGACAAGCCAAACTGTCATGTCAAATTACTAACGAGCTTCCAACCAACAACTATACGATAACAAAAAATAATTATCCACATAATCTAACGAAGAAAAAGAAAAATAAACCTTATAAATACCCCACTCCCTCCTCTCGACAAGAATGGATAGCGAGAAAGAGAGCCAAAAGAAAACAAAACAAAAACACTACGAGAAAAAAGTTTGCTCGCCTCACTTGAAAGAAAATGAAGGAGGGGAAGTCATGCTTTCTTTAACTAGAGTCAGGGGGTACAATCAATTGATAATATGACCCTCATAATACTATAGAATGAAATGATTATAATAATGGAGTGATAATAGTAAAAAAAAAAAATTATCACACCCGAACGTTTGAATTGTCTTCAAATAATACGTACAAATAAATACAAGGTCATACTAAGGCAAATACCAAACTTGACATTTAGCAGGATTGATGGTGTTTTGTATGCTCTCAATTTTTTTTTTTTTTTAATCCCTTTTTAAAAACGACAGAGCATAATACATATACCCCTAATGATGACTAAACAAGCATACTGTAGAAAAGTGACCTGAATAACACCTTCCCTCTCCATTCAAAGCTCTGAAAAAAAACACACCAATTTCAAAGGTACCAGTGCTCTTTAATGCCTCGTATTGCTTTGGTATTTGTAAGAATAAGAAGTTGAATAACTCAAACTACATTCCCCAAACAGGAATGGATATTTCTGAAACCAATCATGTACGTAAGGGCACACATACACACACACACACACACGTAAACTTTTTTATCTTTTCATAATATTTATTCCTCGATTCAGATTTTCAAAATTAATATTACACATTAAGCATTAGTTACATAATATAATTCAACATGGCAATGAACACAACACAAATGATATATTTCCATAACACGCCATCCATAAATAAACCATCATAGTACAATTTAACTGAACACGCATACACGCACACGCACACACACGGTCACATCTTCGTCGTGTATACATTTGCATCAAATAAGCCTATTATTAACACTATTTCATTAATATAATTTATGGAGCTAAATTGACCGCAGAATCGCAATAAGCTCCTACTTTAAAACTGTTATGACAGAGATATCCCGTTTAAGAAAACTCCAAATATTTTGTTTGCCAATATGAGATAGGATATTTAAAAAGCGGAAAAATAATTTGTTAAAGAAATTTACATACCTTTTTCAATGTTTTCAGCACAGAGAGTCATGTCGTTCTTCCGAAATATCTGCCGCAGTTTTAGAGCGCCAGGTTTATCTGTACCATGCTTGTCGACGAATCTATGGAGTAGGCTCTGATACGCCGACTGAGGGTTGAGGTTGGCCAACCCCACAATAAGAGCATGATCACCCTGTGTAGCACTGAAGTCTAGATAAACGCTAAGCTCGGCTGGAGTGACGCCTTGAACCGTGGACGATATTCGAATCAACAGACTGTCATTTAGGATGGTATCGTTCAAATTTCCCGCCAAGGCAGGAGATGTTGATTTGGGTGCCTCGGTATATTCAGCAAAGTCGATATTCAACTTCCTCAATTCTGCAGGGATAAAAAAAAATAACAACAGATAATTATTCAGTAATAATGAATATGGAGGGAATTATAAAATCTGACCAAAATTGGTTAAATTATATCTAATATTGCGTAAGGTTTTACCCAACAAACATACATGTTCCCTTTCTTACCTAATATTAGGTAAAATTTTACCCATCAGTTTGTGCCCAAACTGATAACCCCTAATAGAGAGTCTCAACTCATAAAATCCATAATAGCTAAACATTTAACATGAGTCATCTATTTCCTTGATATTTGATATAATTATTACAAGGTGATTAAATGCTCAATACGTAAAAAACCCCGATATTAGCTTGTTATCAATTTTTTTATCTTATGTTCATATTCCGTACAGGTCCATAAGCATACGTCAATACATAGGCCTACGAATGTCTACCCACGCACCCCAAACACGATTACCAAAACATCAGAAAAAATTGATGAAACTACAAAATTGCAACTAGTGCAATGTTTAATAACCGAATTACAAATAATCTTATTGGCTAAATTTAATGGCTTTGTTAAAGGCATAATGTTCATAAGAGGAAATATTTTGTTCGAGGATTTTACATACCTTTTTCAATAAGTTCAGCACAGAGAGTCATGTTGTTCTCTCGAAATATCTGCCGCAGTTTCAGCGCGCCCGGTTTATCCGTACCATGCTTGTCTACGAATTTATGGAGTAGGCTCTGATAAGCCGACTGAGGGTTAAGGTTGGCCAACCCCACAATAAGAGCATGATTACCCTGTGTAGCACTGAAGTCTAGATAAACGCTAAGCTCGGATGGAGTGACGCCTTGAATCGTTGACGATATTCGAATCAATAGACTGTCATTTAGGATGACTTCGTTACTATCTCCCGCCATAGCCCTAAATAAAATGAAGCCAAAATTATTTATGCAAGAAGTCTTTTGTTGTTGATGTTGTTGTTGTAATTAGAAATGTGCGTGTGCTTATAGAATACATTTTGCAGTGAATTAGATTATACTTTGAATGGTATGCTTCTTTTTGTATAATACAGAAAACCTTGTTATAAGACAAAGAGGTATTACAACTCCTTAACACTAACTGAAATTCATAGACGGTGCTAAGAGTAAATCTGATCACGAACTTTATATTTTGCGTTTATATGGAAATAAAAATCCCATTTGAAACAGGCATTGTGTATGATTGGCCTCAAAATCATGAAGGCTTTAGATAATAAGTGAATATATTCATACTACATCAGACGACTACGTCAACGTTCTTCTCCCACAAAATGTTAAAATTTCAATGTGTGGATGAAAAGATTCGAACAAGCACATTCAGTATATATATCGCACATAATTACATTTTGGAAGATTGGGTGACAGGGGAGTCAGAAATGCTGGTACGGTTCTGGATTAGCTGTAAACACTGCATATATTTTTTAACCATTTCCCTTGAACTAAACAGGGAAACTTCCCTGAATTAACGGTGCTTACTCTCTAAATGTAAAGGACTGAACTAGCCACTTTGCATTAAGAGTGAAGAAACTTTCACTCCAAATCGAGCGGTAAAGCACTCCCTTTTGAGAGAGCATGCCGATATTCCTTCATCGGCCGTCTCAATCACAGACAGAGTGAGCCTGTGTTCCGCCCACTATCGTATGCAGATTGAATTATTTTCACTCGTGAACGAGTGACGCAAGGCAACCAATGACAAGCCGCTTAAAATTCATTGTCAGTGTCATTTCTTTGTCGTGAACAAAACTACAAACACCACTCTTGAAAATACTCTAACGAACCAGATCTAAATATCTTAGAAGTGATAGCACATCGGTTAAAACGTGCAAAACATGAGAGATTACAACGTATCGGTACTGCTTGTGCTTCAGGCAGGAAAATTAGCATAATTCGCATACTTAAATGATATGGGGGTTTTGTCATGACTCATTTTGATTATTTCTTGATTATCCTGCCGAGAATCAGTGATAACATTTGATAATTCAGTGGGATTATGTTGTTTTAATGAAAATGTTATATGGATACATAGTTTAATATATCCCTAACGTGAAAGGATCGCGTGCTTGAGACTAGCCCACACTGTATCAGCCCCCCCCCCCCCCCCCCCATCATTACCCTATGGATCTCACCGAGGTTTCATATGTCATTTACTCTGCAGTCTATGGTCTCATTTTTATCAATAATTAAGTGCTAAAATCCCCTGTTGCTTAGAGATAATAATAACAGATGCTACACATCTAAGCGCAGCACCATGCAACGAACCAGATCTAAATATCTTAGAAGTGATAGCACATCGGTTAAAACGTGCAAAACATGAGAGATTACAACGTATCGGTACTGCTTGTGCTTCAGGCAGGAAAATTAGCATAATTCGCATACTTAAATGATATGGGGGTTTTGTCATGACTCATTTTGATTATTTCTTGATTATCCTGCCGAGAATCAGTGATAACATTTGATAATTCAGTGGGATTATGTTGTTTTAATGAAAATGTTATATGGATACATAGTTTAATATATCCCTAAAGTGAAAGGATCGCGTGCTTGAGACTAGCCCACACTGTATCAGCCCCCCCCCCCCCCCCCCATCATTACCCTATGGATCTCACCGAGGTTTCATATGTCATTTACTCTGCAGTCTATGGTCTCATTTTTATCAATAATTAGGTGCTAAAATCCCCTGTTGCTTAGAGATAATAATAACAGATGCTACACATCTAAGCGCAGCACCATGCAAATCTTCAGAGCTGATCGAATCCATCGACGGATGAGTGATTGCTGGTAGGCCTTGTGGTGTGCAGTAACTGACGGTTGGTGATGGTCGAGTGCCGCGGCCGCGGCCGCGGGTAATGCCAGCCATCAGCAGCGGTCATACATTTTGACCAGTCGGACGGGGAACTCTGCCAGGCACGGGCGCATCCCGACAAGATAGCCGTGTTAATAGCCGGAGTAACGAGCCGTGCCCATCACAATACTCTTGAGACCGAGTTTGATGATTTCACTCAGAAAGGAGTGAATTATCTCCACTTTGTCCACATGAGTGATAAAATTTTTCACTCTTTAAAGGATTGGTGTTTCACTCTTTCCTGAGTTAAATAGCGAAAAAGGGTTGTCCCTCATTTAACTCCTTGTGAGAGTGGAATTTCACTCTCTTTTGAGTGTTTTTTCACTCTTTAATATTTATAGAGTAGCGGTACGCTCATAAAATATTCTACATGTTAGAGCTTCTATGTACAAAAGGCATGTATTCATTCATTAACAGTCCAGAAGAAAGATTTTTGGTACGAAACTTAAGAAATTTAAGCTTAGAAACAAAAAAATAGGCTGTGTTAGCAGTTACAATACAATCATTACCGTTTCAACATCACACCCGCGTCAACAATCGCTTGACATCCATCAAGCCTTTATACTACTCTGCCAACTTTAGTTCCGTGAGCGTGCATTTTTAAAATTATTTTAATACATGATGAGGTAAACATGGTAATGGTCAAGTGATCTCTTAAAAAGAAATAAGTTGACAGGACGAAAATTGTTTTGAGTTCAAAGCATGTAGCAAAACCTGAATCACCAAATTTGTCACACTGAATTTAAAAGACTTCATTAGCAGAATAATGTCTGAGACCATCACAAACACAGATCGATTTCGGACTAGTGCTGGGATTAGAATATGACTGTATCTCTTTATAATCCCACTAGTATAAATACTGGCTGAATTACCAGAATTCGAAGTTATTATCAAAAAAGATTATATACAATATACTTACTTATCAAGTGCTAAAATTAGTCGGCAGAGAGTGTCTGAGCTCACACAACAATTCAGATAGTAACCCACATCTGCGGCACAGCTTAGAAAAATTAGTATTTATGTATGTATAAAAACATATCGCTATATTATGTACTTTGACCCCGCCTTGAATAAACACTTCAAAGTGACATCAGTGTTCACTTCAGTTATCTTTTTGCTGCAATTGATGACAAAGAACTGGAAATACAATCTGTTTTTTGTTAAATAACTATGGATCGATGCCCCTTTGAAGTGTTTGCTCATCGGAACAGAACATAATATTTTCCCCGGGGATTTCCAAACTATGGGGGGCGCCTGAATATTCAGATTCAATGTCAAAATAAAAGTCATTAGGCTGATATAAACGATAAACAACAGAGAGAATAATAGCTCATAAATCTAAATTTAAATTGGTAAACCGAAAAGCTTTATTCCATTTTAGCTACTATCGTATTTAACCCCCCACCCCCCCCCCCCCCTCCACACACACACACACACACACACACGCACACACATTTTTTTCTTCTTCTTCTTCGCTCTGTGAATCTTATAAGAGACGTGTGTGTGCTGTTCTTAATGTTTAATATTTTTGCATAATATGCCCATTCATAATCATTCGCATGTGCATATTTTTTAATATACCAATGTAAGTGAGGAAAGCGCTATAGCCCACCGCACACTATACGATCGACTGCATTCCAATATTGGAAATTAATCGCAACAGCATTATATATTGGAATTTTAACAAATAAAATCTGCCAGATTCAGGTTCTAAATAACCACTAGAAATAGGACTTTGGTGCACTGTCGGCCTAATACTCCGAATACTTGCCACAGCTTCGAATCGTAGATAATCATAGGACTACTCTAACGTCACTACGGCTAGGTTTCAATTAGGTCCTTCCTATTAAAACCTAGAAAGCTCGCTACAGGCCGTACTTTCGATTTTTATATACGACTATTAAGAAACTCAATAAAAAATATTTCTATGTGCTTAAATGTTCATATAATATGCTATTACATTTTCTTCCGTAATCTGATCGTAGACCGATCTTTATGGTGTAGCTTTACAGTTTTTATGATTGATATACAAATAAAATCCCATACAGAATGACTGGCACTGCAAATTCACGAGGGCATTTTGGGGATTCCCCCGTCAATGAAAACCAGGTTATGCCTCCCGTTTTCAGTTTGGTGCCATTTGAACGTGTCGTAAAAATCATTTAGGAATTATTTTTGCATGCTTTACGTTTCATTTCTTTTATGATTTATATTATATATAATTATTTCTTTTTTCTCGAAATCTGTCCAACTATCTCCATGTGTCGTCATCCTGCCACTCCCTAATTCTCTCTCCGCACACACACACACACACACACACACACGAACACGTGCATCCACCCACACAGAGACTCCTCTCTCCCTCTCCTCTCCTCTCTACTCTCTCTCTCTCTCTCTATCCTCTCCCTCTCACCCTCTCTCTCCCCCTCTCTCTTTTCAACTTTTTTATTTTATTCAAAGGGATAGATTCAATATGCAGTTCATGTACTGTAATAGTCATTGTCATTCTGAATTTACGACCTTTTATATTAAAAAGTGTGTGTTAAATTTCGTGAGCATCTGGTATTTCTTCCTCACTTTTATGACTCACAATATGCCTTATTCACAAAAGGAACATCTGCGGTGGAATGATAGGCAATGTAAATTTAATAGGAAAACCAGGCTTTGCCTCCCGTTTTCAGTCTCTTCTCTCTTCTCTACTCTCTCTCCTCTCCCTCTCACCCTCTTTCTCCCTCTCTCTTTTCCACCTTTTATTCTATTCAAATGCATAGATTCAATACTCAGTTCATGTACATACAAAATATAATACATTGTCAACTTTCTATCGAAAACTTCAATTTGATTTATACATTCAAAACCCCAGACTTCGCTACCATACAATAATATAGGCAATACTAAGTGATCAGATAAGTTGCATTGTCGATAAACTAATAGCTGTAATATTTTTGCTTTCACCAACATACTATATAGGGCCTTCCTAACCTGTGTTACTTGCTTCGGGTTTTTTTTTTTTGTTGGTTTTTTTAAGTTACCATTATATTTGAATCTAACGCCCTGGTGTATATAATAATCAACTACATCAATCACATTACCATCGTAAATAAAGCTTGGCATTCTTCTGAATTTCCCTTGGGAGATAATAACAATTTTAATCTTACTTGTGTTTACATTTAACTGCCATGTATTGCAATAATCTACCACGCTATCAGTGGCGGATCCAGGATTGAGTAACAAGGGGCACACAAATGAAGGTTTGTCAACTTTTGGAAAAGGTAGACCCGTATTGTGGAAAATTCGCTCAGTGGGGGGGGGGGGTCCAGTTTCCCTCCATAATTCCCAGACAAGCAACAACAACAAAAATGGCCTTGTTCAACCACCCCACCCCCCCCCCCCCCGGATCCGCCACTGGCTATGCAATGCTAATTGCAAATCTACCGACAGTATGTTACTCTGTACGGGCTTGGAATTCCTTCACGGATGAGGTAATCTAGTACCTCCTTGATAATATTTATACCACTGTTCATTTTATAGGCTATATCAGAATACAAGTACTTCTCTCATATGCTAAAATATAGCTTTGATGTTAAGGAACATTGCGAATCGATTTAACATTCTTGATAACGCTGGATTTGTTGACTATATCACATTGACACCGACGCTTTTGGCATGTTCTTTGCCTCAGATGCGTACACTCCTTATGTTGTTTGTTGTTTTGTTTTGTTTGTTTGTTGTTTTTTGTTAGCAAATTCTTCTTTTGCCTTCCACGACACCAGCAATCAAACTTGAATTTTCAGAGACGTTTCCTAAAAGAAATAATGCAAGTTCAGCTAAAATTAACTATAATATGTTTAATTTGTACATACACTTCTGATTTGATATTGCATGATCCACCCATTCATGACAACAATTTAGTAATGATCCAATGAATAATTGAACTGGTTTGATCTGATTTTATTTAATTGGATTTTTTGAAGTTTTCGTAAAAAAGGAGCTCTAAATCTTTTTCACTTTGTGACAAATCAAGGACATACATCTTTGATATCTGTGTATCAGTAATTAATTCAAAACACCGCAATACCAAACGCATTAGTGCTTTTCTTATTTCCTTGAAAGTACAATTTGCATCAATAGCTTTAAGCAAGATATGGATTAAAGAGTATAATTCTTATTATGGTATACACTATTATGCTCGTGTACTAAAAGATCGACGAAATTAAAAAAAAAAAGAGGTGGTGGAATCGGTTTCTATTTAAGAAGTGATGTGCAATTCGATCATTGATATGATCTACATATAATACTCCATACACTGCATCTCTTTTCATCGAAATTGTTAGCACTTACAAAAAATGCAATTCTTGGAGTTATATCGAAACCTAGTTTTCTGGAATCAGTTGAAACGACTCTCACTACTGTAAACACGGAAACTAAACTATTTTACATGATTGGGGATTATAGTATCAATCTGTTCAAAGTAAACTTTGACCCTCATGTAAATTTTCTTGAAATGTTTGTGACAATAATTTGTACCATCTAATTCATAGCCTAAGGCGTTTTGCTAATGACTCACTACTCTTATTGACAATAATTATATTCATCAATAACCTTGAAACTTCGTGTGGTACAATTGTAATAGACATAATTGATCATTTCCCAATGTTCTGCATTCAGTCTCAGTTTACTGAAATTCTAAAAGAACCGGATAATATATTGAAAAGACTATTTACTTTAAAAATATATATATATATAAATACCTTTATTACAAACCATCGGTACCATGCACGCGTTGGATCGTGAATGAAAACGATCCTAAATTAAGTTATGACTGCTTTCTTAAACAATACCAGCATGTATACGAAATATGAGATGTCTAGTAAATAATATAAAAGGAATTGATAAAGCATGTTTAGTGATGAATTTCGACAATTGAACAAAAAATAAATCTGAAGTTATAAAAATATTCGAATATTCCACTGCGTATAAACTCGCTGCATACAAGAAGTGCGGAAATAACTTAAAGGGCAATCCAACATTTGTAACAATTTGATTTGTGTGCAAGTAGAAAAATCGGATAACCAGATTGGTAAATGTTTGAACAAAATCAGATAAACATTAAGAAAGTCGAGATTTTGTAATCATTATACATATGGGAATTTCAAATTGGCGGAATCGGTACGGTCACGTGAATGAAGCGGCGGTCAAATTTCCCATTCGCTCCCACACCCAAAAAATGAATATAATGTCAATATTTCGAAATGTTCAACTTTGTAGGATGTTTTCCTTTTTGGAGGACCTATAGCAATGTGCTATCTACAATAGATTTTGAGTACTGCCCCGAGGGAAATGGCGCTCAGGAGAAAACCGGAATTTAATGATGTTTTGGTGTATGGCAAATGGGAGAGTTAACCGTGAATACGTCGTAAATAGAGATCTATATCACTGGTTCCGGTATTCTCTGAAATATTGAAGGGCTGTCACGGCTGTGTATAACTGCTTATTTTCATTTTGCATAAACATACTATTTTGGTTAACTCTCACTTTGGTTTTCCAACATCCTCTGCTTTAGTTGATTTTGCATGCCAAATTAAATTTTGTCGCGTCTTTTATAATCTGAAGTCGTGATAGGATTGTTTCTAGATATAAGAAATTATACTTGCAAAATTATTCAATCACGGAATACATGGAGTGTTATTAATGTGTTTTAAGAGCTACTTAACAAGCAGGAAAGAATTCGTCAAAATTAACGGTAATATTTCGTTTATACCAGCTGCTGTATGTGGAGTGCAAAGATGCTCTTTGCTGTGTCCTGTTTTATTTATTCTCTCTATAAATGACATGTGCAATATATCGGACAATTTGAAATGTATCTTATTCAGGCAAAACCAGTGTATTTATGTCACACAAAAATAGTTAAAATTTGAAAACAGGAATTTAGTAATGAACTGAACCAATTACTACCTTGCCTGAATGAATTAATTTTGAATGTTAATAGAGCTAACTATATGCTATTTACAAATATAAAGCTCAGCTTTAATGATAAAACTGCAGGTAAGTAATCACAACTTCCAACCGTGTATCAGTAACTAAATCCCTGGGAATAGAAATTGATTCACAACTTTCGTGGAATAAACAAAGTGGTGCTGTCTGCAACAAGCTCTCAAAATATATTGGTATCTTAAACAAATTTTGATTTCTTCCCCAATGTGTTTAAAGAAATTTGTGTAGACTCATTACTTCATGTGCTGAGGTATGGGCAATGACATAAACAGAATACTGAGAGTGAGGTTACATAAGAAAGTCATCCGATTATTATAAGGGAAGCTTGAGTTCTGGGAAAGGTAAAAAATAATTTGTGAGCTTTCTCAATCTTATTATGTTAGTTTGGAAGATTATCATAGTAGATATGTCCCCTGAAAAGTATTGCTCTTCAAATGCCCTCACATTCAGAATATGACAAGAAAGAACTGAATTTCTTATCATTTCGGTGATTCCAAAACCTTACAACATACACCAATCCATATGTGCTATATAATCAACCTTTCCCAATTGCCTTAGGACAGTTTCTTTCACAATTCAATCTCATGACCAGAACTCAATTTTATCTTTAAATTCCCATTACAGAACTCATACCAAACCTTTATTTTACAAACTGAAAGTTATTAATGTATTAGATATCTGTTAGTATCATATGGCTTGCTAAATGGACTTGTGTAACAATGTTCACTTCTAAATTATTTTACACTGAATGCTAGTTTCCATAAATATGAAAATAGAAATGCATCCAATTACCACCACGAATTGAAATAACTAAAATTGAATTATCGATTTCCTTTGATGGTCCAAAAATTTGGAATTCCATTCCCATAGTTATTCGAAATCGTCGAAGTCTGCAAACTTTTTAGATAAAGTATAAAATGTATTTAATCGAATTTCACGATGTGCATTAATTCACCAGGCTCTTAATTATTTTTTTAATGTATCGTTTTAATGTCAAGCCTCTAACATTAATAATTTCTATATTCATCGGTGGTGGGTTCTGGTATAAGGACCTTACTCCTTTTCATCTCTTCCCTTCGCTCTAATGATGTTTTATTTTGAAATATATTCTTATGTATGTCTACTATCATGATTGTAAACGTAATTATTGTAAATGTCATGTATTTCTTTAATGATGAGTGTAAGTAAACGAACTTTGAATAATTACTATTTCACGTAAGGCTTACATATCGGTATCTTGATCTGCATAGGAAATCAAAGATATTCACTCGTTTCGTCTTGGAAATTACAATCGCCTCGGTCAAATAGAAAACAAAATTGAGGGGTGAAGTTTTTCCTTCTCTCTTTCGTTTGTTTGTTTCATATTGGGATACATTGTGACCAACACATTCAAAGAGAATTTAATGTATTCCTTAATTTTTCAACGCTGTTAAAATCGAACGGTAAACACTGAATTAAAATGCTTTAAATTGTCAACAACAAAAAACAGCAACTTACCTTTGAAAGGAAGAAAATAGAGTAATCTTCCAAATTATATCTCACCTGATCGTCCAATGACCAATTTATCGCTAAAATGGCGCCTTACATCGTGTACAGTTCATCCCATGATGCCTGTTGTATAGAGAGCGCTTTAATAAAATCTTTGCTGATTTATTGTGAAATTATTGAAATATATTCAAACAGACTTGGGGGAAATAGTAACATGAATTATCAGTGATGAAATCCTCCATCAGATGTCGCAAAAGACTTTTGTATTAAATAATTCCCGGAAGAAATGTTATGTCAGTAAACATCCGCAAATTGGCAGGAATTTCAAGATACGTGCACATAACAAAAGTGATAGCGGGCGTTAAAAACGGGAAATTGTTGCTATCTGCTCGAGAAGTGAAACCAGAAAGTATATTGTATCCAAAGAAAGTCTTCAGGCGTTGATAACTAAGTCCGATGAATTTACGCTCCAAGAAAACAAACATTCGTTTGTTTTGTCATTATCCAAATTACGGGATTGATCAGATCGGGGTGTGAAATGAAGCCGTTATAGTTCCACTGGAAAGTACTACAGTGCATGGACTGAGACGAACAATTTACCGGATATAGTTCTATCTTTTAAAATTCATTCCATAAATTTATTCATGTATAGAACCTCAAGTACTTCTTGATAATAAAGAAATAATGTCAAAGAACCATCCTGGCCATGCACAGAGACTTAACTAGTCGACCTTGATTCATTCACTATTGTGTGATTCATACAACTACCACATCTGCCCATATCTCTGTACATCTGATGGTAGACTGATGAAAATTAGCACGCCGAAAAACGAAGGAAATTTTTGTCAGAACCAATTTCATGTCAACATGATTTTGATTTTAGATAGTTTTATACATGTATCTCTTTTAGATTTAAAAAAATAACATTTTTTCGAATTGCTGATCATGTAATAATCTTCAGTATCGTCAAAGAGTACTTGTCAAAGAGTACTTGTATTTAAATCAACTAAACATTTGTCCTTATTCTTTCCATTTTTTTCCCATGCACTTTGAATATTATGGAATTTTTAAAATGCAATTATGCAATGTTTCAAATTAAATAAGTGGAAAAATACTTTTTCAGGTTCAGCCTTTTTTTCTTTTACATAATACTCCATTAACAAAATTTAATAAAAATTAAATTTAACATCAGTAGGTATATCTCATCATTATTAACGTATAGTGTATAATTATTCATCGACACTAAAATGCAATTTTTTAATCCGTTGGATAAGTGAAACCAAACAAAAAAGGTAACAAAAATTTGGAATTGTCAGTTGTTCAACTACTCAAAATAAGAATAGACTTGACTAACGAATCCATGACTTCACCAACTCTATCGTACAAGGCAACCTTTATAAATTTAGATTATCATGAACAGAATTTTATTTAATCTTTGTCTATTTTACTTAGGGTACCCTAATCAGTGATAAAAACACTGTCATCTTTTAGGGCCCTGCGCAAAAGATACATTGAAATATAACATAATCCATGAATAAGAAATGATACAATGTAAACACAGCAAATGAACATCAAATCGTGAAACTTAACAAGTAATATGAACCATCTAGCTTATGCCAATCTTAAATGATTCAGGTAAACAATTTATCATAAGTATTTTTTTTTAATTCGTTCAGGCACCAAAAGGCAGGATCTTTCATTATGTCAAATAGATATACAAATCAAGTAAGAGGTGTATTTGGTATATGATAATATTGTCGAAATTATACCAGTATATTAGAAGAATGGAGACGGGACTTGATGAATTAACTTCATCGTAATGTTAAGAGTACTTTGTGAAGCACAGAAACCTGCGGAGATGTCAGTTCAATAATCCAATCCAGAACATTCAGGCCTAAAGAAATGCCTGCATCAGTAAAAGGGCAAACAAGCAGAAGGCTCGGGTAGACAAAGGTCGGTTCTTTGGAGATGGGCAACATATAACGGAATTTATGTTATTCTATTAGGGAAAAATAATCCGAATTGTTGGAAAGAAATATCGTCCAAAGATCAACGGTGTTTAAGCTACATCTCTAATAAATGCGTTCATTTAGAGAGTGTTTGATTAATATGTGTATAGTCAGTTTAATAAAAAGTAATATCTGAAAGTTATGATCAATTTATTTTAATATTCAACAGTTTTATAAATAACAAGATCATTGAGAACATACAACTGCATAAGGGTTAGATATCCGTGTAGCAAGAATACAGAGAAAACAAACAATTAAAACGTCTTATTTTAGATATGCATAAAAAGTGTTGGGAAGGCACAGGAAAACCAAAATCTATCGGTAACAATACCCCATTGGTTTGAATTTGTAAAAGCTAATTCCAAAAACCGAACCCTTATCATCGTTTTGCTTTGTAGACTGATTCTTTCCAACCCGGAAGAGATAAATATGTTGTCATATAATGACCTACTCTATTAATTATTAATGTGGCTCCGATGCTGTAATGCCTCTGGGTTGTCGATGTTGCAGTACTAACATGCTAATCGAAATATTTCTGGGCTAGACCTGTCAACTCTGCTTGTTCCAGCGCGGCCTTCATCTGAATTCGTTGTCCTTGTTTGTTTTTATCTCGCCAGTCAACGAGCATTTGTTGGGTTCCCAACCATGTGACTTTGCCACCTGCGTTGTTCTTTGCGACATATCTGTCTATATCTGCAAAGCTGAACCCAAGACGGATACCGAGTTTGCTTAACTTGGGGTTTATTCCAATGTCTTGGGCGAGAGCTGCCAGCATGAGATCTTCTATATTGGCCATCTTGAACACACCTTCTCCAGCAATTCGAGAAAAAAAGTAGGAAACCAAGGATATGTACTTAGTACTTCCAGGGGAAATTCCACAATCATATTAAAATTTACATTAAAAAGTACATTAACAATACAGCTCCTTGCACTCTCTACAGCTTAGAATGCCCTGAGTGCTAAATAGCATCGGCTCAAACGCTCCTCAGAAGAATTAAGGGATCCTAATAGCTATGGTATACTCAAAATGCAAAATATAGAAAGGAAATTTGCCATTCGCTAGGGAAGGGCAGGGGTATCTTCAATGCTAATTCATAACATTATAGAACAGGCCTACTTACGATTTGTATATTATATCTGTATCATAAATCTTTAATAAATGAGGAAGAATTCAATTCAAATTAACATTAATGTTCTTCCAATTAACTTTGACAACATTCTTCATCAGTTCAAATGGTAAAGTTTACATGTACATATAGGCCTACAGTAGCATGGATATAAACAAGAACTGGCAATACATAATAGAAGATGCGATCCAAATTAGCAGACGCCCGTAGCTTGTACGCCTGAATACACAGTGTATAATTGTACTCACAAATGTCTGCAAATTGTCAGCAAATACCGTGTGGCGTGTATAAATGAACGGCAACAAATGACTCCTACTATATTTTATTCTGGGTCTTGTAAAACTAACTGTATTATTGAATAAATGATCTTTACTCCAATTCCATGAAATTATAGGGATAAGTATTAAGTGAGTTCAGCTTGTCAATGTAGATATTATTTTCAATACCTCGGAGCAGGGGATTCTTCGTAGTACAAAGTGCAATAACGTCTTTGTTATTCATTCATCGATGACAGCTTCCACTGCGTTTTTTGTGAGCGTTATTGTTCCATTTGCTATACAAAGACCGATGGGAAATCCCACGCTGTATTATGGGGCCTCACACAAGAATATGCCAGTTTTTTTTTAAGAGAACATTGTCACAGGAAGTCACAGGAAATTTTCAAATTACTTTTGCTGTCAAAGGAGCCTGTAATAATTATCTTATCTTTGTATTTTGATAGGTAGGCGCTGCAGAAGTAGCCATATTAGTCATATTCTTCTATCAAATTATGTTCCAATAACGTTTAATAGATTAGCAGTCATTAATGCTGAAGAAGGGTTCAATATGCTTTCCCCATCCTACCTCTCTCCTGGTCTCCACTTCTCCACCTATTTCATCCTTACATCACTCAACGTTGTTTCTCCTTTCACGCACACTTTTTTTTCTTCACACACACACACCCACGCACCCTCACACACTTTTTTTTTTTGGTCTTTTCATAATTTTTATTTCTTGATTCAGATTTTCAAAATGAATATTCCAAATTAAGCATTGATTACACAATATTAATCAACATGCCAATAAACAATACAAATAATAATGTAATTTCATTACATGCCATTCATAAATGAATAACCACGCACACACGCACACACGCACACGCACCCCAAACCATAGCCTAAAGCCCCAAACACACGATCACACACTTACATCATCACGCTCTTACACCTACACCAACCCACACGGTCACATGCTGTTACACCTTTCACATTTTCTAAATGAATATTACAAATTAATCATTGATTACAAAATATTAGTCAACATGGCAATAAACAATACACATAATAATATAATTCCATTACATGCCATTCAGCACACACTCATGCACCCCCCCCCCCCCCCACACACACACACACCCTCACACATTGTATTGTTTTCTCCTATTGTATTTTGTACCCCGCAGGCACTTCTCTTATTGTATTTTGTACCCCACAAGCATGACGGAATAAAGGCCATCATTGTGCTCTTTTGCTCTCTGAACACCACAACTGAATCTATGTAAGCCCACACGCACGCACACAAACGCACACTTTTTTTGTCGTTTCATTATTTTTATTCCTTGATTCAGATTTTCAAAATGAATATTACAAATTAAGCATTGATTACACAATATTAGTCAACATGGCAATAAACAATACAAATAATATAATTCCATTACATGCCATTCATAAATGAATAACCACGCACACACGCACGCACGCACACGCACCCCAAACCATAGCCTAAAGCCCCAAACACACGATCACACACTTATATCATCACGCTCTTACACCTACACCAGCCCACACGGTCAGCATGGTCAGGAGCTCACTTGCACACACATCATGCACATGCTGTTACACCTTTCCCCTTTGACTCATGCAGGTACATGAACCGATATCATCAATCAACCTTGTTTATTGATCTAGTGGAGTTTGTTTTTACTCAAAGTGTCGTTCTTTTAATACAAATACTTATTTCATACAATCCCTTTGTATGGTATTAATATTCAACGTCTTTTAACATGGTTACTATATATACAAATATTATATATACAAATACTTATTTCATACAATCCCTTTGTATGGTATTAATATTCAACGTCTTTTAACATGGTTACTGTCGTGTTATACAGTGTGTCCCAGCAAAAAGGAAGCCGGATTTCATGGCATAAATCATAATGAATAATTTCCTTGATGAGGTATACATGTATGAAGAGCTCTGCTTCTCTTCTTTCGTGTGATGCACAATTTATTATTCATAATTCACACATGATTGAAAAGTGGTGGTACCAAAATTTGCACGCACAAATTGCAAATTTGAGTCAGTTTTTAGGGTAGTAAGCGTAAATATAGAGCATTGGGGCACATTTCATCATGATCAACAATACTTTCAGTAAGTTTACCGTGACCTAATTACATGCAAATGTTCTCTGGTAATTAATAATAGCAATATCATATCGGCGCTTAAGGCCTACTTCACACTTCAAACTTGTATAGAGTATAGTCACGTACACATGCACTTTGTAAAGAGATCGTCAAACCTTCGCTATTGGCTTTCTGGCACCAGCGAAAACTACTTTACTTCCAAGCTTTGACGAGAAGAGGGTTCCCAAAAGTACTATCCCATACCTCCGCTGTCACACTTTCTGGAAAGGCAATCTCATTTTGGCCAACAATGTTGCAAGATTGGTATCATGTGGAATATAAGTCAACATACCGGTGCACACATTTATGTATACCCAGACGTTGTGTTTCCGGACACGTTGGTTATCCAGACAGGTCATTATTAAACAATAAATTGAAAAAGTTTTCATGCAAATTGTTACAAAACTTTCACAGGATAGGTTTAAATTTATTTGAATCGCAAATATTCACTAATTTTAGTGTAAACTGATGCATATTTTTCGTAAAATCCGACGGCAAAATTTGACAGCCTAATTATGCTAAGTGTCTGAACACACAACCTTCCCATAATACAAAGCCTACAAGATCAAAAAATACAAACGTGTTTATAAATGACTTGGGTATTAATTTTTGAAAAAGATAATATAGATGACAGCCAATATTACGACAATGACTGCTATGAAAATCATGTAGGTAGGGATCCTGTTTGTCAAAGAAGGTGGTTGTGGTTTTGGAAGCTTTGGGGTTTGTCCCGGAAGCTTATCGATTTTTCTATGGGGCTCCCTGTGCTGTCTGTTTGTGGATGTCATAGGTTCCTCCTCAGGCTCAGAACCTAAAAGAGATGATCAAGATGAACATCAAATACACGTCAAATATCATTCATTTACTTTTCCGGTGCATCTAGGGGAATGAACCCTGTCTGTTTGGGTCTATTTGTTTGTTGTTTGCATTTCCTTTTCAGTAGCATACAATGAATACAAATACGGCAGATAGCACAATTCAGATGTATCAATAATCCGTTCATCTTTTAGGTCTGCAGGACCACGTTTCATATAAAACAAAGCAAAAAGTAAACATTTTGCGAGACTATTTGTTTTTAAAAGACGCACTTCGTAAAACAGGCTCTCGCAAAGCGTAAAACCCCGGAAATTTCGAGAAGAAGGTTTACTAAGTAGTGAGATAAAGCGTTATGAAATTCCATGATACAACCATAATATGGGTGTGAATAGTAGATAAAGAATAACACAACAGATGAAACGCAAAAATGATGATACCAGATAGTCATTTCTGTGTTTAGTTTCTTTTATAAATTATGCTCCTTACTTATAGAGAACAAAAGAATTATGGACACTTTAATAGTTATTCTCAAGTGAATTTATTTACATTCAGGAACCGCATATATTCCAGGTTTCCCCTGCATCCAATAAATCATTTTAAGAAGATTTCAGTATACATGTATCTAAATATGCCCATAATCATATTTGTTAGGATTGAAAAAATTGCATAATTATACCCCAATGTGCAACTTCTAAAGAAAATGTTAAAGCCTGTGCGCAATTATTGCACGTGGGCTTTCCATATTTCATGTATTTGGCATTTCATTGGTAAACTTTAACAGGGAATTTATGACATGTCTTCGATCATAACTGGGAAATATCAAAATACTAATATTTCCAAACGACTGTACACCTGTTTTCTTAATTCTTCTGAAGGAAAGAAAATGGAAAGAATTTGCAACTATATATTGCCCTCGGTTTTCAAGCTATATTGTAATATTTACTATAAGATGCTTCCTTTTATTAGGCTTTCGTGTTCAAAATATCAAATTTTCGAAGGATGGGAGGGAAAATCACGCTCATGGAGTGAATCACGTGAATAAGCAAATACCCATTCCCAGTTTGCGCTCAGATTACCATCTAGGTTCCAACATGTGTGCCCATGAAAAGACGCTGTTCCGGAGAAAAGAAATTATATTAATCATTTATTTTCGGGGTTTCGTAAAGCTTTGAATGTTCATTAATCTATACTAAAAAGGAAAAGGGATGTGAGAAGGGTAGAGAGTGCACGGGGAGAAAGAAAAAGAGAAGAACAGGGAAAGAGAGAGAGACTAACAGACAGACAAACACAGGCGGAAGATGTTACTTGATTATATTACCTGGTATATGACGTTCAGCAGGTGGTAGGTTTAGAGGCTGACCAATGCCTGTGTCAGCGTGGTCAGGGACGTCAATCCCAGTCTTAATCAATTCTAGAAAGAAACGAAAATATAAGAGATACTAATAGCAATATACTAATTTCTTTTCTTTTTTTTGCCCCTCATCTTCACACAAGACACACATACACACAACAGACACTCTCTCTCACTCTTTCTCTCTCTCTCTCTCTCTTTCTCTACTTAATCTATCTTTTATTCTCCATGTCTGTCTCTCTGTATCTGTCTCTCTCCCTCTCTTTCTCTTCTACTCTCCCACTCTTTTTTCTTGCTCTTTCTTTCTTCATTTTCCCTAAATTGTCTGCCCCCTTATGTTTAGAGGAATACTTTCATGTAGGTGACGAACTGGTGAGGTTTGGAAAAGAAAGGAAGCTGGAGATTAAATAAATGAATACGCTATATCTAACTTCAATTTTAGCATCCTTTATGATAATTCCAAACATACATTATCAGTGTCCATCAAACGATAATACTAGTCCCCCCTCCCTCTACCTCCCTTCAGGTGGAAAAAACCCTCGAACACCCTCTACACACTCACTTACCCGACTACAGTCATCGCACATGCAACATGCATTTATTGCATATGAGATTGGTCTAGTTACTTTTCAAAATTATAATCAGAATATTTCTGAACACATTGTAATCTAATTAAATTAGACGGTTGTTTTTGTGTTTTTTTATAATATATGTATGTAAAAGAGTCCACGTACCCTTTTCGATTAAATCGGCAGAGGACTTCATATTACTGTTCAAAAAAATGGATCGTAGATTCAAAGCACTCCCACTGCCGGTTCCATGTTCCATAACGTATCTTGAGATCAAATTTCCTATTGCCTCTTGTGGATTTAGCACGAGAGCTCCCTGCCTCGCCGCGTTATTACCCACAGCTCTGCTGAAACCAAGAATAATGCTTAGTTTTCCCGCAGAGACTTGTCCTAGGTCAATATCTTCAGACAGTTTTAGCAAGAACTTTTCATTCTTAAGAACTTCATCTGCCATGATTACCTGGAATAAAAAGAAATTACGAAATAAGTAAAGATCCATGATGAGCAGTGGTTGAGGTAAAACATAGAGAAATGTCAGTACTGCTACAAAAATAGATTTTCTTTGTCTTAAGGGCATAGCTGCACGGATACGCAGTTGAAAAAAAAGTTGATCTAACGTGTTGCAGCATTATTTACAGAAAATATCTACCTAAAATTCTGTTCAATTCAGTTCAGTTTATATATTTAAATACAGTGATTAAAAGAGAAGGAGATGTATTGGAGGATTATAAAGGGGCAAAATTTAAGCATATTTCATAATCTACACTTAGTACTGACAGTATTTGATGTATGTCACAAAGGTTACTATAATTATTATTTTATTTATATATTAGATTATTTTATTAGTTTAATAACGAAATGAAAATATCTCTTTTATAGCTCCTTGCCCTTAGAATTATTAACATAATGTAAAATATACTCACGTTATTTAGAATTAACTCGTGAAAATTGTAAGAAAATACCGCGAACAAATCCAGGTGATTTAGACACTGGTATCAAGCAACTGTTGTTGTGCTATAAAACCTGTATTCATGAACATTCAAAACATGCAGCTAAATTTTTACACTGTGACCCCCACCTGGTGTAAACAGCTATGGAATGACGACAGACTCAGCTATTATAATTCATTTCACAATTTTTGAAAACAGTTTTTTTTTTCTACTAAAAGACTATCGAGCTTAAAAATCGATAGAGTACAAAGTACACGGAATACAGTCTGTTGTTGCAATGACATTATATTATTTCATGCCCCTCTTTGCAGTGCCTTCTCGTTTTATCCAAACAAAATACAAAGCTCTGATCTGCGCTAAAGTATAATGCAAGCCCATAATTACTGAATTTTGGTTCGGATTGCCCATTTAAAGCAGTTATTGAAGTGGTTTATTCACTACATAGAAAATAAACCAAAAGTTTATTTTGTATTTATAATAGCAACGCTGGTATATTTCTCAAAATATCGAGTTGTTTCTTTTCTTTTTCGATTAGTTGAAATTATTAACTTAAACTTAAAATGATTCATTGCTGGCTTTAAGTCGGAAATTGATTTCTGAGACCGATGTAAAAAGAAGTAGTGTAGTTGCAAATGAGAATGATGTTTATTTTTAAATATCTGTTTGTTTCGTAGACCTTGCCTTTTCATCTCTTTGTGACCCTGTTATGCTTGTTGTAATTAAAATAGTTTCTATAGAAAATTTGGCTGAAAATACAAACAAATGTTCTTAGTAAAATCGAATTGGGATTTCCCTGATGATTGAAAAGGAATACAACAAAAATTTCAAGTTTGCTCTTATTTACATGTGGTGATTTATTGACTGCAAATAGTACGTATTATCTACATTCAGCGAGTACATAGTTGTTTTGCTTCACTTCTGTATGGCATAGATTAGTGTATGATCCTATTGATTCGGCGTTTCATTAATTTTCCAGCGCAGCGTGATATTTTGTTATGCCGTCATAACTGAAAAGATCGAGGTTTTCCCCTCATTATTTAATCTGTTTTTTTTTTATAATCCAAATACGCTGGTATGGGTATCATGTCTTCATTGATTACTCGTATTAAAAGAATAGAATATTTAATGTGTGCGGGTGAAAATCCAAATATGACGCAATGTAATGTAATGCATAAAATGCACATATGAATAGAAGCAATGTTGTGTGTTTTGTGGGTTTTCTGCATTTTAAAGATAATCACTCGCTTCCACCTGAAATGTATTATAATGGAAGGCCTAAAGCAAAAACAATGGCAATATATAGTCGAATATTTCTGAGTTCCTTTGAGGAAAAAACCTACGTTAGCTACTAAATATATTTTCGTTAATTTCTCAATGCTTATTTCAACTTTTGTAAGATGAGCATTTTAAAAACTTAACAACTTGTAAAATAAATAAGAAACAAGCAAGAAACTAACCTCATAAAACGAGAGAAAAGACGAATTGATCCAAAGTCTTGTTACCAAACGTTTTGTTAAAATGGCGCCCAGATCAGATGTTAGCATAAAACCATTCAACACAATACTGTTGAAGGGATAGCTTATCATATCGTGATGAAATTGAACATATTCAGAATAAATTTATTAATGAAGTATGTCGATCCACATGTTTTCGAAAATGATTTTACTTTTAAACTTGAGTTATGAATGATGAGCTTTTCCACCGAAGTTCAAACATGAATTTCTTTGTACATTTTACTCACTCTAAAGTGTTACTAATCACTACTCCTCAAATTGGCAGCACAATGTCATAACGCAAAGGTGGGAACGTATATATCAGAAGGAGCATTTCATCTCCATCCTGGAGGAGTAGAATGCTGATATATTTCAGGAAAGCATTAGGACAACCGAAAGTCTGTCACTTCTGCCGCTAGATTCCTTGTATGACGGGTAATTACTTGTTTCTACCGGGGTAGTCCGAAAGGTTGGATAGCGTCGCGTCGCGTCGCGTTGACGCGAACGCCACCGTTCGTCCAAAGCCCCCCCCCCCCCCGGGTTTGACCGAAAGGGTGCGTTGGGAGCGTTGGGCGCGTCGGGTCGCGTCGCGTAGAGTACCTTTATATAGAGAGTAGCGACATGGACGTCTGACTTTTCTGGACACAAAATGGCGTTTGAATTCTTTCTATTGAGAACACCCAGGTGCTCATCGGAAGTGAAAAGAAACGTTGCATAGCAGTGGAAACAAAATGGCGTTCAAATCATGAGTTGTCGCTACTCTCTTTATATAGGTACTCTAGCGTCGCGTTGACTGGAACGCCACCATTCGTCCAAAGCACCCCCGGTTTTGCCGAAAGAGTGCGTTGACTTGTTAAATCAGGGGCGGATCCTGGATTTTGTAACAAGGTGGGGGCACAGAAATGCAGGTCTGTCATCTGGGGCGGATCCAAGATTTTGTAAAAAGGGGGGCACAGAAATGCAGATCTGTCATCAGAGGCGGATCAAGGATTTTGTAAAAAGGGGGGGGGCACAGAAATGCAGGGCTGTCATGAGGGGCGGATCCAGGGTTTTGTAAGGGAGGCACAGATATGCAGGGCTGTCAACTTTGGAGGTAGATCCGTATTTTAAATCGTTCAGTCGGGGTGGGGAGTGGCGAGAATTTTGGGGTTTTTTGGCCAGCCCTCCAAATGTCGCTCAGTGAAGGGGGGAGATCAGATTTTATGGGGTCCACTTTTCCTCCCATAATTCTCTGACAAGCAACAAAAGGGTTTATCAGTTCTAAAAGGGGGCGGGGAACAAAGCATACTTTTCTTTCAAAAGGAGGGGCACGGGCCGGGATCCGTATATATCTGCTACTGTCATTAATACTATGATAGAAAAATTCCAACGCAAGCTTTCTGCAAAACCTAGAGGGGGTCCTGGATCCGCCCCTGATGACATACCTGCATTTCTGTGCCCCCTTTTTTTTTACAAACTCCTGGATCTGCCCCTGATGACAGACCTCAATTTCTACCCCCCCCCCCCCTCTTTACAAAATCCTGGATCCGCCCCTGATAACAGCCCTGTATTACTGTGCCCCCTTTTTTTAAAACAAAATCCTGGATCCGCCCCTGATAATGATGATAATGATAACAATATCTAGAAAAAGTCAACGCACCCTTTCGGCAAAATCAGGGGTGCTTTGGACACATGGTGACGTTCGCGTCAACGCGACGAGACGCGACCCTACCCACCATTTATATCAATAAGAAGGGGAGGGTGTGTTTGAAAATGTTCGGCTTGAATCTTTAATTATTTTAGAGGGGGATAGGTGAAGCAGAAATTGCACAGTGTAAAGTCTTCTGGCGAAATTATTTTTTCCACAAAGAAGACAAACATGCCTATTCGCATAATATGATCAATCCAAAAAGTATTGAACAGAGATGATGCAAGATGTGATCCAGATGAATGAGAGCATACAGCTTTTTCTTATATACTGCTGCCAATGCTTTGTCACCCATTACAATACAGGTAATGTGGTGAGAACTAAACATTCAGTACTTATAAAAACATCTGCCTTGATCTTAATGAAGTTGCAAGCTTGTATATTATTAAGAATTGAACGACAGAGGATCGGGGAATCCCAATTGAATGTGATAATAGTTTGGGTATTTAGCTGCCCATTATTCAAAACAGAAACTTTCTTTAGTTGAAAACCGTAACTGGCGCCAATATATGAAGAGAGATAAAGGCATTGGAATATAATCTTTTGTGCACTTACTTTTCCATTTTATTTATTTATTTATTTTTTTTGTTATCTAAAAGGAACTCATAATTCCTCCCCAACTTACATCCATCTCTGCTTTTCACTTCCACTTCCCTTGCTTTTTCACGCACACACTGAAATAGACTACAATACCGCTCCTTTCATATCTTTTTTCTCCCTCTCTCTTTCTTTCTATCTCTCCCTCGCCCACGCCCTCATTCCTCTCACACACCGCACACACACCCGCCTCCACAGCGGACAAATCTAATTTCACCAAACCTCTTCCCTTTCTCTTCACCAATTAACCTGTCATCCTTTCATCTTCTCTCTCTCTCTCTCTCTCTCTCTCTTCCTTTTAAAATGTAATTTAATGTTACACAATGTCTCTCTTTATATAAAATTACAATAACAGAATGGGAATAATGTTGCATGATGAAATATATTGTCAAATGAAATTCATAAATTTGCAGTCATTTAAACTTATCATTAAAACAATTTGTAAAAGTGTCATTACATGGATATTAAAAGCCCAACTGGTAAAACATCAAGAATCATAAAGAAAGTTTATAGAGTGTGACAAAAAAAGAGGGCAGCACAAACGAGTGGAAGAGAGAAAAAAGAAAGAAAGAGAAAGACCGAGAAAGTAGAAGAAAAATATGGAGACGGGGAAGCATGAGGAAAGGATTTACAAATTCATTAGGCTATGACATATACGATACATTTCTAATGACAGCTACAATTGTCCGAAATATATTTTTTCAAATTCATTATGGTTTTTATATACAATCTAAATGAATCATGTAATAATAATGTACGATACAAATTATGTTTGCTTCAAAACTTCATGTTCTTGTTCTTCATTGGTTGAAATATCCTTTAAATATATATAGGCAACTATTACTTCTTGTTTAGTTTTATACTGTATCAAATGTTTTATTTATATTTATTGGCATAAAAATGCTCTTCATTTTGGAAGCAAACATATTGTGTTGTAAACTTGACATATTGTAATGAACAAGTATTGTTCAAAAAGCAAAAAAAAAAAATAATTATATTATATCCTACATCATAAAGTTCTCGTGCAAGGATTGGCTACAAAATGGATATCGCGTGACGTCAGACCTCCGTATATTTTTCGCTATACCGATATTGTGACGTTATGTTATTCTGGGGCGGTATACTGGATAATGTTGTATCTCTAAGATTGTTGAATCTCCACACTTAAGATAAACTTGGTATTCTGAAAATTGTTTTAACTTTTGTTGTATCTTTGTTCACTCTGCGCATTATCCTAATTTACATATGCGCGCTGAAGATATTATCATGAGATAATTGGTATTCTGAAAATTATTTTATCTTTTGTTGTATCTTATCTTCCATGATAACTACAAGAAAACTTACAACAGCGTCTAGCTGTTGTATCTCATAATCTCGGCAATTTATCTAGCTCAGAATCAGACAGTACATACTGTGTGATTCAAGATCTCATGGAGAAGACATTTTAAAGAAATTACAGGTGGAATTCGATGATTTTACATCAATATGTGACTTGGTTCGAGCAAAAAAGGTCCAATAGCACATGGAGCATTATAAAACGCGTAATTTAATATCTACGCCCGAAACTGATATAGGCGCAAAGCCCATCCTTATGTTTGATATAAGGGGTTCTCTAATTGGTTAGGCCCCTAACCTACTTTAAAATCCATCTTGGTTGGTAAATTGTAAAAAAATGGGCGTGTCAAAGATAATATATCCTTAAATCAAATTTCAGAATACCAACTTACAACAATATTAGTGAGTTATTATCTCCGGAAGATACAACAAAAGTTACAATTTTCAGAATACCACCCCTGGATATTTGGAAGCTATCGATATCACGAGAGTGTATCGCGATAATGTTTGTACCTGACGAGCCTCTCAGTGTATGTATATAGGTTTACTCCCATTCTACATTTTAGTTTTTATTTTGTATTTATCTAGGCTTACTCTAGCAGGATATAAATCAGATGCTTCCATACACTCTCTTCGAGGCACCAGTTGAGATTATGGATTCTTCGGTGACTGGCATAGCTACTTGTTTTTGAGGGGTGCCAGTCACCTCAGAGAATCCATAATTTCAAATGGAGCCTCTCAGTGTAAGCTATATTTGATTATTATGTACTTGGTCTGACATGAATAGTTGTTATTGTTTTGGTTTGGCAAATTCTTTGTCGCCAACTCCATGCAGGCCTAACAGTTATGGTGTTGATTACGAATAAGATCGACAATATTTTTATTGATTGTTGTTTGTGTCCTTGTTCCCCCAGCCGTACCAGTTGGCGCATGTTGGTTTCGATATATATATATATATATATATGTAGAATCCTGAAAATTTTGAGAGTCAATAGCTTAATTCACAAACTGGGTTAGGGAATTAAATTGTGAAGGAGATAATAAGAAGGTGAACTGAAGGTGATTCAAAGAATATAAAAGAAGAATACAAGGTGAACATCCGGGCAAATTTCCATAACAAACCCAATTTTAGTCAGAGAGAAACATAATTTGGGAACTGGGACAAGAGTAAACACCGGATCTCCGAATAGTAAAATGTTATGAAATTTGAATGGGAGTATATTACTATTAAAATAATAAGAAATTATCAAAGGGGTTACTGCTAGTTAGGGCAGTGGAAGGTGTGCAAAATTTTAATCGATCGGAGGAATAAAGACAATTGATTGGTTAAAAGGTATTGAAATGGGCAGAAGGGGTGTGGCAGTTGTGAAATTCCGCTCAATGGAAAAGTGGTATAAAAAGATGCTCCGAGTTAGACAGCGAAAAGCGAGAGGCGAGAGTCGAGAGCCGAGTCCGGGAAAAGCAATAAGGAGGGCTTCTTCGGCAGAGTAACCTACACATTTGAAGGTTTTGGAGATTTTCTACCAGGGAGTAGAAAATTGTCTTCTGACAAGAATGTCTTTTTGACTAAAGCAGACGAGAACTTTGTAAATTTTTCTGTTCCTGAATTAATTTACCCGGACGTCGTCAAGTAGGCCTATCCCAGCAATTATGACCGACAAGTCTTCATCAGAACTCGAATAATTACTTTCTACTGTTCGTCTTCGTGGCTGAACTATGCATTAATACCAGATAGTTGTTTCCTTCAAAGTTAAATCGATTACTGCTGAATCAACACTCGAAGCTGACATTTATATGTAGACGATCACCACTACCCCGGCGGCCAGTCCAGCGACGACCACTCCCCTGCGATTCGGACTGTGAATCATCCCAGCCGCGAGGAGACATAGTTGATCCCCCCCCCCCCTTAATTTAAATTTTAATATAAAGTTCGTTCTGAGATCTCATGCGCAAAGTTGCATTGAATACACAGTACTGTGAGTATAAATGATTTTATGTTCTTTTGTTTCTGATTGTAACCGGAAGAACTTAATAATAATAATGACGAAAGAAATAAAGACACCAAGGGTACAGAGTTAAAAATTTATATAATTAGCAAAGCAGTTATTTGTGATGTAAGTTACACTTTACTCCTTAAGTGAGATACGGGAGGAGAGTGAGAATTGTGAATGGTCTGTGTGGGTACGATAACATACCCGAAGAAAAACACAGTTATCGTCTGCCCATCCCAGGCGTCGCCCTCGAACACTTGGGGTGTTGCAGCATATATATATGACACTGAAAGGTCCACTACAACCCAAATGCAAGTTGATTTCTGTTAATGTGCAAGGATGCATACAACTCATATTTTGTTATTCAAACATCTAAACATCTAAACTCCACCCTAAAAAATGTTCCAGATCTCATTTCTGCAGTGACATCATCTGTCAATGATTAGTGAGCTAAGGAGAGACAGTGGTATGTAGCTTTGCCAGAGATGACCATCTGTTCTCGTAGACCATACAATGCCTACATAGTAGTTGCTATGTCAGACATGCTGTAGCATCACCAGGAAAAGAATGGTAATGAAGAGGTATTGTTTAAAAACATGCAATTTTATTGTGAGCATATGCTGAGCTGGGGGAAGTTACATTCCAATGTCTATTGTAGAATGTTAGTGTAGCTGACTGATGATTGACAGATGATGATGTCATTGTAGGACTGAGATCTGCAGATTTTCTGAAAGATCACATTACAAGAAAATTCCATCAAAATAAATATTGGCTTAATACTTATTATTGCATAGATGGCATGAATTAAACAAGGTTATCCAAATTCAACGCTTTGAAACATTTGAAGTAATGATTATTATCAATTGTAAAACTGTAAAATACAGCCCCCGATATAGCAGCTGAGACACACCAGGGACCAGTCCTGTCTAAGCAGACGAGGTCCCATAACATCTTACACATTTTTCAGTGCCTGTTTTGTCATCTCCTCTTCACTTATTTCTCTTACTTGACTAGCGTCAGTCTTAAAGGACAAGTAACCCCACGTGATATTCTAGATGCACCTATTGTCTGCTACGTCTTTCCATGGAGGCTGCCATTTTGTGCATGACACGGATCATTAGGTACCATATGCATTGATAATAGCCTACCTTTACAACAGATACGTCGCTTTGTTCTGATTGTATTACGATTGTTATTGGCCATGGGCCTAGATAATTGACGACCCATGAGTTCTAATAGCCATCCTGTAAAGCAGATTCCTCGCTTTGTTTTGGTATTGTTACGATTGTCTCCGTCCTTGACGTCAATTCTCCGTCCTTGACGTATATTTTTTATGAAGTATATTTTTTATGAACAAATTAAGACCTTTTAAAAAATATATAAAACTAAACTTACATTTCAGAATATGTGACTTTATCTAATATATATTTGTCCTCTAAAAATCAATTACAAGTTAACGATGAAGGAAATTTTACTTGGGATGAAAAATATGTTCGTGTACACATAAAGTAATGGCAGCCCCCTTATTATTGCTAGCAGACGATAACTTGGCTGGAAAATAGTGATTTATATCTATATCCTGTGTTTTTACATGAAATTGCATGTATCAAATAAGAGGCATATACTACACCATTCAAAATAAGCTAATTCATACGCTGAGGTTAATTTCCCTTTAATGTTAGTCTGTTGCCTCCCTCTTAAAGGGAAATCCAACCTTAATGGCAAGTTGCTCTGAAAGAAAGAGGAAAGATCAGAGAAGCAGATTGGTAAAAGTTTGAACGAAATCGGACAAGCAATAAGAAAGTTATAAAATTTTGAAAGTTGTAATCACTATACCTATGGGATTTCAAATTGGCTGAATAGGTAATGTCCCTGTGATGAAGATGTGGACAACTCCCCCATTTGCTCCAACACACAAAATGACTAATATGTAATTTTCTTCCCAATGTATTACTCAGTAATATTTTTTTCTTTAATGAGGACCTATAACGATATGCTATCTGCAATATATTTTGAGTACTGCCCCGAGGGTAAATTCGCTTCAGAGAAAACCGCAAATTAATGGTATTTTTGTGTACGACAAATGGGAGAGTTGTCCACAAGAATGTCACAATCGACTCACCAAATTGCCAATTTGAGATTCGCATAGATGTAGTGATCTCATTTTTCAAACATCCATAAATTTCTTTTTCCTTGTCCGATTTCTTTCAAACTTTCACCATCCTGTTTTTTCTTATTTTTCTGCTTTCATACAAATCAACTTATTACCAAGGTTGGATTGCCCTTTAACTTCGTGTATGGTATTATTTTGATGAAAAATGCAGCGTTAAAAAAATAAAGGAATCAGTCACTTGTAAACAAAATAAGACGCAATTGTATTTTCAGCTGCTTGCACCGGCGCATGTTCGGCGTTTCAAGAGGGAACGAATACCATCCGTGCTATTATTCGGAGGGCTTTTCAATTTGAAAGTGGGGTTTATTTCATTGATCATTGACCCTCACTATGAACATGGAAAACAAAGAAGCGGACAAAATATACAGCTCCTCATTGTACCTTCCGCACTGGTTCTTGTAGACCAAAGAACATCCCTTCATTGCTATTATGTAAAAAATATGTAGAACAGGTGTCACATGCATATTCACCTGGGCCCATGTGCATAAAAGGCTACTTGGCCTAGTTGGCAACTAAAATGGACTTAAGTTGCTTACTAAGCCTAGATGATTATTAATTGTGATGCATAAAACCCAACTAGATATAGTAACATTCTAAAATTCTGGCAAAAGTTAGAGTTGATCTGGGGTACCTCTAAGTCACTAGATGACAACTAGATGACATCTATGACATGTTTAAACTCTTCATATTTGTCGGCCAAGAACAGGTTTTCGTCTTGAGTAAAATTAATTTTTCTTGGACGCTTGAGACTCATGGTTGTAGTTGTAACTTTATGTACTAGCTGTAGCAACCTTGTATAGAGATTTTATGAATTTCTACAAAATGTAAGTACTGGGCAGTAATGCAATGTTACAAAGACCCTTAGAAATGAGTTATGCTCATTTGGAATGTGGTTCGAAGCTCAAACACAATAATCTTGTCTACAAGCCTATTGAATCTGACATAATCACCTCCTCTCCAAGGCCATAGCACCCAACTCATTTACACACCAAATTGTCCTAGTATGCAACTAGTAAGCAATGTGCCTAGTGAGGTTTTATGCAACACAAATTAGTTGCCAACTCCGTAGGTATAAACTAGGGAATTTATAATCTTACTAAGCACTAGTTGCCAGGTAAACTAGTAGCCTTTTATGCACATGGGCCCAGTTCTACTTATTTTACAAACTAGCGATGAAGGGATGTTCTTTTGGCTACCAGAACAATTGTGGAGGGTACAATGAGGAGCTGTATATTTTGTCCGCTTTCTTTTGTCATCGTGTTCATAGTGCCTTCCCCTGTGTATTTACAATCAAACGGTTTTAGTTATCAGAATCAGTTTCACTTTCCCTTTTAGAATGGTGTGAAATAAGGTCATGTTTAAATATACAAAACTCTTTATAATTTGATAAATAATTGCATTGCAATTACGTTCATTCATTATAGGACGTCGTCTGCTTAAGCAGGATTGGTCCCTAGTGTGACGACATCAAAACATCGCTATATTTCTTGCGAATCCTCGGATATTCCAGATGCTGACAAGAGCTTTTATTTATGTTGTTTTTATAATCATCAGATACGCAGTTGACATAAAACTTATACGATTGCCATCTGTAAGCTTCCCAGTTTCTAGTGATACATTAATTGCCATATTTGTGATTTTCTTTGGATAGCTACTTTAAGGGTGGAGCTTGGGAGGTTGGTAAGAATATTTCAAAAAACATTTAAAAATCTATAAAACATATTTAGATGTTTGAATAACTGAATATTAGTTGTATGTATCCCTGCAAATCAACAGCAAAAACTTGCATATGGGTTGCGTTTGGTTCCAGGGGCCCTTTAAGCTACATGAAACCAATTAATGATGTACTATTGATTAAATATTTTATGACTTTAAAAGTACATATTTTGACAGATTTTACCGATTTATTTGGTCTGCTTTTTCATCTCATTTGTCTACCTTGAAAGTTAAGACTTCGGTAAACATAAGGCTGATCCAAATTTCCCATCATTCTTCGCTTCATTTATTCAGTTCACTTTGACGCTTGGTCGGCGGAAATTTAGTTATTCACAGTACCTGACTTGTACACTTATAATGCATTCCAAATTTGAACATCATGGGCTTTATCCAACCAGGAACTCGAAGACTGGTGAGTTTATTTATATATTTTTTATGTAAGAGACATATAAAACTCTTACAAATACATGGGCTAACAAATAGTGTCACCAAACCATCCTGTAGAGATTTTATCTTTTCTTTTGTACATCATAACGACAACGCAAACATATGGCTAAAATATTTTTTAAAATATATAATTGATTGTGATCTCGAAAAGTTTAAAAACGGCTTCTAATCTAGAATAATGATCAAAACTTAAAATGTTGATATTTTGGAGATGAAATGCCATATTGAGGTAATGAATTCTTTTTTTTTTTCGCCCAACTGACCGTGCTTGAATCCAGTGTTCTGAGGCATATATATATATAACCATGGGATTCATTAAGCCATTCAATATTGTTGTCGCAATGCAATATCTCCAGCCAATGCTTCAAGCATAATTCTCAGTCTTACAGCCTCTTAAAAACCAAGTGCCAAAGATGCAGTCTTTCTTCCACTTTACCCACTTCATAGTGAGTGACCGTCTCCGTTTCTGTTCTTGCAAATCAGAACATCTCCTGGATGTGCTCTTTTCAACAGTCTTCCATCTTGTCATCCAGAACGAAATATTGTTCTCGAATATATACTCTTTTCAACGAAGTACACAAAAAGAGTCCATTGCAGGAAAAGGTGACATAATGTAGAGGCCTCTATGAAAAGTCTCTATAATTGATATAGGCGATAGCAAGAATGGCGACTGCGATTGTTGTTACCAATGTAATGATTCTGTCTGTTGTAGAGGGCGGCTGTTGAGGCTCGTGGGTGTGGCCATGCTTAGACGCCACTGGCTTCTTGGTAGAATCTGAAGGAGGGAAGAATCAGATAGAGTGAAAAGGGTCGCAGATTATAATTGTGATATGTATACCGTACCAAATTTAGAATGACTGATACAGGATTCTGATGAGAAATTATAACTATAATTGTTAACATGATGATTGACAAAGATGACTGAATCAATCCCGTATGTTTGATCATTTGATATTTGAAATGATTTTTACCCTGGGTTGCAACTGCATACACAGTTTGTTTGAGAACTTGATTATTCAATGATATGACCACAACCCTTTCATTCTGAACCCGCCCTTGTTATACTTTGTTGTCATCATTTTCTTAATAAGTTTTCATCTAGAATTTCGCGAACTTCTGTCTGCTGCACATTTTATTTCCTTTCCCTTATAGAATCATGACTGAACCCATGTTCACACAAGAGTTATTTTTAACCCAACAAATGGTAAACGGAAAGTATAGCACCTTCAAAACGTCACAATATGAATGGAATGAGATTATCTTCCACATGTTGAGTTTGGGGGTTATATCTAAGAAAATTTACAGAGGGGTTTCTAAGCTTCTCTTTCACATAATTGGTATAAATTATGTATGAACTACAAGTCTTATTTGGACACTTTAGATAGAAGCTGAATATTCCTTGATGACATCCCTCTCGCACCTACCTTCTTTGAGAACATCAGCCATATTCGAATACCCATTCTTTGAAAGGATCATCCGGAGCCTCTCAGCCGCTTTGTTGTCACTCCCGTGTTCGGTTACCCACTCGTTGAGGAGATGGTGAGTTGAATCTACAAGACTTGATGACTTGCCACCGAGGGTCGTCGCTTTATCGATGATCATGTTGTCGAGTTCGAGGATGAGGGCGAGAGATCGTATTGTGTCCTTTTTGCCGTCGTCGGTGGCTTCAATCTGCTTTGCCATTCGGAGTGTGACGTCGGGAGTGAGTTTAGTTCTTTTGGCCATGATGTGACAGGATGATTGGTGGTATGTACGAATATCTATTACCCAGGAACACTAATAAGGAGAAAGTGACAAGGGCATAGGCATTATTAGCGCAGGTTTTTCGAGTTTGGAAGTGGATATTTTAGAACAGATATCTTGCAGAGTCCTTGTATTTACAGAATCAAACGGTAATATACTGAAATTGCTAATTCGATTTAAATACATTTTTATATTTATTACTGCCCATCTTATCACAAGAACTACAGGACAATATGAGAAACAGACGGCGCATGTAAAAAAATATAGCACATAAATAAATATGTTTGGTAACATCTTTTCTGATTTGTGATAAACCGAATTCTAATGGGTTATTCCTTTCTCACCATTCAATAGTCATTAGCTATGTGGATCCTACCCACTGACAATTACCTCCCAAATACTATTACCCTCAGGGCAATTACACTCCGGAAAGTAACCCCCTATAATAACACCATTAGCCCCAGGTACCCCAACGACAGCCTCCCCTTCCCCCGTTTTGAGAAGTGCAAAAGTGGTGGTGGTGGTGGTGGTAGTGCCCCCCCCCCCCCATTATTAAGTACCGCAGCCTTTTTTCTTCTTCTGAGTGCCCCCTTTTTTTTAATACTGATGTTTTTAATATATCCTTCCACCCTTTTCCCCCTTCTGATAAAACTGATAATAGCCCCGTATCACCTCTAATAAGTGCATATTTTCTATTTTGATAATGCCCACTCTTAATTCTGATAAATGCCCTTTTTGTTTCTAACTAGTACACTTTTCGCCTTCTTATAAATCCCACTTGGGTCCCCCATAAATGGTGCCCTTTTTCTCATCCGATAAGTGCCCCTGTTTACCTACGTTTAGCATTGTTTCTTTAAAGAGTCATACCTAGCTTCCGTTCGGCTATAGGACACTTATCATAAGTAAGAAGGGCATTCTTCAGATTTGAAAATGGGGATTCATCAGAGATGAAAAAGGGGAAACAGTCATTTATGAGGGGTGAAAAGAGGAAACAGTCATTTATGAGGAGTAAAAAGAGGCATTTTAATATCAAACGAAATAAAAGACACTTTTGGGGTACTTGAAAACGTGGGGTCACTGTGCCCCAGGCACCGGTAGCGCCGCCTCCGCTCTTCATATAGGGAGGGGGGTAGTCCTGTGCTTAACTTGGGATAATTGTGTAAGAGGGTAACTTTTCGGGGGTATCAGGGGGTAATTGTCCTGGGGGTGTTTCATAAAGCTGTTCGTAAGTTACGCATGACTGTACGAACGACTGGTGACCAGTTCTTGTGCTTAAATTAAATCTGAGAATCTGATTAGTATAGCACCCAAGAACATGTTCCAGTCGGTCGTAAAGGCATGCGTAACTTTACGAACAGCTTTATGAAACACCCCCCAGGTGTAATTATCCTGGGGCTAATCGTCCTAGGGGGTAAGTATCCTGGGGAACTTTTCCATTAGGTGATTCCTTGGGGGTAATTGTCCGGGGTAACTGTCCAGGGCACTCACACTTATGCGAGGTTATTGGAGATAACCTCGCACTCTGTACCTTTGTACCGCGAGCAATTGCCTCCCATAGCAAGTGTGTTATATCTAGCACATATGTGTGCTGGAGAGGAGCAAGATCGCCGGCCAAAAACAGCCAGAAAATTTCACTTGATCAAGATAATAAAGATCCTATCGAAGAATCTGGCATGAAATTAGATATTCTATCATCCTAAAATGTAGAAGCAAGTATTTTCTCAAAATTTTGCTGATTATATTGGTGTTTTTACCTCTTCAACTATTAAAAAGAGGTCGTGACCACTCCCGGGTACATTTCTGTAAAATAGTTGGTATTTTCTGTCGCATGTACTAAAGGTATGGGGGGAAAATAAGATAAATATTTTAAATACTTGCTTTCAAATTCAGCCCTTAAAAATCTCACTCCTACCTCAAATGGCCGTTAGGAAGAACTTTTGATATTTACAGCAAAATCCAAAGTCAAAATCTTGTCCAAAACCGGAGAAATCCCCGCCGATTTGTTTCGCGATCGCGTGTTGTTTACAAACTGCCGATGTCTTAGACTAAAATCGGCCAATATAATTTTTGTCCACGAAGAAACTCGGGATCGCAAGGGCACATCGATCTTTACGATCGCGCACACAGAAAATCGGAACTTTTCCGTGTACGCCATAGGGACCGAATTTTTGAGGACAAAACTCTTTTGGGGAGATGTCAGCGCCCGCGGCGACCAGGAAATGTACACAATGACTCCGATAGCTCGTTTCGCGAGAATCAACAGTAAATTGCGGATTTCATTTTTGTAAATATCTTTTCCAACATTGGTGAGTTGAATTTATTGTATTTCTTGGATATTTTGGGGTCGGTTTTTGAAAATTAAATGCCGATTTTGAGTGAATATTGGTGACTTTTGTGCAGTGGTGTTTTAAAAAGATGAGGTGTATGACTGCCTACATTATACACACGAAGTATAGGAATGTACCTATGAGTGGTCGTGACCCCGTCGTGATCGACCGCCGCCGAAATTGACACAGCCCCACATAGTGATGGTTTTGTGAGTGGTCCAGAGGGTAGTGTCCTGATACGCTATGTGGCGTTATGGTCTACAGTTACCGCTGTATTAGTAAAGGAGACACACCCAAATAATATAAGTAGTTTGAATTTACTTACATGAAAGATGGGAAAAAAGATCTACCCTTGATTTTTCCCTTGCTAATCCAGTTGCACAAATTGGTTGCAGAAGTAACCCCACTTACGAGACCATCGCTATATGGGGCTGTGTCAATTTCGGCCTGTCACGACCTCTAATTGAAGAGGTAAAAACACCAATATAATAGGCAAAACTTTGGAAAATACTTCCTTCTACAGCTCCAATAACCTCGCATAAGTGTATAAGTGTATATCCGTCTGCCCGACGAGGTTATCCCATAATCTCGTACACATATGAGTGCTTCTCACCAAAATTATATACCTTGTCATCATAATCTTTGTATTGTCTGCATGTTGTAATCTCAACAAATCTTTCTTCCCAGTCTATACTTCCAAGCTTTACAATTAAATTTATTTGTTTACAGGTTAGTGGTGCAGGTGTTGAAAACACCACATACATATGTATAATACATAAATTATGGAGACGTAAAGGGTGTGAAAGATATGACAGCTTACCTCTTTCTCTTTGCCGTGCAGCTTCACGTGATCACATAAATCTAGTTCACCTGCTGTAGTATTGCATCTTATGTGTTCTTTCAAAATTAAGACAAATCCTAAAGTAGTTTGATAAGGCAATACGCATTAGACTGTGTACCACTAAGGAGAACTATAGTGGTACACATTGAACCTTGTGTAAAAGCACACCGTAAAGACAGTTCGTGGCAAGAACAGTATTTCTAAAGAAACTTTATGAATGACATGCACGGATGGATGGTCAATATAAAAGGACCTTTGAGCGATCTATGTTTGTACGACGATCCTTTGTGAATATAAACTTGGTACGTGTTTTTTGCAACATAGCTAGGTTTCTGAAAGTGAAAATATATAATTGATCAGAGATTCTGGTAAAATCCTGACGACCATAATTGGGGTTCTACTTATCTTAAGAATAGTTTTGTTATCTGTATGCAGTTGGTCCGAGACCTTAGACGGCTGGTAAACCCTCAACTATTATGATAACAACAACGACATTTTTCATTAAAGGCACATGCAGTGATCGTACAGCTGCCCTACACGAGCATGCTCGCAGTAACGTTTTTCGGATGGTGACGTTAAAGGTCGGACCCACGTTAATCATAATTTGATTGATACCTGTCTGTAAAGAAAAACAATCAACAACAACACACGTACAATTGAAAATCTCGTTATCGACAACTTATCGTTATCATTAAGGGGTGAGGTCTGATGATCAGATTTCTTCAATTATTTATGATGGCGACACGAAGAAATGATACATGAGGCCATCTATCAGAGTATCAGTCCACACAAATCACTTTCCCTAGAGGCGAATGTATAGTGATAGTTCGTCATCATTCTCGGTCAAAACTATGTTCGACTGTTTCCATGTACACCTCTTATCCATTTCTATCTCTCTCTCTCTCTCTTTCTTTCTCACTCTATCACTATCTCTCTCTCTCTCTCTCATTCTCTCTCTCCCTCATTCTCTCACTCTCTCTCCCTCATTCTCTCTCTTTCATTTGATCTTCCTCTCTCCAGGCTCTCCAGCTACCAATCTTTCTATTTCTTTCTCATTTCCTCTTCCTATTCATTGCTTTTTTGTCTTCTGTTCTCTCCCTCTCTCCCTCTCTCTTCTTCCCTCTACCTAACAACATCTTTGCCCCTTACTTTCTTTTTAGTTATTCTATTCAATAAACCACAAATTCAAATTCAGACTTTGAGGCAAAATGATAAAAAATACATAGGAAATGACTCGATTTATTTGGCTAAAAAAGATGTACATTCTCGGGACGTATCAATAGTCCTATACCCAATGCTGAATCATATTGGCTAATGTCTATTTTCCGATGCACTTATAGGGCAATGTTTCTTCTTTTTGGGGGTGTCAAGGTGCGGGGTGTCAATACAACCCACGCAGCCTCACACCAAGATCAAAGTCATAATCACCATATATATGAATTAACAAAATTACACAAAACAACTAGAAATTTACCTTGATTTCTTGCCTTTTATTATATTCGGCCCCTCGCACTGCGCACGCGTGCAAATAACTTACCAATCTTATATTAATATGCATAAAATTCTAACAGGGGTTAAACAACAAGATTAACCTGTTCTTTGAAATAAACTTCATGAAGTCATTTTCCTTTATTAGCACGCAGTATGGATTTCTTAACCTATTAAAATGTAAGCGAACTACAAATTTTGCTGAAAAATAATAATAATAATAATATGCCCATTTATATAGCGCAGCCACTATATGGATATACTCTACTGCGCTTAATACAAAGTATCACATTATTACCCCGGCTTTAGCCGAGCTGCCATAATAGGCGCTAAAGCATTTCAAGGAATTTCTTCCTACCGGGTACCCATTTACTTCACCTGGGTTGAGAGTGGCAAATGTAGATGAATGTCTTGCCAAAGGAAATCAGAGAATAGTGAAAGTTTGAGAAAAATTGAACAAAGAATAAGTAAGTTATGGATGTTTAAAAGTTGTGATTACTGCAGATATGGGGAATATCCTATTGGCAATGCGGGCATTGTGTGTTATATCATACATGGAGAAGTCTCCCATTGGGTCAAAATTATCAAAAATACTCCCTTAAATTTCCATGATGTATTTTGGGTAACATATCATTTCATATCCTCCCGTGAAAAGCAAATCTCTGTTTCATCTTAAGAGTTGAGAAAAGGGATGTATTTATGTACAAAGCAAAATTACGGAAAGTTCTCCGTGAATGACATCACATCTTGATCGCGAAGCTAATGCGAGGATCTCCACATATTAATTAGTGATCTCAACTTTCAAAAATAACTTCCTTCTTTTTCGTCCGATTTTTTCTCAAACTTTCACTAAAAAATAAATATGTTTCCTTGATTTTTTCTACTTTCATCCAAGCCAACTTTCTACGAAAGGGTTAGTTCATATTTAAGCCTTCATATTTAAGCCTTCAATTCAAATCATTTTATTTCCAACAATAACACTTACAAATAATACAGAGCATTCATTATATCAATTACAAAGTACACAAAAAGTACAACAAATTTCGTTTAGAATGTTCAGAATACAGCCTTTGCAGGTTGAGCATCACATGAGAAAAAGAGAAGGGTGTGTCCATAGCCTAGCCTTATCACGATTTCTCAATAACGTGTAATCATTAGTCGAATGAACTTAACAAGGCATTCACGTATGCCGTTACTCAAAAAAATACTATGAAATAAAGATATCTCAGCTCTCTATATAAAATCATATTCCAAAACTTGCATTGCAGACTACATGTATGAAGCGAGCTCCTAGCATTGTGCACAATACACGCAATTAATATTGTTAAAGTGGCATAACGGCACTTTCAGTTGGTTTCACAACTTCGCCACTCTTCAAACTATTCTCAGTTTCGTCGCAGTAACCCGGAATTTCGATTTTAGTATTCATACTACTGTTCGGAACTTTGATCACGAAGATTTTACATGTTTGAAGGTTCATATTAAATTTTATAACAACTTTTCCCAAAATCGCACCGTAGTCAGATCAGGGAAGTGTTCCCTGGTCAGATCGTGCAGTGTGCGCCGGGCCTTATACGAACAGTTAAACGGGGTTATCCCTATTGCTGTTTACATTGTAATTCAAGTCATGTACTCCTCTTGAGATTTATTAGTTCGTCACAAGTGGAAAGTGAAAATAAATAGCTCTTATACCAGCTACACTCAGTGGGAAATAAGATACAACCGTCTGCACTGTTTGTATTTGAAGACAATGCATAACCGCCAGTGATGCATGTATACAGGTTAAATTACTTCCTGATAAAAACGGGGAAGACATGAATTATTTTATAATCAATTCGTTGCAGTTTTGAACTTGAATATAATAATTGTGATACAATTACATTTTTCTTCAGTTTTTCATTTAAATACTAAATGGGTACATAATGGAATTATAGGTTTTCCCGGTCAATTTTGCAGATTTGTCATTCAATTTGATAAGGGAGTCATTCAAATTCGCGAAAAAGATCTGTGCCATGAAATTTATCATTCAAATTCATTTTGAGGTCATTCAAATTCGCACTTCGGCAAGACATTTAGCGTTTAAATCATTCAAATTCAAATATGTGTGGAGAGCATTCAAATTCGCTACCTCGCTTGGAAGCGTCTTTTCGAGCATTCAAATTCGCACGTGGGCATTCGAATTCGTAATGAGTTCATTCAATTTAGCATGTATTTGGCGTTTGTGTGTTTTTGCTCATCTATTCAAGTCGTAATTTTTAAAATAAAGAGATACATTGCCCAACATGACATAGGCCTACTATACAAAGGAAACATTATATATATAAAACATAATTCATGATAACTACATGTACGTTATGAATAACATTTTTCAGAGTATACATTGACAGCCAACACAGTGACACACTCACTATATATATATATAGTTAGACATGAAAAAAAAACAGATTATGAAAAAGAATAAAAATCAATCAAGAAAATAAATGAAAAAAAAAAGATTATGAAACAGAATAAAAATCAATCAAGAAAATAAATGAAAAAACAAGTTTATGAAAAAAAAATAAAAATCAATCAAGAAAATCTGCAATTCTGCAGGCACTATAAACGTTAGAAATGAAGAACAAAAATTCCTAGAACTAAATTTCAAAATGATGATAAATCAGAAGAAAATAAAATAAAAATAATAAATCAGAAGAAAAATAAAAGAATGTTATTGATTATAGAAAAACACACCCATGTGTGCAGAAAACTCATAAGGAAAGAATGAAAATACCAAATAATTATCAACTGACAAAATTTACTGGAACTACATTTGATTTTGAATGCTCAACGTGTTAAGTTGAATGATCCGAAACGAAATTGAATGCTGGAATAACAGTATTGCGCAATTCCCTTGCCATTCTTTGCTAAACTGAATGAACGTTTTGCGAACTAGGTGCATTTAGTGCGAATTTGATTGACAAAAACTTAGATTCAAATGACATAAATACAAATTCGAATGATATGAAAATGAATTTGAATTACAAATCGGCTGTGCGCGACCTAAATCCTTGAAATTGAATGCACGCAAAATGAAATTGACTGACGATCTTACGAAATTGACCGGGAAAACCTATATTTCAAAATCAATGAACTCTTAATCGGAATACGTTAACTCATGAATCAACATATACCTCATAATAAGATAATATATTACATAACTTAGAGAATGTGAACAGCGTAAGATGAAGTGTGCAGAAAAGACACGTAAAGCCAATTCAAATGTAGACAGACAAACAGACAGAGATAGACAAACAAACAAATGTAGACAGACAGACACACAGAGGCAGACAGACAGTCAGAGATGGCCAAACAGACAGAGATACACAAAGAGACAGAGGTAAACAGAGAGATAGACAATCATATGCAAACCATATACAAACACACAGAGGCAGACAGACAGTCAGAGATGGCCAAACAGACAGAGATACACAAAGAGACAGATGTAAATAGGGAGAAAGACAATCATGGACAAACAGACAGAAAGTGCAAGCGGACAATGCAGACAGACAGACTGACATACATATATAGGCAGACATGCTGACAGAGTGAGAGAGGAACAGGCATGACTGGGTGGAGAGGAGAAGGCGAAGAAGAGAAAGACGTATATACGTTGTGAACACACACACACACACACACAGACAGACGGAAATAGAATAGGAGTAATCATGATACATGCAGTAGGCCTACAAAAATTCTACAAATTCCATTGGGCTAGTGGGCTCTTCACTTGTTGATGTTAATGTAGCGTTGTCTGGCAGGGGGTCCGCCCATGAAGGAGGTGGGATTACTTCGTCAATAGCTGTAACAGTCACAAATTAGATTACTAAATGTACATGCATATAAATAGCAGCAATGGATAGCCCCCCCCCCCCCCCCCCCCCGGGGGGGTGGTCAACCAACCCCGGGCCGCTTAGGGAACTTAAACAATTTACGTATGTTTCTGGCCATTTAGTCAACCCATGGTAGATAAGAATTCCAAATGCCTATATCACAATCATCCTAGACACTTTAGTTATTATCCACCCGGAGTTGTCTTTGTGTCCATTAAGTAAACCCAGGGTAGATAACAATTCCTACTGTCTATATCACAGGCATCCACAAATATGACACTGGATTGACAACAAATTAAAACATCTGAGTCACGTGTGACACAAACAGTTGGAATTGTTATCTACCCTGGGTTGACTAAATAGCCACAAAGACTTCCTTGGGTTGACAAACTAAAACGTCTAGGACGCTTGTGATATAGACAGTCGGAATTGTTATCTACCTGGGTTGACTAAATGGCCATAAAAACTACTCTGGGTTGACAACAAACTATAAACCGTCTAGGATGCCTGTGATATAAATAGCTGGAAGTGTTATCTACCCTGGGTTGACTAAATGGCCAGAAATATACGTATGAATGTTTAAGTTCCCTAATCGACCCGGGGTTGGTCTACTCGGGGGAGGGCAACTAACCCGGGTAGACTGTCATGCGGGTATTTCCATTGCTACATATAAATATATGTATGTATATATATATATATACATATATATATATATATATACATATATATATATATATATATATACATATATATAAATATATACATATATATATATATATATACATATATATATATATATATATATATAATATAAATATATTTATATATTAATATTACATTTATATATTTATATGTATAATTTACTAAAGGTTACATTAGGTGGTCACACAACAATGGGGTTTATTTCGTCATAATAGGGACCCCGACATTAGGTAGAAACTTGGTACATTAGGTAGACATCAGAGCAGAGAAACAAGATAAAAACTGTCCACCCCATGTAGTCTTTAGTGATATATATATATATATATATATATATATATATATATATATATATATATATGAATATACATACAATGTTTAAAATTTAAATTATTAAATCTTTTAATTATTTATTTGACAAAAGAATTCACGTAGAAAATCCAAGAATAGATTGATATGACATAAAGCCGTACCATTGTTTTTAAGGGGAAAGTGAGAATAAACATGTATATGAATGAATAACTTATACTGCATACGAAGCAGAAAACTATGAAGTAGTGATAATCCAAAAGATTTATTGGAATAACAAGTACCGTTCACATGAGAGTGCTTTTCTTAAGGGATTTCCATGATGGCGGCCTTTTTTCATATGTGCTGTCAAGCGACAAAAATTCACATTATGATAAAGGCAAATGCGACAGACAATACCTTATACCAATAAATGACAACTTTGCCTACAACTAATTAATATTCAGTCATGTTAAATCTTTCAACATCTTAGAATATCTATGTGTTGGAGGCGGGCTGGAAAAAATGTTAAGGAAAAAAGTTAAGCCTAAATTCTGCATAATTATCATT